>CM031961.1:12777333-13134833 GCA_018749465.1 Paracanthobrama guichenoti | reverse complement strand
ATAGACTTGGTTATGTTCATGACTACTGTCTTGACAATCCATCCAGCTACAAGTACGTGGATATCCGTGATGGACTTGACAGGAAAAAGTGAGTTTTGGCAACAACAACTATCGTGGTGTTGTCTCCTCCAATGTGATGTTATAGTTGGTTACATTTCGGTGTCATCCGATAGGCAAGTTTTTAAGCTTGAGAAGAGGGAATATTTCAGGGTTCATTGCTCTTTTTTTTTTTTTTTTTTTTTAAAACAAAGGCCCCAGTGGCAGAATTCCTGCGTGTTTTAGGAGGGGTCGGGTTTCTCGGCTCCCAGAGCCTGGAACAGCTGTTTCACACACTTTAGTTAGACGTACCCACCTTGAGAGGCACGGCAGAACTGACCTTAGATCAGCCACCGCGCGCATCCGCTGGAGGAAGTGTGGGCGGGGCTAAAGTCAGTCGGCAACCGTGCGCTGTGGAAAGGAAACTGAAGAGGCCGAAACTTTTCCACGATTGCGCGTGTGTGGTCGTGTCTAGAGGCGAGCGTATATCTGTGCGGGAAATACCCGCAGTGGTCTGTTTAAAAAAAAAAAAAAAAAAAAAAAAACCAGCCTTGGTTTCCCCTAATACGCAGAAAATGGTGGTTTTGTGGATGAACCTGTGAAAATGGTCTGAAAATAATTTGACTAATTGACTGGATGTAGCACATTATATTGCAAAAAATAGATAGTTCTCTAATAGTTATTTTTTTGCTTGGCTCATGTTTTCTGTTGTAAATTATATAATTTTCCTCAACTATTTAACAATTCTCACAATTAGAATGAATATTTGAACTTTATAGTTCTAGTCGTTGGTGTGAATGGACCTTGATGTTGTCAGTTTTACCTGAAATTCCTTATTTTCTGTCATCAAACAATACATAAGTTTGGAACAACTTGTAAGACCTTTTTATTCATAGTATAGCTTTTTGACTAACTTAAACTTGCTTTGTTTGCACTGGCCCTCTGCAGAAACCTCTCTGCTTGTGTTAACAGGATACAGTGAATAACCTTTAAACAAGCCCATTAAGAGTGCTAATCAGGCGGCCTTCCTTTACTTTGAAGGTTTGGTTTCCAAATCCGTCCCATAATGACACAGTGATTCGTCTGCACGTCCGCCTCCCGTGCGCCCGTGTGGAATGCTGACTGGTGCCGCAAAGAAAACCCTGTGAGTTTGTGTCTGACTTCCTTCGGTGTTTATTGTCTGGTAAATTAATTCCAGGTCATTCTCAGCACTGTGGAGGATGATGCATTTAGCATAAACTACTACAGCTGCTTCTGTTTGCTCTCGAATCAAACCAGCTCCCTTCACATGCACCCTTAAAAAGCCTAATTTATTAACCTTGGCATGGCTTCACAGCGCTGTAGTTCCCGCTAGCGGGGTCTTTCAGTGCAGGCCTGTATTTGAAGTGCTGTATCTTGTGTTATGCAGACATACACTCTGGAGAGGAATTTCCAGTGCTGACTCCAGGATGTTATCATAAGGTTTCATATAAATGCCTGTCTGTGAAAGTGACTCTTGATGTTATATTTTGGAGGTTGTGTTGCGAAGTTCTGCTACAGTAGTGCTATAGACTGTATTCACCAAGAAGGTTTTTTTTGTTTTGTTTGGTGACCGTGTGAAGGATGACATTGTGACTCTGAAGTTTCCACATGATTAAGAGCTGTTCACTTTTCACTTAACAGTATGTTCTCAGACAGCCTGGATGCTCATCCAGCTGAGAACCAGCACTTAACCTAGTTGCAGAAGGTTGCAATTTAGCTGAAGCGCTCTGGAGTGCATGCGACTTGAGCAGTGTTCTGATTCACACAGTCTCTCTGCACCCATGATGACCATGGGATATCTTTAGACGTTCAGATCTCTTGACAACATGCATTGGAATTCCCTGCAATATCTTTACATTCACATAGTAGGGTTTGGGGTGTAACAATATATCGGATCACAATACAAAAATGCAACTATGTATCATGAATAGTGACTCTGTATTGTGTATGATTCACCCAAAATGAAAATTAGAGTTTGTCAGTACTACATCAAAATATTATAGTACTACATTAAATGTATCTAGTCAGTGACAGTGCAAGTATTTGTCTAAACTTATTAAATTTAAATTATTTTAGACTAATTTAAAGCTAAAATATTTTCAGCTTCAGAATCATGAATATATTTAGTATGGTGTCACCATTAGGACAGTTCATTGGGTTTCCAGCACCCAGTCCAAGCCTATTAATTTCCACCCCCAATCTAATGCCAAATTTAGCATTTTAATCAACAGTACCTGCACACTCAACTTTCCACTTGCTTAGACTCAACTCATCCCTAATCTCTATCCTGTCAAAAATTTGCATGTTCAGTATGGGAATACTTTGGGTATAGAAAGTCATGTGTGGTGGTCCTCAGGGGTTGGATATCCAATTTGCAAAAAATGTGGATGCAAAGTGGTTGTAAAAGTGATGTTTTGAACATTTTCACCTATATTTGAGAACATCATCCTTGTGTAGATGAAGGCATGTCCTGTTTATAAACTTAACTTAAAATGAACTTAAAGCCATATGGTTTGTCATGTAGCAGAAATCCTGGAATCCAATCATAAAAATGGAATTTACGGTATGATGTGGATTGGATGGATAAATCAAAAGTAGAGACCTGCTTAAGTACGCGTGATGCTTCAACCCTCTGCGCACTCTGGCAATAGAATCAGGTTTTTATTTTTATTTTTTTGTCGTCTACTCTCCAGACTGGTATATTTTACTACTTTATATATAATTATTAGTGCTGTCAAACAATTAATTGCAGCGAAATCGCATCCAAAATAAGTGTTTACTATATGTATTTGTAAGTACTGTATAATTATATAAATTATATAAATGCACACATTCATGTATATTAGGGGTGGGAATCTCTAGGCACCTCACAATTTGATTACGATTCAGGGGGCTGCGATTTATGAAACTCTTATTGATGCATCACTTTTCTACAGATTTTCTTTTCTCTTTTGGCAAAGTGTTTAATGACCCATAATGAATTTACTTCCAATATCTTTTAATAAAACAAAAGTGAGTTTACAAGTCAACAGGAAGGTTACATTTGCCAGAACATTGCAACATTGCAAAGAACCAACAGGAAAAGTGTCTGTTGTAGCATACTTTGATATATGCATATAGTAAATTAAGACTTCAGCCTATTCTAAATCACTAACATAAAATAACCAACACCCTCCTGTTATGTGCAATGTAATCCTTCAGACAAAACATTTTGCTGTCCCAAAATCACAGCTTTTATACTAAAATATAGAATTCTGTATCAGCAGCTCTCATATAGAAGTAATTATTGTGGACTTCAGCATATTTTGAATAACTAGTAACATACAGCTGCTCATACACAAATGATAGTCTAAGACTTATGATTTAACTAAATCCTGAGCACAGGCACTTTTTCCTCCTTGTATCACAATCAAAAAACGCTTTTATGAAATGAACATCTGAACACGGATTTCTTACTCAGCCATCATGAGTCATGTGCACGCCACAGACAGTCCGGGCGCTGCACTTCCCCCACTTCAGAGTTGCTCTCTTGCGTTCCGTCAACATTACCTTATCAACATTTCAAATCCTTTTTTTTTTTTTTTTATTTGTGAATCAATTCAGAATTGTCCATCGCGACACCTCAGAATTTTTTTCACCCCTGATGTATATTAGTATATACATGCCAATATTTCTTAATTGTATACATGAATCTGTGCATTTATAATTATACACAGTACACACCTATATTATGTAAACACAAACTTCTTTTGGAGGTGATTTTAATCGCAATTGATCGTTTGACAGGACTAATACATGTGTTTCCACCCAATCAAACATTATGATTATCAAGCACTATTTAATGAGAACATTAGTAATTTAAACTAAAACTTAATCCTGTATGAATGCATATGTCACTTTAACTGAACTTGGGACTGGTGGCGCTCATTCAGTTTCTGGAGAAAAAAAAAATTTCTATTTAAAAGATGGATAATGGTAATTCTATTGTTAATAACAATATACAATACACATAACTGAGCTGCTGAGTTCATGAATATTAATCATGTCAGCGTTCGCTTGAACTGATTTGCTGAAATCAAAACCGGGACGGGTATTAGATGTATTAGTCCCGCCCACTGCTGGAGAAACCGCATATCTTCTGCTTGTTCTTTAAAAGCAGAATATTTCCAAATTAACTTATTTTGACAAATACGACAGATTATCGTTTACATGTAGCACATCGATTCTGTGTGAGCTTTAAGACCCTCTCTTTCCTGAGAGTGCAGTGTTTCTCACACACCCGCAAAGCAACGGCAAGTTGTGCCTTCGCACTAGAGTTTGAGCTGAACTGAAATTGAGAGCAAAACTGTTTCTCAGTGTTCAGTGAGTGAAAATGTATCTATGCTAAAAGTATTCTTAACCTCTAACACACACTGGCGAGTAAAATCTAAGCATTTTTATTTGCCTAGAGTGAAGATTTACTCATTGTAGAGGGTTGTGCTCGTGTTATTTTCAGAGTCTGCTGTCACTGAGTACATGAACACATCCAGAGCTGCTCTGAGAACTCAATTTCCCTCTTGTTGTCTGAGGTTATATTGCTGTCCCTATTCCGTTTGCTGTATACACGTTCATAGTTACTAACTTATTTAAACAAGTTAAATATGCAGTCTTCCACTGATCTCCCCTGCCACAATGATGCTCTTCCTTTCCACGGCACCAAATCAGTGCTTGGATGACGTTTGTTTGGTCACTAACCACATTGATTGTTGCTGAATCTCTGGTTTAGTTGGAAATGAAGCTGTTGGTTTTTTGCTTAACCCCAATATCATGACTCATATCAGATCTTTTGAGACCTGCAAGATGCGAGAGCTAGTTGTTTTTCACTGCAGCAGGAAGCCAGATTCTGTCAACGTTTCAGTTTCCAAGGCTTGTCCGCTTCCTAGATGCTTTTGTGAAAGTGTCCCCATTAACCATTAAGGCCACTAATCATTAAGGCTATTAACTAACCTGTTTATTCTGAAGAATTTAATCTGATGCTGATTTACACTTAAGGATGTTTTAGACCTATTTTTATAAGTTTCTTTTCTTTGAGCCAAGGAGGGATCTTGGACTCATTTCATTGATTTTAATTGCTGCTTGGTGCGCTGAAGGCCCGCGCAGGAAGGAAGACTGGCCCTGATGCAGACGTGAGCAGTTTCCTATGGAAATAAAACTCGTCCTCTTTGGTTTGAGGCCAGTGTGAGAACTGTTCACATTCTAAATGCTTGACAGCTTTCATTCTGTTGTGGCATCTTTTCACGCTAAATATGTCCTACCTCATGAACTGGCAGCCCTAGCCTAAGGCTTTGCGTGAGACTAAGGTTTACAGAGGTCATTACAGCACTGATTTTACTTTCAAACGCATTCAGTAGCAAGTGCATAGCCTACTGTTTGTGAATATGGTTTATACACCACCATTTAAAGGGTTAGTTCACCCAAAAATGAAATCCGATGGCTCAGAAAGGCCTCCAATTGGCAGCAATGACATTTTCCTCTCTCAAGAACCATAAACGGTACTAAAGATGTCGTTACAAAGTCCATCTCACTACAGTGGTTCTACAATTTTATGAAGCGACGAGAAAAAAACAAACGACTTGTATGGTGATGGCCGGTTTCAAAACCACTGCTTCCTGAAGCTTCGGAGCGTTCTGAATCAGCGCATGATTTGGATCGCGTGTCAAACTGCTGAAATCACGTGACTGTCACTCCGAACTGCTGATTCATAACTCTCCGAAGCTTCAGGAAGCACGGTTTTAAAATCAGCCCATCACTATACAAGTCATTTAGGTTTTTTTTTTTTTTTTTTTTTTTGAACAAACTATTCTTGTCGCTTCATAAAATTATTGTAGAACCACTGTAGTGAGATGGACTTTGTAACTACGTCTTTATATGTCTATATCTTTTGTGTTCCAAAGATGAACGGAGGTCTTACGGGTGTCGACTGACATGAAGGTAAGTAATTAATGACGATTTTAATTTTTGGGTGAACTAACCCTTTAAGTGAACGTAAACGGTCAAGACAATGCATGTGTATTGGTATACTGGATTCATGCACTATATTCCTGCTGTCTGTTTTAATGGTAATCAACCATTCTGACTAACTCTTTAAGAATTAGTAATATTATGAGAAGAGTAGTTATAGTAACTTTATAAATTGTTCTTTATTTTATACATTTAAAATATCACTGCATTTAATCTTCAAAGTCCAACTTTTCTTTAAAACCTGTCTTCCCTGCATTGTTACATTTCTTTTGCACTCCATCCAGCTGCTTTTAACATTTGAACAAGAATGTGTCTTCTGTGAGTACCCATTGAAATGTACTGTTTGCATCTTACTTTATGCTTGATTTATAAATAGTCTAGTTGGATTAGTATCCATTTCTCTTTTGAGAAATGGATGCTTTTTCTTTCTGTGTAACTTGCACATTAGGGAGCAATCATTATTTCACTTACTAGTGTCTGTTTCTATAGTAATCTACACCTCCTGAATATATTGTTAGGTGGAAGTTTTCAGCTTGAGTCACCTATAAATGAATGTCTAATTTATAATTAGAAACTGACTGTTTTGGTACAGATTTAATTGAAATGGTTCTAATAAATACTTAATGCTTGTTTTCTTCATGTTGTTTGGGTCTATACAACTATTCGAGAATAAGTCTGTAGTCAAATTAGCTGCCCTAAGGAGAAAAGTAAATCTGATTTCATCAAGTTAAGATCCTAATAAGCAACAGTGTTCGTTTCAGGTCTTTGGGCTGTTTATAATCACATAATTTGTGATGCTTTATGCTGTATTGTTTGTCAGCTTTGGATGAATGAAGCTGACTGACTAAACCCTTCAGCATGTTTTTACTGGCATTGCCAAGATGACTCACTGTCCCGTCTCCAGCTCTCGCGTGACACCTTGGTCTAAATGAGGGGAGTTTCCCTTCCATTTACACTACCTTTAGGGTCTGTAATGAAGATTAGTGTCTCTCGCTTGTAAAAAGCAGCTGCTGTCTGAGGGGGAAAGCCAAATGTTACTGCTAGTTTGTCAAATGTAGGATCTTCCTGATCTTTATGCTTGATTTGATCTGTTATGTAGTTTTATTTTTATCCTGATTCGCTTTTTGTCTACAGGTTTGGAAGTCACTCAGGCTGAGGAATTAACACAACGATGGCTTCCCAGGGTGAGTGTTTTTCCAAATTAACCTGTCAGTTTATCAACATGCTTTCCCTGTGACTGTGCTTTGTGACGCAGACACACAAACACTGATAAGCTGATAAAGAACCGGTTTATTTACTGGATGATTTTGGTTAACCCTCAGAGAGCCAATAAGTTAATACACTACATAAATGCCCCTTCTATTAAATGTACTAATATCAAATTTAGTGAATTCAAATGCAATTTCCATTTTAAATTTTAATAGAACTACAGCAACTAACATTTAATACATTTATTTTAATTTTCAAACGTAAAGGTTTTAGGTAGTTGCTGTAATGTTGCGAGGACTTTTTTTTTTTTTTTTTTTTTTTTTTTTTTTCTTCTCTGTGAATGTAGGCTTTGCTGATATGGCAATAAATTGGCAGGCCTGCCTTAAATGCAAATTGCATACTTCCAGTTCAGTGAGATGTAAAACTATTGTGTGCTCCAGAGGACTGCTCCAGAAAACGCATCTAAAAATTTGTCTGGAGCAACATTAAAATGAATTGTCTTTATCGTTCTCTTGTAGCTGACCTTATGGAGCTTGATATGGCCATGGAGCAAGATCGTAAAGCTGCTGTGAGTCACTGGCAGCAGCAGTCCTACCTGGATTCAGGTATTCACTCTGGGGCCACCACCACAGCGCCATCTCTCTCAGGCAAAGGCAACCCTGAAGAGGAGGATCTGGACAACCAGGTGCTCTATGAGTGGGAGCAGGGCTTCAACCAGCCCTTCACACCTGAGCAGGTGACAGGTATGTGGCTGTATTTGCTACCAACGCACCTTCATGCCTCTATTAGACTAAAAGTAAAAATGGAAGTCTTTCTGCATGGATATTTCCAGACTTACAATTTTGCTGCCTGCTTCCTGTCTGGCTAAATCACAAACTTCCCCTTAGACCTGGATGGGCAGTATGCCATGACCCGTGCACAGCGTGTCCGTGCCGCCATGTTTCCAGAGACTCTTGATGAGGGCATGCAGATCGCTTCTACCCAGTTTGACACTGCCCACCCTACCAACGTGCAGCGGCTGGCTGAGCCTTCCCAAATGCTCAAACATGCTGTTGTCAATCTCATTAACTACCAGGATGATGCTGAGCTGGCCACCAGAGCCATTCCTGAGCTCACCAAACTTCTCAATGATGAGGACCAGGTTAGGAATGTTCCAATACTGGATGTTTTTTTTTTTTTTTGTTCTTAAGCCATCAAAATGGCAATTTCCTTTGACGAGACATTTCTGCTCCTGGGAATGTTTATTTGCAGCTCAAGCTAAAAATGGAAGATCTTTTAGCAAGAGCCTTCATTAAGATTATTTTTAGCAATAGTGAAAATTTGAAGCAATAAATGCTCTGACAGCATCCAAAAGCAATACTTCAGGTGATTCATTGTCAATTTCGCATGGTATCATTGCATGTTTGTAGAGTGTCACTTTGAAAGACTTCTGCATTTTAAAAAGCAAATTAGTCCTTTCACTCAATTTCTCTGGTTGATCTGTCTGCAGTTCTACTAAACCTCACTGATAAATGACAAGTTGCCCAATTCCAGTGGTTTCAAATTCACTCCATCTTGATTACCCTAAAACTCTTGCTGTCCAGGTGGTGGTGAACAAAGCCGCAGTGATGGTGCACCAGCTCTCCAAGAAAGAGGCCTCTCGCCACGCAATTATGCGCTCCCCCCAGATGGTGTCGGCAATCGTGAGGACCATGCAGAACACAAATGATGTGGAGACTGCCCGTTGCACTGCCGGCACCTTGCACAACCTGTCCCACCACAGAGAGGGCCTTCTTGCCATCTTTAAGTCAGGCGGAATCCCTGCACTCGTCAAAATGCTGGGGTAAGGGCACCAAAGCAAAGAAGGCAAGCTGCACGAAAACGGAGATGCTGAAGACCCTGAATGAAGGCAATTTAGTCTTGAGATTATATCCTATTTATACCAGTTCTCCACTAATCTAGATTACATGATTGCGTTTCCAGGTCCCCCGTGGACAGTGTGCTGTTCTATGCCATCACAACACTGCACAACCTCCTACTCCATCAGGAAGGTGCTAAAATGGCTGTCCGTCTAGCTGGAGGACTTCAGAAGATGGTGGCCCTGCTCAACAAAACCAATGTCAAATTCCTTGCCATCACCACAGACTGCTTACAGATCCTGGCATATGGCAATCAGGAGAGCAAGGCAAGTACTGCATTGGTCTTTCTAAATGGGGAATACAAATCTACATAGGTGCTAGTGACTTATTCATGCTTTTATCTCAACTCTTGCCTCCACAGTTGATCATCCTGGCCAGTGGAGGACCTCAGGCTCTGGTTAACATCATGAGAACATACACGTATGAGAAACTGCTCTGGACCACAAGTCGTGTGCTCAAAGTGTTGTCCGTCTGCTCCAGCAACAAACCTGCTATTGTCGAGGCTGGTACGTATTTGCCTGGTTGTGCCTTTTAAAGTGTGCATTCGTGTATGTGATGTCAGTATCTAATATTTTGCTTCCATGTGTTTTCAGGTGGTATGCAGGCTCTTGGCCTTCACTTGACAGATCCCAGCCAGCGTCTGGTTCAAAACTGCCTCTGGACCCTCAGAAACTTGTCAGATGCTGCCACCAAGCAGGTGAATGATTGAACTAAAATGGTAACAGTAATTCGATGAACTGCTGGCACTTATTTTTAAATTTCCCATTTTCTCGTGTTGTAGGAAGGGATGGAAGGACTTCTTGGCACTCTAGTTCAGCTTCTTGCTTCTGATGACATCAATGTTGTCACCTGTGCCGCCGGCATACTATCAAACCTCACATGTAACAACTACAAGAACAAGATGATGGTTTGCCAAGTTGGAGGAATCGAGGCCCTGGTCCGCACCGTTCTCAGGGCTGGTGACCGAGAGGACATCACTGAGCCTGCTGTATGTGCGCTACGCCATCTTACCTCCAGACACCAAGATGCTGAGATGGCCCAGAATGCAGTACGTCTTCACTATGGCCTGCCTGTAGTGGTCAAACTGCTGCACCCACCCTCACACTGGCCGTTAATTAAGGTGAGTGTGCTAGATGGTGTCCAGTTTTTCTGCATTTTGTGACCTGATTGCACATTCTAACACGTCTTTCTACATCCTTGTAGGCCACAGTCGGTCTGATCCGAAATCTAGCACTATGCCCAACCAATCATGCGCCACTCCGTGAGCAGGGTGCAATTCCTCGATTGGTCCAACTGCTGGTGCGGGCACACCAGGACACCCAGAGACGCACTTCAATGGGTGGCACACAACAACAGTTTGTGGTGAGTTAAATGTTTTTGGGGGGGGGGTGGTTTGTAATGGTTGAAAGGTATTTGGGGAAAATTTTGCACTGTCTGATTTGTAATATTCAGGAGGGAGTTCGTATGGAGGAGATTGTAGAAGGCTGCACTGGTGCACTTCACATCCTGGCCAGAGATGTGCACAACAGAATCGTCATTAGGGGGCTCAACACCATCCCCTTATTTGTACAAGTATGACTTTGCTTGATCATTGCCTACATTCGCGCACAGTCACCTCCAAAATCAACATACAAGATGGCTGCCGTCTTTAATCTTGTAAACCCTGTTATTTGTTTATCTTGTTCTGTAGCTTCTTTATTCCCCCATTGAAAATATCCAGCGGGTAGCAGCAGGAGTGTTGTGTGAGCTGGCTCAGGATAAGGAGGCGGCAGAGGCCATTGAAGCAGAAGGAGCCACGGCTCCTCTCACAGAGCTGTTACACTCCAGAAACGAGGGAGTGGGTGAGTGACTGCCCCTATTGACTGGTATAAAAAGCTTATTTGCTGTAATGCTGTATGGTATTTGGTGTACACATCCGTTTTCAGCTTTTCAAACAAATTGTTTGTGGATTGTGCTACCAACTAAAGGGTTGGCGACCCAAAAGCTTTCAATTTTTAACTTGTCATGTAATTTTCTCTATAGCCACATACGCTGCAGCAGTGCTGTTCCGCATGTCTGAGGATAAGCCTCAAGACTACAAGAAACGTCTTTCTGTGGAACTTACCAGCTCTCTTTTTAGAACAGAGCCAATGTCCTGGAATGAGGTACAAACTTTCATCTACACACTGGAGAAATAGACTCAATCACTATGAATCACAATCATGTTATGGACCCTTTATTTTTTGTCTTAGACTGGTGACCTAGGTCTTGATATTGGTGCTCAGGGAGAGCCACTTGGATATAGACCAGATGGTAAGACATTTTTCATTTCACTTTATTTAAACATGTAATAGTTTAAATATTTTATTTAAATGATTTTTATTTGAACACTGGTTTACACAACTCATGGCTTTCTTGTATCCCATTTAGACCCCAGCTATCGTTCTTTCCACTCTGGCTACGGTCAGGACGGTCTTGGTATGGATGGCATGCTGGAGCATGAGATGGGAGGCCACCATCCTGGAGCGGAGTACCCAGTCGAGGGACTGCCCGACTTGGGCCATGCTCAGGACCTGATGGATGGCCTGCCCCCTACAGACTCCAATCAGCTGGCGTGGTTTGACACAGACCTCTAAAACACTTGTGGTCTAAAGTATTGAAGGTAAGACAGTTGAAAAACTCACTGCATTCTGTTTAGGTTTTAATATAAATGTTAATGTGCTTCTGTCTCTCCACAGCTGTATGTTGAATGAATCTGCATTGTGATTTTGAAGAGTTGTGGAAGGTTTGCCAGAGGGTGGGCTAGTGTTTCAGAAAGTGCCTGACACACAATACACTTGTCGCAGACAAAGGGGAGATGTCTAACGGGAAGTGGTGGATGTTGGTCTCCTTAATTGCTATGACCCTTTTTTTATTTTTGCCCTGGATGGAAAATGCAAGTACAGAGGGATTGTGATGTGGATACTGACGAGTGCACATGAAAAGGATCTTTTAAGATGGAACTCTTGTCTTTTTTTTTTTCTTTTTTTTAAATCAACCTTTTCATGGTACTGACCCTAGCTTGGTTTTTAAACCCAGCTTTTTTTTTCTGCCATAAATTTGTAATTATTTCTCTTTTTTTTTTTTTTTTTTTTTTTTTTTTTTTTTTTTTTTTATAAAGGTCTTCTATAGTGTTAAGTTGTAGTGGACTTGCCTCATTGGTTTCTGGATCTTTATCACGTGCTAGTGAACAACACTAATCTCAGTTCCTATGTAATCTGACTGAAAGTGTAACAATGTGTAGCTTTTTATATGATCAGTTAAAATGGTGGTTGTTGGGAGTTCAAATTATATGCATTCTTACAAAATGCTTAATGTTAAGCAAGGAGAAGCAGTTTTCATTGTCACTATTGTTCCAAAAAAGGGTGTGGGTGGTTGTAGATGGGGGTTTATGAGGTATACACAGAGACAAATCTTTTCTATGCTATCTGGAGGTAGTCTCTATTGAAGCAACGTCATTGTTTGTTAGCCCGTATGGCTTTTTTGGGGGGGGATCATGGATAATGACATGGCTAATCAATAAAAGACTTTTATTCCATTTTGTGTTTGTGTGGTTTTAAAGTGTATACGACACTTATTTAAAATTGTACTAAACTGCTCAATGCACAATTCAAGTTAATTCTAATGCACCTTCCTTACCCTCAATGCTACAATGTTTTTGCATTTAGCACTTTCCACACTTCCTGTTATCTTACTGTTTAGCATGTGTATGAAGAACATTCTAATGGTTCTAAAGATAAATGTATAATGGGGTGTAACTACACAAACTGACGGTTCGGTACGTACCTCGGTTTTGAAGTCACGCTTTGGTACAGCAGAGGAGAGAACTAAAAAAAAATTTTTTTTTTTTTTTCCTTTAAACAGTGGTTTACTGAACGAATTCGATCCTTAAAGGTGCTCCAAGTGATGTCACTTGTTTAGGCCAAAACATTTTGTCACAGCAAACATCTTGCTATCCACTAGTTGCCTGTTAAGCAACTGAAAAAAAAAAAAAGTGGTCCAGACTGCACCAGTTTTTGGTTGCAGTTTGTGGCGCTTATGCGGACTACAGAGACCCTTTTTTTTTTTTTTTTTTTTTCTTTTTTTTTTTTCTCCTCCCTAACCGTGTGTTCAGGGGACAGGCAGCTAGCGGATGGCGAGGAGATGTTTGCTGTATGGGACAAATGTTTTGGCCTAAACACGTGACCTTGCTTGGAGCACCTTTTAAATAATTCAATTATAACTAAAAGTTTCTTAGAGAATGTATCTGCTAATTCTGTAAATTATATAATATAACGGAGCCCAAATTAGCCTAATTCAGTAGCTATTTATTTTTAGATGTAGTAATCAACACTCAAATAACATTGTATGTAAACTTCACATTAGGCAGTTTTTGCATTAACCTCTAAATCTAATTATAAAATTGTTTTTACTCAATCATTGAACTAATTTCTACATTGGCTGTCACTTTCATTACAGATTTAAACATGCATTAAATATTTAAGACATCAGTAACTGGTTAAGTAGAATATAATGAATATATAGGCTAATATAGTGCATATATTTAGTGAAAGAGTTAATCTCTCTAGTGAACTAACAGCTGTGGACACTGAATGACTTCTGAGGTAAATGTAATGCTATGTGACATTGTTTACAAGCAGTTTTATTGACGTCTTTCCGCTGTTGAAACACGGAGCGATTACACGACATATGATACGTTTTGGTAAGTTGAAATGTATCCTTAACATACCGTAAGATGTTCATTTTTATTCTTTGACTAGGAAGTGACGATCGCGCTCACTTGCGCACAACATTAAAACGGCGTTTATCGTTTGAATTTAGTGAGAAAATTGACAGAACACCTAATCTGTTTGTGTGGGAAGTTGGATTGAAGTGCGTAAAACAAGACTTTTAACTGTTAAAGGTTGCGTTCGGTACACGCTGTACTGGAAGTCCTGTACCGGAACGGTTCGGTACTAATACATGTACCATTACACCCCTAGTGTATAATATACACTACACAAATTAAGGGAACATTGCGTTTCTCCCAGCACATTTTCAAGAGTATGGGGGAGATACCAGGAGACAGGTCGTTACACAAGGAGAGCTGGGCAGAGATATAGAAGGGCAACAACCCAGCAGAAAGGCCTGGTATTTGCTCCCAATTGTGCTAGGAGGAGCACTGCCAGAGCCGTACAAAATGGCCTCCAGCAGGCTACTGGTGTGCATGTTTCTCTCATTCTTTGGCTAATGAGTTTCTGCAAATTACGGACTCTTTTACGGACACTTTGTCTGTCAAAGAGTCTACCCATAAACAAGGTCATACTCTTGATTTGGTCTTTTTTTAAAATTAGATAATAAAGATTATTATTAGGTCAGTAATATAGAGATTATTTATCAGATCATAACCCATTATTGTTTAATACTTCAATGGTAAATGTCAAGTGATGTTGTATGTGGTCTGTTCATTCTGCTACATCTGAAAAGTTTGAAGGTGCTTTTAGTATCTCCAAGTATCTTATAAAATCATGAGAGGCTGCATAGTGAGCTACCAGCACTCTAAGGCTGCTATGGAAAAATATTTTTCTAACTTGATAGCAAAGCATGCACATAGCCCAAAGACAATACATACTGTACTAAATCCCACTATGCTTTCTTTTCCTGATGCTACACCTACAATCTGTGATAAATTCTGTGATTAATACTATTTGATCTTGTATCCCCAAATCTGATATGAGTTAATCTGGTATTGACCAACGTACAGCCTGTTTAACTGAGTTTAAGCCCATTTCTTTCTCATGTTTTTCATAAAATGAAGCTTTCCCTTATGCTCATTGGATGTGTTGCCTTCTCGTCTCCTTATGGAAGTGCTGGGTGTCGTTGAGCCTTTTGTTTTAACAATAAAAATAGTAATAATAGCCTATCTCAAGGCACTGTTCGATCAATCCTGAAACACACAGTGGTGAATCCACTTCGACAAAAGTTCAGTTTAGATCCTTCTATTATAGATAACCATTGTCCTATCTCAAAATTATAATTTTCATCCAGAGTACTGGAAAAGGTTGTCTTCCATATCAATCCCAATTCCATCAAACTATATTTTTAAGTAAAAACTATTAGAAAAGTTTCAGTCTGGTTTTAGATAGCATCATAGTATAGAGTCTGCTTTGCTGAAGGTGTTGAATGATCTTTTGTTAGCTGTGGATTCAGGTAACTATGCAATTCTGGTCCTCCTCTCAGTGCAGCCTGCTATATTGCTTGAACGGTTGAGTAAGTGTGTAGCAATTCAAGGTACCGCATGCAATTGGTTTAAAACATAGACTGTAAAAAAATATGGACGTAGTATCCGTGGCGCCCATAGGATTCTGAAGAGCAGTTTTGTGCTGTGTAAAGTGTAAAGTGTGAAGTAGGTGTAAAGTAGGGTCGAGCTGGCCGTTGCCATCTTGGCAGTGCGTCACCAAGCGTCACTCCCGGATAACAGAAAATGGGCAAAGAGGCGGGACGTGGGCGGAGCTGAGGTTACGTGATGATTAACAGACAGCAAGACAAACGACAATCCACCTGTCACTCAAAGTGGCCATGCACTTCATTATGCAGAACTTGAAGGCTTTATATAATGTAAGCGAATGAGTTATTAAAAAAAATGGACTCCCCTCACAGTTGTCATAAAGGGTAAAATTAGCTAACGTTATATAGACCAAAACCACAATTTGTACCGGGCTGTAAACCTTTTTTTTATTTTATTTTTTTTGCTGTAAAGTTGAGCATTTTAACATGGGGCTCAATGAGATTCTGCTCCCTTCTCGAGCCTGTCTCCAGCGGCCAGTCGATGAATTGCAGTTTAAGTCACTTCCATATTGGCTTCAACAGAAACTGGGGGAGGTTACCGCTTGGTTTAAATCTGATCTTTCTGATAATTTTCGGTGGATGTTGGGAATTTTTCTTCCTCTATGGTACCATTAACTTGTGGTGTAGAATATCAAAATCAACTGCAGGCGGTCGATCCTTTTCCTATTTAGCGCCTAAACTCTGGAACGGTCTTCCTAGCATTGTTCGGGAAGCAGGCACACTCTGTCAGTTTAAATCTAGACTAAAAACGCATCTCTTTACTATGGCTTACACATAAAACATTATCAGTTTCTATTATTCAAATCAGTAAATGATTGTTAGGCTGCATTAACTAGGTCAGCCGGAACCGGGAACACTTCCCATAACACCTGATGTACTTGTTACATCATAAGAAGAATGGCATCTACGCTAATGTTAGTCTCTCTGTTTATCCCGAGGTTTACTGCAGTCAGCCGGATTCGGACCGTATCCAGATCAGATGGTGGACCTGCGCCTGGACATGACCAATGCATCCCTGAAATGTCTGCAGAGAGCGTGTCAAATAAACTCCCCCCGTAAATGCTGCATCGACACGACATCCTCATTAAACCCGTCTTCGGCGTGACTACTCTAATCTTTCGAATAATCTTACGAATATCTATTTACCTAATATGAATTAAAACCTGCTATGTTGCCAGAATTATAATCATACACTGTTTGTTCGTCGGCCAGAGAACTGGCACCCCGCCTGAGCCTGGTTTCTCCCAAGGTTTTTTTCTCCATTCTGACACTGAAGGAGTTTTGGTTCCTTGCCACCGTTGCCTCTGGCTTTTGGCTTGCTCAGTTGGGGACACCTGAATTTCATCTATATTACCAATCAGCCCGCATTGACACTATATGATACTTGAAATTAGCTGGATAACATCACCGTTTCACCAGAACAGCTGTACAAATTCTGTTGCATTATTTTCCTGTTAACAATGTGAAGCTGCTCTGAAACAATTGGACTTGTTAACAGCGCTATATAAATAAAGGTGACTTGACTTGATTTGGTGTACCGCAGGGGGCGATTTTGCCCACTTTTGTTTTCGTTGTATTTTCTCCCTTTAGGTTTGATTTTTCGGAAGCATAATATTCCTTATAATTTTTATGCGGATGATATTCAAAGGGATTACCTCTCTTTGAAACGTGGGGGAAATTATGACATGGCAGCCAACTTTCTAACATTGAATGAATCTAAAACTGAAATTGTAGTTTTTAGACCACCAGCTTCTATTAAACTGATAAATATCCATCTGGGTCCTTATCTGTGAATTCCCATGTTCATGCTAAAAATTTGGGAGTGATTTTTGATAACGGCCTTAAATTTGATTAACAAATCAATTCAGTGGGGAAGGGTGGCTTTTATCATCTCAGATCCACTGCGAAATTAAAAGCATTTTTATCAGTAAAGGATTTGGAGGCCGTGATTCGTGCTTTTATTTCCTCTAGGCTGGATTACTGTAACTCACTGTACCATGGCGTGGCTCAGTTCTCTTTATCCCACCTTCTATTGGTACAAACCGCTGATGCTAGGTTTCTTACTGGAACTAGAAAGAGGGATCATATTTCACCTGTTCTGGCTTCACTTCACTGGTTGCCGGTCAAATACTGCGTTACATTTAAGGTTCTATTGTATTTGTATAAGGGGTTAAATGGCTAGGCTCCCCAATACATTACAGATCTTCTTCTCCAAAGGAGGCCCTTAAGGTCTTCAAACAGGTTGATGTTGACTGTGCCATGGTCTTGTTTGAAGTTAAAAGGTGATTGTGCCTTTTCAGTTGCTGCTCCACGTCTGTGGAATGATTTGTTGGTAGACATTATAGGCTCTCTTCCTATGTTAATAGGTTAAAACATGAAGACATCTTTTTTTTTTCTCTGGCTGTGCGAGTTCATGTGTTTTGAAGAGGCCTGGCTTTGGAGACGCTCTGAAGGAAGGGTGGGCTCTAATGCTTTCAAAGCTAGCTTGCTATTGCTAGCCTCTCCAAAATTAGCAACCCTACCTTTAACTGCTTTTAAATGCAATCTATATTGACTGTGCAGTTATGTCTATAAACTTAAATGTTTAAATGGGTCAAAGGGTTTCTCTTCTCTGCTGCCTGTCATTTTTTTCCACTCTTCTGGAGGCCACATAACATCTTTATGTCTGTGTGAAATCAAAGTTGAAGATTCCTTATCAATAAATCAGCCTCAGAAGGGTGGAAAAGATTTCCGTTCTCTTATCTGAATGTAGGGACGAGGGCAGACGATGAAATCTACACTTGTGCACACATATGGGTGCATTAGCTACCCCCTTTTCTAAATCGGCTCCGTATGAGCCTCTGATCAGAGAGCGTGTTTATCTTAACGGATGTCTTGAGACTGGCTGATTCAAGTCAGTTGGGTTTAACTCAAACAGGCAGCAGTTCTGATATGATGCATTAATGTTAGACATGCTTTACAGTTGATTTGCATAGTCATATATCTTTTGTCCCCAATAGAGTCACCATTCATTTTTATATTTGAGGTTGAATTTAAGGCTCTGCATAATTGTCGGTTTCACTATATGAATTTAACTATATTCATACAAATATTGATCGTTTTAACATTTAAATGAGCTGGTTAGCACCAGCATTTTAGCTTGCACTCTGGAAGTTTTATGAACGTTTCCATTTTCTTCCTCCACCTTTTTTTTTTTTTTTTTTTTTTTTTTGTGTGTCGTCGGGAGTGGAATTTCACTGAGGCCTTGCCAAACGGCGGCTGCAGTTTGAAGTGTTGCCAGAGTGCTTTGTGCTGAGCAGCCCTCACCGCCTCCACAAAAACACACTCATCCCCCTCTTCACATAGAAAAAGAGAGGGGGATGGATTTGCCCAGTTTGGACAGGGGGCAGGGCAACATGTCTATACAATGGAGCCTGGAAAGTACACATCCCAAAAACTTTTCTTCAACTTCAGGCACTTATCCCAGGGGTTGATTTTTATTTTTAATTTTTTATGATTGTTTTCTTTTTGTTATATGATTTAATGTTTATCACATTAAAATGTCTTGTTTACATGCTCATTGTTTATTTTTCTTAACTTTTCTAATGCATTTCATGATTTTGTTGTTTTAGCCTTGTCCCAGGCTCAAAATTTCAATCTTAACATCAGAATCCATCATAGAAATATTGATGATCGATTTACACTTGATCGTTACAATACAACATTTTTGCTTTTAATAAAGTAGAACATTTACTTGTATATTAACAGAGCCTGTCGAAATGTCAAAATAAAAGTACACTACCATTCCATAGTTTGGGTCAGATTTTCTTGGGGCAAAAATCTTCATATTGAATTAATTTGATCAAAAATACAGTAAAACAGAAATATTGTGAAATACATGTCAGTCTAAAATGACTATTTTAATATAACTTATTCCTGTGATGGTAAAGCTGATTTTTCAGCAGCCAGTGTTCAGTCACATAATCCTTCAAAAATCATTTTAATATGCCTCTTAAAAAACATTTCTAATTATTATCAATGTTGAAAACAGTATTTTTTCAATTTGATTCTTTGATGAATACAATTGTCAAAAGAACAGCATTTATTTGAATGTTTTTAATATTATAAATATTAGTCACTTTTTGATCAATAAAGTGTAATTTCTAATCAAACTGTGTATTTAACGCTATAGCTAAAATTAGCCTTGAGCAAGAGGCCCTTTTAATCCACAAATGTTTAAAATTTTATTTTGTCATTTGCATCAGACAATGCTGTCAAATATAATGATATTGTGGTGGAAATAAAGTTTCAGGAAAAAAATACACTAAATGACACCATTCATCCTGGTGCATTTCCACTATTTGACATTGTAAATGTGTTTTGAGTGAGATTAAGTACAAAGGGAAAAAACTGGCCATAGTTGAAGACAAAACCATTGACGCTCAAACAGAAAGTTATATACACAACTGTAACACACTTTCTTAGAGGTCACATCATCAGATCCCAGAAAAAGACGGTGAGACAGAATACGGGAGATTTTTGGCTGCCCTGGAGAGAGAGACACACAACCCAAGGACTCTCTGACCTTCCCTCCCACATATTCTCTTACCTCGAGGCAACACACCTGTGAGGACGTCTGTGTGTTTGAGAGAGACAGTCCATGAGATCAAAGCTCATAGACGGATCATGATCTAGTGTCTGTCAGTCCCTGCGCTGTGAAGATGGGAAGTGTCAAAGTAGAGAATAGTTTACTGCAGTTCATATTTCTTTCTCTGGAGCTATACGAGGTATACGATAGATTATTATTACTGAATTCACTTTAGAGTGAAATAATCATTAAAACAGAAACGTGAACTGTAAATGCCTGTTCGCACCAAAGGCAATTACTAAAACGCTAAAGATAAAGCTATAATTTAAAAAAAAATGTCTTAATGTAAAAGAATAGCAGAGTCCACACCACAACTATAACCATAATGGCACAGAGGAATGATAGCTGGAATCACCTTCAGAACAATTTTCCAGCTATTTCAGTATCCACTCGACTTTAAAGAGCTTGAGCATTTAAATCAGAAGACGACATAACTGCAGCTCACAATATCGTGTGTTGGTGTGGATGCTAATATAGTTATCGTTATAGTTATCTTTATATTTTCATTATTGTTGTGAGCCAGCATCACTGTTATTGCTCATACTAAAGTGTTAAGCTTACATTTAATCATTTAGCAGACGGTTTTATCCAAAGCGACTTACAAATGAGGAGAACAATAGAAGCAATCAGACCAATAAGGGGCAACAGCATGCAAGTGCTGTAACAAGTCTCAGTTAGTCTAGCACAGCACACACAGGTTTTTAAAAATAAAATAAAAATAAAAATGAATAGATTAGTTAAATTAGTTAAGCTCTAGTTTTAATTGGTCAGGTGCTGACAGAAAAGATGTGTCTTTAGACGTTTTTTTGAAAATGGCTACAGATTCGGCTGCTCGAATTGAGATAGGCGGATCGTTCCACCAGGTGGGAACGGTCCAGGAAAAGGTCAGTGGGAGTGATTTTGTGCCTCTTTGGGATGGCACTACGAGGCGTCGTTCACTTGCAGAATGCGAGCTTCTGGAGGGCGCATAAGTCTGAACAAGCGAGTTTAGGTATATTGGTGCAGAGTCTGTGGTGATTTGTAGGCACTAGTGCCTTGAATTTGATGCGAGCAGCTATTGGCAGCTAATGCAAACTGATGAAGAGAGGTGTGATGTGGGCTTTCTTCGGCTCATTGAAGACCACCCTTGCTGCTGCATTCTGGATCAGTTGCAGGAGTTTGATAGTGCATGCCAGAAGGCCCACTAGAAGATCATTACAATGGTCCAGTCTGAAGGGAACAAGAGCTTGGACCAGGAGTTGTGTGGACCGGGGTGTTGCAGTAATATGGTCAGTGAACTTTAACTGATCATCAATCTCAACTCCGAGGTTCCTGGCTATGGTTGATGAGTCTAGCTGAATGGAGAGATTGTGATGAAGTGCTGGGTTGGTTGAGATCACAAGCAGTTTGGTTTTTGTAAGGTTGAGTTGAAGGTGATGGTCCTTCATTTAGCCAGAAATGTCTGTCAGGCAGGCTGCAATATGAACAATAACTGTAGGATCATCAGGTTGTGTAATGAGAAGTAGAGTTGAGTGTCATCAGCATAGCAGGAAAAAAACATGTTTCTGGATGACAGATCCTAAGGATGACATGTAGATGGAGAAGAGAAGCGGTTCAAGCACTGAGCCCTGGGGAACCCCAGTAGCTAGATGTTGTGACTTAGACACCTCACCCCTCCACGACACCCTGAAGGACCTACCTGAGACATAAGACTTGAACCACTGGAATGCAGTTCCTGAGATGGCCATCTTCATGAGTGTTGATAGGAGGATCTGATGGTTGACTGTGTCAAAAGCAGCAGACAGATCCAGCAAGATGAGTACTGTGGATTTGGATTTGCGACATTAGCTTGTGTCGCAAGTCGGAAAACATTTGTGTGCATCCATGTGGGGCATCAGATATCATCAGGATGCCGTTAGAGACATTTTAACAAACGGCCCGCTTTGTGGAAAGTTATTCTTAATAATCTGTGAGTTAGGCCCTATCCAAAGACCATAGGGTGTGCTGCTTGTCATTTTAGGTTTCAGAAGGGTGCTTGCAAGTGCCCCCTTTGTGGCCGAAATACACCCTCAATGCACACTTCTGCCAAGTCTGCAATGAAGCGAGCTCTGCTACAGACTTCTGCCTACAATCAAAGTGGCATTATGTCACAAAGGTGTGAACTTGGAGGAAGAACACAAGGGCTCAGGGTTCCATTTGGGTCAGGGCCTTAGAGGTTTGAATAATTACTGAGTTAAAAAGCAAAAAGCAACCATTTTTCGGTTATGTCTGATTCAAAATGAACCTGTGTTGCGAGAAAACTCAGTCCTTGAAAACAGGTCTTCATCATATACAATCAAGCCCGAAATTATTCATACCCTTGATAAATATGACCAAAGAAGGCTGTGAAAATAAATCTGCGTTGTTAATCCTTTTGATCTTTTGTTTTAAAATTCTAACCTTTCATTGAAGAATAAGAATTTTAAATGGGGAAAAATGTTATTATGAAATGAATGTTTTCTCACAATTAATCATACCCTTTTAGTCAATACTTTTTGCAACCTTTTTTTGCCAAGATAACAGTTCTGAGTCTTCTCCTATATCAAATCAAATCACCTTTATTTATATAGCGCTTTTAACAAGTCCAATTGTTTCAAAGCAGCTTCACATTGTTAACAGGAAAATAATGCAACAGAATTTGTACAGCCGTTCTGGTGAAACGGTGATGTTATCCGGCTAATTTCAAGTATCATATAGCGTCAATGGGGGCAGATCGGTAATATAGATGAAATTTAAGTGTCCCCAACTGAGCAAGCCAAAAGCCAGAGGCAACGGTGGCAAGGAACCAAAACTCCTTCAGGGTCAGAATGGAGAAACAAACCTTGGGAGAAACCAGGCTCAGTCGGGGTGCCAGTTCTCCTCTGGCCGACGAACAAACAGTGTATGATTATAATTCTGGCAACATGGCAGATAATTCATATTAGGTAAATAGATATTCATAAGATTATTCGAAAGAGTCATCACGCCGAAGACGGGTTACATTTCAAGATTCAAGAGTTTTATTTGTCACATACACAGTTATATACAGAATATACAACCGGCAGTGAAATGTAAACAGATCCGCTCCATGGACAGTGCAAATTCACAGTTAAAAACACAAGGAGGAAATTATAATAGAAATAGGATAAAAAAAGTACTATATATATATATCTGTAGAATTATACATAATCAAGTCAAGTAGAAGAAAAAAGTAAAAAAAAATAAGAATAAAGAAGTGGAATAAAATAAGTGAGGTAAACTGTGCAGTGAGTAAACTGTGGACTTATAAATATGTGGTTAACAAATGTATAAGAGTATAATGTGCAAACAGGTTTATAACAGGTTGTTACACAGTAACAATGAGACTGAGTTCAGGAGCTCCTCCTGAGTCTCTCAGTTTTGGCCATCAGGCTTCGGAAGCACTTACCAGATGGCAGTAGCGTGAAATGAGGGTTTGCAGGGTGATTAGAGTCCTTGATGATCTTAGTAGCTCTACCTTTGCAGTGTTTGGTGTAGACGTCCTGCAGAGACGGGAGAGCTGACCCTGAGATACGCTCGGATAAGCACACGACTCTTTGCAGGGCTTTGCAGTCATGACTGGTGCTGTTCCCATACCACGCTGTGATACACTGAGTTAATACACTTTCTATTGCCCCTAAATAGAAAGTTTTCAGGATAGCTGGTGAAACCCTGAATTTCCTCAGCTGGCGCAGGTGGTACAGTCTTTGCCTGGCTTTTTTCACCTGTGTCTGAATTTGAGAACTCCAGGTCAGGTCCTCGGAGATGTTTACACCCAGGTACTTGAAGCTGCTCACTCTCTCTACTGGTGACCCGCTGATCATGAGGGGGGAGTATGTCCGTTGCTGTCTCTTCCTGAAGTCCACAATCATTTCTTTGGTCTTGCCAACATTCAGAGAGAGACAGTTGTCCTGGCACCATGATGTTAGATGCTCCACCTCGTCCAAGTATGCCATCTCATTGTTGTTGGAAATGAGGCCCAGGACAACAGTATCATCAGCAAATTTGATGATAGAGGTGGAGCTGTGTGTGGACAAACAGTCATGCGTGTAGAGAGAGTAGAGCAGGGGACTCAGGACACAGCCCTGTGGAGCTCCCACACTCAGGGTGATGGAGGAGGAGGTGGACTGGCCTACTCTCACCACCTGAGGCCTGCCAGTGAGGAAGTCCTCAATCCAGTGGCAGAGAGAAAGATTCAGGCCGAGATCCAGGAGTTTGGAGGTTAGCTTGATGGGAACTATGGTGTTAAAGGCTGAGCTATAGTCAATAAATAGCAGCCTTACGTAGTTCCCACTTTTGCTGTCGATGTGAGTGAGGGAGGAGTGGAGGACATGAGAGATGGCATCTTCAGTCGATCTATTGGGACGATAGGCAAACTGAAGAGGGTCCAAAGTGTCAGGAATGTAGGCGCAAATGGTGTTCTCTCAAAGACCTTCATGACTATAGATGTGAGAGCCACTGGACGATAGTCATTTAGGCAAGAGGGTTTACTGTTCTTAGGGACAGGGATGATGGTGGATTTTTTGAAGGAGGTGGGGACCACAGATGTAGCAAGGGACTCATTGAAGCCATTTTTCATTTTTCAAAAATGAAAAATGGCGCCGCTGTGTTTGGTCGCCGTTCAGGTCGCTCCGCGAAGACTGTGCTTTTATTTACTATTTTACTTTCTTTTACTCTCAGTTTTTACAAACTTATCATCTGCATTGATCTACTACGACAGCAAAACTCTTTTGGACATTGGTTACCTCTACACTGGACTGTTTCAGGACACTTTCGCCGATCCTCTGTGGCCATCTGAGATTCTTCGCAACGCCGAGTTGAACAATGGACAGAGCCAGCGGCGTAGAACAAAGAAACACCGTGGGAAACGCGCTGGTATCCGTAACAGACTGAGGAAAAGGGCATTCAGACCTCCTCTCCGAGCATTCTTCTAGCAAATGTTCAATCCTTGGATAATAAGATGGACGATCTTAGAGCCAGGATAAGTTTTCAACGGGACATGAGAGACTGTAATATCTATTGTTTGTCTGAAACATGGCTCACGCCCGCGGTCCCGGACACAGCTGTGACGCCGTCGGAGAACTTCTCTGTTTTTCGGATGGACAGAACAGCCGAGGCCGGTAAATCCAAAGGCGGTGGAGTGTGTTTCATGATCAACAAGAAATGGTGCGATCCCAGGAACATCACCATTCTCTCGCGGTCCTGCTCGCCTCATCTGGAACATTTAACAATCATCTGCCGCCCATTCTATCTGCCTAGGGAGTTTTCTGCGGTTGTCGTGACCGCCCGTTTACATCCACCGCAGGCAGACACAGCGCTGGCTTTATCTGGCCTTCATGATGTTGCCAGCGGCGCCATAAACCAACATCCCGACGCGGCATTCATTGTCGCGGGCGATTTTAACAAAGCAAACCTAAAGAAAGTCCTGCCAAACTTTCATCAGCACGTCTCCTGCCCCACACGAGGAGCAAACACACTGGATCACTGCTACTCTCCGTTTAAGAACGCCTATAAAGCGCGGTCACTTCCAGCGTTTGGCAAATCGGATCATGCCGCCATTTTCCTCACTCCCGAATACAAACAAAAGCTCCTCCAGGAACCTCCGGTGAGGCGGGAAGTTAAGCGTTGGTCACCCCACTCAGAGACCGCGCTTCAGGCAGCTCTGGGCGATGTGGATTGGGACATGTTCCGAGCGAGTTCAGCTGACATAAGCGAGTTCACAGACGTGGCGCTTTGCTTCATCAACACGCTTACAGAGCAAGCCACGCAAAACAATAACAATAACGTCCTTCTCAAATCAGAAACCGTGGGTGGACAATTCAATCCAGCGCGGCAGTGAACGCATACGCACTGCTGCTTACAACGCCGGTCTCCATTCAGGAATATGAATGAATACAGATCGTCCTGCTATGCTCTCAGACGAGCAGTTAAAGCCGCAAAACTCCGTTATAAAGACCGAGTGGAGTCTCATTTCCAACTCTACGACTCGCGGCGCATGTGGCAGGGTCTGAGGTCCATCTGCTCCTTTGGATCTAAATCCTCTGCAGAGGCAAGCGTTGATCCGTTGCTCGTGAACGAGTTAAACTCTTTCTATGCTCGCTTTGACTGTAACCGCGGCACGCGACTCCGCCAAGTGGCGCGTTAGAGAAATTACTCAGAGCAGCAACAATCACGTGATCTCTGTCTCGGAGGATGAAGTTCGGAGAGCACTCAAGCGTGTGGACGTCAGGAAAGCTGCTGGGCCGGATGGTATTTCAGGTCGTGTTCTGCGGTCCTGTGCTGATCAGCTCACCGGTTGTTTACATCTATCTTTAATGAGTCCTCGCTACATCTGTGGTCCCCACCTCCTTCAAAAAATCCACCATCATCCCTGTCCCTAAGAACAGTAAACCCTCTTGCCTAAATGACTATCGTCCAGTGGCTCTCACGTCTATAGTCATGAAGGTCTTTGAGAGACTCATTAAAAACACCATTTGCGCCTTCATTCCTGACACTTTGGACCCTCTTCAGTTTGCCTATCGTCCCAATAGATCGACTGAAGATGCCATCTCTCATGTCCTCCACTCCTCCCTCACTCACATCGACAGCAAAAGTGGGAACTACGTAAGACTGCTATTTATTGACTATAGCTCAGCCTTTAACACCATAGTTCCCACCAAGCTAACCCCCAAACTCCTGGATCTCGGCCTGAATCCTTCTCTCTGCCACTGGATTGAGGACTTCCTCACTGGCAGGCCTCAGGTGGTGAGAATAGGCCAGTCCACCTCCACCTCCATCTCCCTGAGTGTGGGAGCTCCACAGGGCTGTGTCCTGAGCCCCCTGCTCTACTCTCTCTACACGCATGACTGTTTGTCCACACACAGCTCCACCTCTATCATCAAATTTGCTGATGATACTGTTGTCCTGGGCCTCATTTCCAACAACAATGAGACGGCATACTTGGACGAGGTGGAGCATCTAACATCATGGTGCCAGGACAACTGTCTCTCTCTGAATGTTGGCAAGACCAAAGAAATGATTGTGGACTTCAGGAAGAGACAGCAACGGACATACTCCCCCTCATGATCAGCGGGTCACCAGTAGAGAGAGTGAGCAGCTTCAAGTACCTGGGAGTAAACATCTCCGAGGACCTGACCTGGACTGCTCACATTCAGACACAGGTGAAAAAAGCCAGGCAAAGACTGTACCACCTGCGCCAGCTGAGGAAATTCAGGGTTTCACCAGCTATCCTGAAAACTTTCTATTTAGGGGCGATAGAAAGTGTTTTAACTCAGTGCATCACAGCGTGGTATGGGAACAGCACCAGTCATGACCGCAAAGCCCTGCAAAGAGTAGTGCGCTTATCCGAGCGTATCTCAGGGTCAGCTCTCCCGTCTCTGCAGGACGTCTACACCAAACGCTGCAAAGGCAGAGCTACTAAGATCATCAAGGACTCTAATCACCCTGCAAACCCTCATTTCACGCTGCTACCATCTGGTAAGCGCTTCCGAAGCCTGATGGCCAAAACTGAGAGACTCAGGAGGAGCTTCTTCCCCCAGGCCATCAGACTCCTGAACTCAGTCACTTAACATCACGTGACTTCACGTCAGGATAAACATCGATACACTGACACTGCACTGCACTTTCTGTTCTCGTTGTTACTGTGTAACAACCTGTCATAAACCTGTTTGCACATTATACTCTTATACATTTGTTAACCACATATTTATAAGTCTACAGTTTACTCACTGCACAGTTTATTTCACTTATTTTATTCCACTTTATCCTTATTTGTTACCTTTTTTTCTCTTGACTTGATTATTTATAATTCTACAGATATAGACATATATATATATATATAGATAGTACTTTTTTATATCCTATTTCTATTATAATTTCTTCCTTGTGTTTTTAACTGTGAATTTGCACTGTCCATGGAGCGGACCTGTTTACATTTCACTGCCGGTTGTATATTCTGTATATAACTGTGTATGTGACAAATAAAACTCTTGAATCTTGAATCTTGAAGACAGATGTAAACAACCCGGCGAGCTGATCAGCACAGGACCACAGAACACGACCTGAAATACCATCTGGTTTACCAAGAGTTTAACTCATTCACAAGTGACGGATCAGCGCTCACCTCTGCAGAGGATTTAGATCCAAAAGAGCAGATGGACCTCAGACCTTGCCACATGCGCCGCGAGTCGTTGAGTTGGAAATGAGACTCCACTCGGTCTTTATAATGGAGTTTTGCGGCTTTAACTGCACGCCGCAGAGCATAGCAGGACGATCTGTATTCAGTCATATTCCACGTTAGGAGACCGGCGTTGTAAGCGGCAGTGTGTGTGTTTGAATTGTGTGCAGATTGAATTGTCCACCCACGGTTTCTGATTTGAGAAGGACGTTATTGTTATTGTTTGCGTGGCTTGCTCTGTAAGCGTGTTGATGAAGCAAAGCGCCACATCTGTGAACTCGCTTACGTCAGCTGAACTCGCTCGGAACATGTCCCAATCCACATCATCCAGAGCTGCCTGTAGCGCGGTCTCTGAATGGGGCGACCAGCGCTTAACTTCCTGCCTCACCGGGGGTTCCTGAACGAGCCTTTGTCTGTATTCAGGTGTGAGGAAAATGGTGGCATGATCCGATTTGCCAAAAGCTGGAAGTGACCGCGCTTTATAGGCGTTCTTAAACGGAGAGTAGCAATGATCCAGTGTGTTTGCTCCTCGTGTAGGACAGGAGACGTGCTGGTGAAAGTTTGGCAAGACTTTCTTTAGGTTTGCTTTGTTAAAATCGCCCGCGACAATGTATGCCGCGTCGGGGTGTTTGTTTATGACGCCGCTGGCAACATCATGAAGGCCAGATAAAGCCAGCCCTGGGTCTGCCTGTGGTGGAATGTAAACAGCGGTCGCGACGACCGCAGAAAACTCCCTCGGCAGATAGAATGGGTGGCAAATGATTGTTAAATGTTCCAGATGAGGCGAGCAGGATCGCGAGAGAATGGTGATTCTCCCATTTCAAACCATTTCTTGTTGATCATGAAGCATACTCCACCGCCTTTGGATTTACCGGCCTCGGCTGTTCTGTCCATCCGAAAAACAGAGAAGTTCTCCGACGGCGTCACAGATGTGTCCGGGACCGCGGGCGTGAGCCATGTTTCGGACAAACAAAACAGAGAGACTAATATTAGCGTAGATGCCATTCTTCTTATGATGTAACGAGTACATCAGGTGTTATGGGAAGTGTTCCCGGTTCCGGCTGACCTAGTTAATGCAGCCTAACAATCATTTACTGATTTGAATAATAGAAATTGATAATGTTTTATGTGTAAGCCATAGCAAAGAGATGCGTTTTTAGTCTAGATTTAAACTGACAGAGTGTGTCTGCTTCCCGAACAATGCTAGGAAGACTGTTCCAGAGTTTAGGCGCTAAATAGGAAAAGGATCGACCGCCTGCAGTTGATTTTGATATTCTAGGTATTATCAACTGGCCAGAGTTTTGAGACCGCAATAGACGTGATGGAGTATAATGCGTTAAGAGTTCGCTCAAGTACTGGGGAGCTAAACCATTTAGTGCTTTGTAAGTAATAAGCAAGATTTTAAAATTTATACGATGTTTAATAGGGAGCCAGTGCAGTGTTGACAGAACCGGGCTAATATGGTCATACTTCCTGGTTCTAGTAAGAGCTCGAGCTGCTGCATTTTGGACAAGCTGGAGTTTGTTTATTAAGCGAGCAGGGCAACCACCCAGTAAAGCATTACAGTAATCTAGCCTTGAGGTCATGAACACATGAATTAACTGTTCAGCATTTTGCATCGAAAGGATGTGCCATAATTTAGATATATTTTTAAGATGGTAGAATGCAGTTTTACAGATGTTAGAAACATGGCTTTCAAATGAAAGATTGGTATCAAAGAGCACACCCAGGTTCCTCACTGACGACGAGGACTTGATAGAGCAGCCATCGAGTGTTAGACAGTATTCTAGGTTACTACTTGCAGAGTTTTTTTGTCCAATGATTAAAAATTATTTTTTTTCTGAATTAAGTTGCAGGAAATTACTAGACATCCAATGTTTTATATCAGCTATGCATTCCGTTAATCTTGTGAATTGGTAAGTTTCGTCAGGGCGTGAAGAAATATAGAGCTGAGTATCGTCAGCATAACAGTGAAAACTAATGCCATGTTTCCTAATGATATCTCCCAGTGGTAGCATGTACAGGGTGAAGAGCAACGGTCCTAGCACTGAGCCCTGCGGTACTCCATACTGAACTTGTGATCGGTGTGACATCTCTTCATTTACTGCTACAAACTGATAACGGTCAGATAAGTATGATTTAAGCCATGCCAATGCAGTTCCACTAATGCCAACATAATTTTCGAGTCTATTCAAAAGAATGTTGTGGTCGATAGTATCGAATGCAGCGCTAAGATCAAGTAACACTAATAGAGAGATACAACCACGATCGGATGATAAGAGTAAATCATTTGTAACTCTGATGAGAGCAGTCTCAGTACTATGATACGGTCTAAATCCTGACTGGAAATCCTCACAGATACCATTTCTTTCTAAAAAGGAACATAATTGTGAAGACACTGCCTTTTCCAGTATTTTTGACAGGAAGGGTAGATTTGAGATCGGCCTATAATTGACTAATTCTGTAGGATCAAGTTGAGGTTTTTTAATAAGTGGTTTGATAATAGCCAACTTAAAAGTTTTCGGTACATATCCTAATAACAAAGATGAGTTAATGATATTAAGAAGAGGATCTATGACCTCTGGTAGCATCTCTTTTAATAGCCTAGTCAGTATAGGGTCGATGTATATGTTGTTGATTTAGATGATTTAACGAGTTTAGCCAATTCTTCCTCTCCTATAGCAGTGAATGAATGTAATTTATCCTCAGTGACACAACAATGCTCTGTCTGATGTGATACTGTAGTAGACGGCTGCATGGTTATAATTTTCTTCCTAATATTATCGATCTTACAAGTAAAGAAGTTCATAAAGTCATTACTGCTGTGTTGTTTACAACCATCAGAAGTAGAAGCTTTATTTTTGGTTAACTTAGCCACTGTATCAAATAAATACCTAGGGTTGTGTTTGTTTTCTTCTAAGAGAGTCGAGAAATAAGCAGATCTAGCAGTTTTTACGGCCTTTCTGTATGCGATCATGCTCTCTTTCCATGAATTACGAAAAACCTCTAATTTTGTTTTCTTCCAGCTGCGCTCCATTTTTCTGGCTGCTGTTTTAAGGGCCCGGTGTGCTCAAGTTGTACCACGGCGTTGGACTATTTTCTTTAATCTTCTTTAAGCGCCGGGAGCAACTGTGTCTAAAGTGCTGGAAAAAGAGAGTCAGTAGTTTCTGTTGCAAAATCGAGTTCCTCTAGGCTATCTGGGATGCTGAGGAGATGAAACTGATGAGGAAGATTATTTAAAAGCAATTTTTAGTGGCGGCAGTGATAGTTCTGCCATATTTGAAGCGAGGGGACGGCTTTGCAGCCTTAGCTAAATTAAGTATACATGATACTAGGTAATGATCTGAGATGTCGTCGCCTCTGCTGCAGAATTTCAACGGTATCAACATTTATTCCATGTGACAATATTAGGTCTAACGATGATTAAGGCGATGAGTGGGTCCTGACACGTGTTGCCTTACTCCAATAGAGTTTAGAATGTCTCTAAATGCTAATCCCAATGTGTCTTTTTCATTATCTACATGGATATTAAAATCACCAACAATTAGTACTTTATCTGCAGCCAGTACTAACTCGGATAGAAAGTCAGCAAATTCTTTGATAAAGTCTGTATTGTGCCCTGGTGGCCTGTATACAGTAGCCAGCACAAATGTCAAACAGGATTTATCAATTACACTACATAATGCTACATAAAGCACCAAAACTTCAAAAGAATTATATTTGAAACTTCTGAGTAATACTGAAGATATTATTATAAATTACAGCAACCCCTCCCCCTTTACCTTTCAGACGCGGCTCGTGTTTATAACAATAATCTTGTGGGGTGGACTCATTTAAAGTAATGTAGTCGTCAGGTTTTAGCCAGGTTTCTGTCAAACACAGCACATCTAGATTATTATCTGTAATTATATCATTAACAATAAGTGCTTTTGGGGAAAGTGATCGAATATTCAGCAACCCGAGCTTTATCATTTGATCATCTGTATTATATCTGTTGTTTATTTGTTTGACATCAATTAAGTTTTTACTGTTGAATGGTCTTGATGTTTTTTTTGTATTTACTAATTCGGGAACAGACACAGTCTCTATGTGATAATATCTAGGTGAAAGAGTCTCTATGTGTTGGGATTTATCTGACTTCTGTAACGGGAGACAGCTAGCAGACGGTCGGGTAAGCCAGTCCGTCTGCTTCCTGACCTGGGCCCCAGTTAGTCAAGGTTTAGCTGACTATATGCCAAATTACTAGAGAGAAGAGCAGCACCACTCCAAGAAGGATGGATGCCGTCCCTCTTCAACAGGTCAGGTCTGCCCCAAAAGCTTTTCCAATTGTCTATGAACCCTATGTTATTTTGCAGACACCACTTAGACAACCAGCCATTGAGTGATGATAGTCTGCTAAGTATCTCATCACTCCTTTTAACAGGGAGTGGACCAGAACAAAAAACTGCATCTGCCATCGTACTTGCGAGTTCACACACCTCTTTAATATTAATTTTGGTGATCTCCGACTGGCGAAGTCGAACATCGTTAGTGCCGACGTGAATAATAATCTTAGAGAATTTACGATTAGCTTTAGCCAGCACTTTTAAATTTGCTGTGATGTCAGGCACTCTGGCTCCCGGTAAACATGTGACTATGGTGGCTGGTGTCTCTATTTTCACATTCCGTGTAATAGAATCACCAATAACTAGGGCACTTTTAACAGGATTCTCAGTGGGTGCGTCACTGAGTGGGGAGAACCTGTTTGATGTTCTAATCGGAACGGAAGAGTGTTTTTTTGATCCGCGACTATGCCGTCTGACCGTCACCCAAGTGCCCTGCTGCATGGGCTCTACAGCCGGAACCGAACAATGTACAACGTTCACTAAGCTAGTCGCATCCAAAGCAGTGTCTGAAGCTGTTACATTCTCACTACTCTCAAATAAAGTCCGGATGCGTGTCTCTAATTCTGAAATCTTCTCCGTCAACCTGACTATCTCCTTACATTTATCACATGTGAAGCCCTGCTCGCCAACGGAGACAGATACACTAAACATGAAACATGCGGTGCAAGTGACAATGACTGGAGAAGAAGACATGGCTTACCGTATTTGTTGATTAATCCAACTTACCAAAGTTGTTTGATGGAGTCTATTTACTAATCCAACTCACCACAGTTGTTTAGTGAACTCAGAAAACAGGAAACCCGGGTGCAGAGATGGCAAGCTAACAGGCTAGTGAAAAGCTAATGTGTGATAGTGATTTAGATTAAAAGCTAGTGATGTCAGATTTAATGTGGTAGGCAATGTTAGACAATATATGAAGATGAGTAGGTTATAACTAGCAGTTTAAACAACAGAGAATTATATCAAATAAAAATCCCAAAAGAGCAGAGCAGAGCACATGCGAGCACTATAATGCCTGATGAGTTTGGAGAACACCTGACAAGAGATCAGAGACCATTCCTCCATACAGAATCTCTCTAGATCCTTCAGATTCCCAGATCCATATTGGTGCTTCTCCCTCTTCAGTTCACCCCACTCATCTTCTATAGTGTTCAGGTCAGGGACTGGGATGGCCATGGCAGAAACTTGGTTTTGTACTCAGTGACACGTTTGTATTGATTTTGATGTTTGTTTTGGATCACTGTCCTGTTGGAAGATCCAACCGTGGTCCATTATAAGATTTCTAGCTGGGACAGTCAGGTTTTAATTTTTTATCTGTTGGTATTTGCTAGAATCCATGAACTTCAGATGGGACTTGGTTCTGTGGTCAGATGGAAAAAAAGAGCTTTTTGTCAGCAAACACTCAAGATGGGTTTGGTGCACACAGGGATAAAAAAAAAAAAAGTACCCCATGTGTAAAATGAAATACTCTGCTGTATCTTTAATGTTGTGGGCCTATCTTTCTTCCAGAGATCCTGGACATTTTATTATGAGATTATGAGAATGGGATGAGGCCTGTGGCGTGATTGATAATGAGTGTCACCTGTGCGCCACATCGGTCACAAGTTTCTCACGGAGGAGCTTTGGAAGCATAAAAGGAGGAGTGATGACAGTGAAGGTTGAGAGAGAGGACCAGGCCTGGACTATTTTACATTGTGTTTTGTTTAGGTGTGTGCGGCAGTTGTCCATGAGGGGCTGCCACTTTCGTTTCGTTTTGTGAAACTGTGTATCGTCAGCATAGCAGTGGTAGGAAATCCTGTATTTCTTAATTTCTTAATCATGGGGGGATCATGATAATAGAGTTGTTGTTTTTTTACTTGGACCAGTAAGTAACCACCTAGCAATCTCTCCCAGAACACCCTAACAACCACATAGTAATACCCTGGAACCCATCTTGTGCCAGCCAGTTTTGCACTGGCAATATCACTCACATTATCACCACAAAATATAGTTTAATAAAGAGCTACTCTCTTATTAAAACTCTAATACACCCATCAAAAAGTATTTTCTAACAATCATCAAGATACAGCTGGGCTGTCATGACTGATTATCTGACACAACAATCCCAGCACTGGCTGATTCACTATTTGTTTGCAGTTTAAATAAAAGGTCGGGAAGCCCCAATAAACACACACACACACACACACACACACACACACACACACACACACACACACACCGATAGACATGCTTATTCAGCCTCTCTTACAAGAGCAAGGGGCCTGTTGCCTGGCAACCAGGGGGTTTATGGCAGGAAAGGCACTTATAGCCACTCTCACACTCACGCACATCCGTGCACACGTGTGCAGGTGTCTGTTGGTTGAGCGCAAAGGCTGGGTGGGGACAGACACACACTTGAAACAGGAAGATGAAAGCCTGCTTTTTACTCAGATAAAAGAGATGAACCGAGAGATAAACCCAGATACGCTGAGTTTTCTGCTAATGTACAAGCAGTTTAGTTAAGAGTGATAGGAGAGAAGCTTCATTATATGTGCAAAGAGAGCTAGAGAGAGCACATGAGGCAGTACTGCATATGACGCTGTTAATTAATGATGTCAGCACTCCAGTACCAACCAACAGGAAAGAAATATCTCTGTAATATCTCAGATGTTTCTCTCAGACAGCAATGAGATTAAATATAAAGTTGAAAGCAAATGAAGACTTTGAAAAAAGACTCAATCTCAAATGTACTTCTGGAGGACCAGAAGAGATCTCAACAATCACTCAAACTGTGTTTACATTTGTCAAGATACCAAAGTCTGTGATAAAAAGTTAGAGATTGTGATTTGTTTGGATTCAGACTTGAATATTTCTGATATTATAAATATAGGATCAAATCTGGTTAATTATGTAAACTGTATCCACCTTCTTTTAACGTAATTTGAATGTGCAAGGCTTCTGGTGTCATTCGCTTCTAGTTATTTTAGATGTACAAAAGCAATCTGTTATGCTGCTTTATATTGCAAACTGGTATCGGCTATCATATTTTAATGTATTATCATAATCATAAAAACACTGGTTTGTAGTGCAAATACTTTTACTTTTTACTGAACTTAATGAATCGCACAAAGAAAATAGCTGCAATAGTTTGCAATTGTGTTGTCGATTTGTTTTTGTGTTTCATTTCTGTCCATTTAATTATTCTGTAAGGAATTTTAGGATACGTGAGACAAACATGAGGCATGCTGGAGCGCTCAATTAAGTCTGAGCTATGAAGAAACGACTTCTGAGCAGTAAAATTTTCATTCTGGAATCAAGTAAAGCATATATTTAATAATAATTATCTGATAAGGAAATATATAAAGTCTTGATCAAAAATAGATTGAAGTCACTGGAAAAATCTGAACTCAATTTCAGTTGATACTCTCTCTTTCTTTCTCCCAGTGTCTCTTAATCTCTCTGAGCTTTGGGCTGTAATTATCTGTTAAGTAGACTCTTTGTTACACTGAAATGAAGGAAAAGAAAATGGGGGCAAGTTGCAGTTAGACAGCTGAAGGGGTCCTCAGAGAAGTGATACTAGAATTTCACCTGTCTTTGGTGCACATGTAGCGCAAAGAGGATCTTTCCCCGATAAAGAACGGACCAGTTTATTGCATCTTAGATCATATATTTCACAGCTATCGCATAAGACTTAATCAAGTATGCAGATTCCTTTTTATGTAATTGATATTCAGATTCCTGATGCATTTTTGCCTCCAGCGTCATGTGTGTGTGTGCGCGCATTGATTCTCTGAAACATACTGTATATATGACCTTCACAACCCTCACACTAGGCTGGAGGCAGTGACGGTGTCAATCATGCTTTGCTAGGAGTGATTCTCAGCCTTAGTGCCAGAGGCAGGTTTAACGTAGGCCACACCCCCCCCAATCCATGACAGTGCACAGGGAAATCAAACACGATGACCTATGATCTCTTGACCCGATGACCTCCCAGACTCCCCTATCTGCTCTAATAAGCAGCTCCGTTATGGGTGTGTGTCTGTGTGAGAGAGCAAAGACAATGTATGTTTCTCACAGCAGAGATCATTGTAATTGACAATCCCTCAGTCTCCAGTGAAATCTCTATTGCTAATGAAAGCTCATCTTACAATCCTACATGAAGTAATCTGCATGAGTAACACACATGGAGTATTTTAAGTCTGCTTTGAGCTTGTTTGACATGCATAAATTAAACAAAAATCCTGCTGCATATAAAGTCATATAAAGTCACTTTTCCTAAGGTGTTCTGAGTATTTAAAGGGTTAGTTCACCCAAAAATTAAAATTCTGTCATTAATTACTCACCCTCATGTCGTTCGACACCCGTAAGACCTTTGTTCATCTTCGGAACACAAATGAAGATATTTTAGTTGAAATCCGATGGCTCAGAAAGGCCTCCATTGGCAGCAATGTCATTTCCTCTCTCAAGACCCATAAAAGGTACTAAAGACGTCGTTACAAAGTCCATCTCACTACAGTGGTTCTACAATCATTTCATGAAGAGATGATAATAGTTTTTGTGCACAAAAAAAAATCTAAATAACGACTTTATTCAACAAGTTCTTCCGTCTGGGCCTCTGACGTGAACTCACAAAGCACCACGATGTTTAGATTTTCTGAGCCATCGGATTTCAACTAAAATACCTTCATTTGTGTTCCGAAGATGAACAAAGGTCTTACAAGGTGTTGAACGACATGAGGGTGAGTATTTAATGACAGAATTTTCATTTTTGGGTGAACTAACCCTTTAAGCACATTGCCATGTACTTGCTATAGGGTGTTCTGGGTGGTTGCTATAGCATTGCATATGGCTCAAGCTAAAAGAGCCCATTCCAAATCAGATTGTGAGTGTGATATTGCTTTAATAGCACAGTTCAATTAAACAGAGATAGTTCACTCAAAAATGTAAATTACCCCATTATTTACTCACCCTCAAGCCATCCTAGGTGCATATGACATACTTCTTTCAGACGAATACAATCGGAGTTATATATAAAAAATAAAAAAAAATATCCTGGCTAATCCAAGTATTATAATGGCAATGAATGCAGAAGCCCAAAATTTGAAGCCCAAAAAAGCACATTCATCCATTATAAAAGTAATCCATACGACTCCAGGGGGTTAATAAAAGGCTTTAGTTTTCGATGGGGTTTTGTAAGAAAAATATCCATATTTAAAACTTTATAAAATAAAATATCTAGGTATTCAGTATATACATTTTTAAATTTAACTCCGATTGTATTCGTCTGAAAGAAGAATGTCATATACACCTAGGATGACTTGAGGGGGAGTAAATCATGGGGTAATTTTTGGGTGAACTATCCCTTCAATTAATAATAAGTTAGTATTGAGTAATTTACATGGTCAATTATTGACTTACTCATAATACACAAAATGTCATGTCTCTACTAGTTTAACAATGTAACCTGCAAAGTCACTAATACAGAGGCAACTTTGCATTTGTCAGTCTGAGACTTCAACATATGGAGCAGGTACTTACATAAATGACTGTAAAAGTTTCATACCTTCCATCTAGATATAGTTCTTCTCTTCTTTCTGTTTTTCTCTCCTGATGTATTGCATCATCAGTGAAAAAAAAAAAAAAAAAAAAAAAAAAAAAAAAATTCTAAAATTCGATCACCTCATTGAATATGGCCCCGGGCTATGAAGTTCGACAACTCTAAAATCCCAGAGGACAGGAAAAGTAGACTAATGAATGACCCTTTTGTGGACCAGCTGCATTTATGTATATGTTGTACTTGAAGAAAGAGTCCATCATTTAATTGGGAACAGGAATGCTGCTCTTCAGTGCTTGAAAGTGAGGCGATTCATTTGACTGACAGCTCCTCGAATGAATTGGACAGGAGGCCTCGGCCCAGGGGATTGGAGATCTTTTTGATGGTTGGATGCAGCCACGCCCCTTTTTGATGACCAGACACTCCCTCCAGCTCCCAGGCGACTTTACATGGAGCCCAAGAAAGACACAGTTCACTGCCTCTTCTCCGTTTCCTAATCCTTTTCTTTCTTTCTGCCTTCTCCATCTCTCCCAAGGGAAATACGGTTGGTTAGGCTCTCAATTGAGCAAGTTGTTTTAAAAAACCAAGATGCAGCCATTTACAGATTGAAAGATGAAAAAAAAAAGGCTTTAATAAATATGTTATTTTTTAAAGCGTGCTCCCATATGAAAGTAATTTCTTTGATCCTGAATGAAAACATATGCACCTTAATACGATTTGTGCACTAAGCAAGCCAAATTAATGTTCATCATGAAGGAATAACGTAATTTGCGGTGTGGGTCTGTGGCTCTTGTTTGTGGCTCGAGAGAGTGTTTAGACTGTAATGCGTTTTTGTAAATTAATATGACACTAATAGATATAATTCTCGGCTGTGAACAAGGGTCTCTTTGAAGTAAACAGAGTCTGGCCTGTGTCTCGATGAGCATAAAGGCCCAGCAGTGATGTTGGGACTGAGCAAACACACCCCTACACCCACACACTCACAAACATTGATCTTTCAATACATATTTATGCTTGACCACTAGTGACACCAAATAGGCAGATAATGAGGGCCACTGGGATCTCTGGTACCCCAAGAGACTCTCTCTCCCACACACACTAGACAGTGGTAATAAAGTTTGCCACTGGACTCAATGTCGTTGACTTCTAGAGGCCATAAAAACACAGACACACACACTATAGAAAGATTTCTTTAAAAGGCAGGACAGTTTATGAATGTGTCTCTGAATATCAGTAACATTCATAATATTCATAAGACATAATATTGATTTTCTAGGAATTAAATGTTTATTTAATTATTTAACTTACATTTCAGTCACATTTAAATAATGTATTAACTATTCACAACTATTTTAAAAAGTGACATTAGAGTCTAAATATTTTTGGGACACTGTAAATATATCCATTAGGGATTAAATATTATGTAAACTTCATTATTTAAGTAGGGGTGATTTTTTTTAAGTTACACTTAAAGGATTAGTTCACTTTAAAATGTGAATGACCCCATGATTTACTCCCCCTCAATCCATCATAGGTGTATGACATTCTTCTTTCTGATGAACACAATCAGAGTTACATTAATAAATATCCTGACGCTTCCAAGCTTTATAATGGCAGTGATGGGGCCCGTTGAGTTTGAAGCTCAAAAAAGTGCATCCATCCATTATAAACATACTCCACACGACTCCCAGGGGGTTACTAAAGGCCTTCTGAAACAAATTGATGGGGTTTTGTAATATATCTAGCTTCCTCCAGTCTGCGTTCCGCGTTCAAAACGCTTACTAGCTCTAGTGATTCCATCACTGCCATTATAAAGCTTGGAAGTGTCAGGATATTTTTTAATATAACTCTGATTGTGTTCATCAGAAAGAAGTCATACACCTAGGATGGATTGAGGGTGAGTAAATCATGGGGTCATTTTCATTTTAAAGTGAACTAATCTTTTTTAGTTCATGACTTTTAAGAGTTGCTTCATACATTCATTGTGGATTAAAATTATATATACTTCATTATTAATGCAATCCAGGGGGGAGATTGGACAGTAGAGACAGACATGAAATTATTGAGCGAATAGAGATGGGTTCAGGGCATATTGCAAGCCTGACTTGAACCTTTATTACCTAGGTGGCACCATGGCTCAATGTGTCAGAAGCATCAGTATTAACCACTATGCCACAGATCCAACACAGGTCATTTGGCTTTATAACTAAATACTACATATATATATATATATTTTTTTTTTAAAGAGCCATATTTTGACAAGGATCTAGTTGAATCAAACCTCTAGTTGTATATACCCTTCATGAAAGGCTGCATTGTACATGTATAAAATGTTTTTGTATGTGCAGGAGCATGTATGTGTACGTGTCTGCATCATCTCTCCTTGCCTCCTCCTTTGAATTTGTCAAAGTCAATGATAAACAGAAATGACAGCAGCTATACAGTGATATGACTGATGAAGAGCAACCCCAGTCGCACATTCACCACAAACACACAATTCCCACACCACACCAACAACTTCGACACAAGCAAAAGCAAAAGCAAAAACTATTTGCATATGAACTGTGTTATCAGATATTTCTTCCAGGGATTAATGAGACGGAGTTTTGGTGCAGTAGTGTGAATATATTTCATTTATTTGACACACTGTAAAACAATCCTCACTACTCACTTGTCAAATGAAGAAAATTGGAAAATGTGTTTTTTCTTTGTATTTTTTTCTGTGTCTTGTCTGCTCACATATCCTATAACTCCAATATATACTTATGCGTTTTTTCTTTTTACTGTATTTTACTTACATATTTCACTCTTAGATTAAAAGGTTTTGAGCCTATCAAAGCTTGAAATATGTTGATTAAGTACTTGAATGTTATTATATCAGAAGTGTTTGCATATGGAAATATTTTATATATAGCTACATTAATTATTATTGTGCCCCAGGGGCCTTTTACCCAATATTACCCTCTAGCTGCCTTTATATTTACATGATTTTTAATGAAAACAAAAACCTTTACCATTTTGTTTTACAATAATTATATTTCCCATCAATTTTCAATTAAAAAAAAATAAATTATTCTCATGGAAGCAGAAAAAAATGTAGCACCATGTACCCATAAATTTGGTGCAGAAGCTTCCAAAGCAACAAAAATACTGTTATCTCATAGTATGGGCTGTGTTTTGAGTTTATGCCCTTCCCTTCATCTCGCTCACTCAAATCAAATCAAAATCAAATCAAATCACCTTTATTTATATAGCGCTTTTAACAAGTCCAATTGTTTCAAAACAGCTTCACATTGTTAACAGGAAAATAATGCAACAGAATTTGTACAGCCGTTCTGGTGAAACGGTGATGTTATCCGGCTAATTTCAAGTATCATATAGTGTCAATGCGGGCTGATCGGTAATATAGATGAAATTTAGGTGTCTCCAACTGAGCAAGCCAAAAGCCAGAGGCAACGGTGGCAAGGAACCAAAACTCCTTCAGGGTCAGAATGGAGAAAAAAACCTTGGGAGAAACCAGGCTCAGTCGGGGTGCCAGTTCTCCTCTGGCCAACGAACAAACAGTGTATGATTATAATTCTGGCAACATAGCAGGTCTTAATTCATATTAGGCAAATAGATATTTGTTAGATTATTCGAGAGATTGGAGTCGTCACGCCGAAGACGGGTTTAATGAGGATGTTGTGTCGATGCAGCATTTACGGGGGGAGTTTATTTGACATGTTCTCTGCAGACACTTCAGGGATGCGTTGGTCATGTCCAGGAGCTGGTCCACCATCTGATCTGGATACGGCCTGGATCCGGCTGACTGCAGTAAACCTCGGGATAAACAGAGAGACTAACATTAGCGTAGATGCCATTCTTCTTATGATGTAACGAGTACATCAGGTGTTATGGGAAGTGTTCCCGGTTCCGGCTGACCTAGTTAATGCAGCCTAACAATCATTTACTGATTTGAAAAATAGAAATTGATAATGTTTTATGTGTAAGCCATAGCAAAGAGATGCGTTTTTAGTCTAGATTTAAACTGACAGAGTGTGTCTGCTTCCCGAACAATGCTAGGAAGACTGTTCCAAAGTTTAGGCGCTAAATAGGAAAAGGAACGACCACCTGCAGTTGATTTTGATATTCTAGGTATTATCAACTGGCCAGAGTTTTGAGACCGCAATAGACGTGATGGAGTATAATGCGTTAAGAGTTCGCTCAGGTACTGGGGACCTAAACCATTTAGTGCTTTGTAAGTAATAAGCAAGATTTTAAAATTTATACGATGTTTAATAGGGAGCCAGTGCAGTGTTGACAGAACCGGGCTAATATGGTCATACTTCCTTGTTCTAGTAAGAGCTCGAGCTTCTGCGTTTTGGACCAGCTGGAGTTTGTTTATTAAGCGAGCAGGGCAACCACCCAGTAAAGCATTACAGTAATCTAGCCTTGAGGTCATGAACGCATGAATTAACTCAGATGTACGTCATTGCTTATGTTACAAGAGTGCCCTGACGAAACTCTTGCAATGCGTTTAAATGGAACGCCTTAAGCCCTTGATCACTTGGAATCTGCAATGGAGCTGATTTATTATTTATAAATTTCTTTTCCCTATGAATTTGCTTTACGCACCATATAGGCCTATGCTTGGGCTGTCACAGAAAATATTCAAATATTACACAAACAGAAACAACTATAACAGTCAGCTAAGTACAGTAAGGTACACAATTTGAATGTCAAAGAAACTCCAATATCATACACTAGAGTTATGTGAATCTACTGTGACATCGCAATCATGGTGCATTGTGGTCTATGGATCTGTCTGAAGTGTTCATGTTGAGTAGACTTGCTCCCTCGGTCAAAAACGAGGGGTCGAGGGTCTGTCCAAATAAACTTCCCACGTCCACTTGAAGTTGAATGCACTTCAAAATGGCGGTGGGGATCTCCCCGAGGGGACTTGCTTAGGGAAGTTTGCACGTCTTAAAGGATTAGTTCACTTCAAAATGAAAATGTCTCTCATCCAAGATGTTCATGTCTTTCTTTCTTCAGTCAAAAATAAATTAATTTTTTTGAGGAAAACATTCCAGGATTTTTCTCCATATAATGGTCTTCAATTGCAACTAACGGTTGAAGGTCCAAATCAATGCAGTTTCTAAGGGCTTCAGAGGGCTCTACACGATCCCAGACGAGGAATAGGGTCTTATCTTGCGCTAGGGATGGGCGATATGGCCTAAAATCCATATTGCGATATTGAATATATATATCCGAACCGATATTGCAGATTGCAGCTTCTTGCGATAACGATATATATCGCGATATGTAAATTAGATACCATTAAATAGAACCATTTCAGAACAGGTTATATAGACCCTAAGAAAAGCCAAACTGCTAAATGTATTTTTAAAAGAAAGAAACATTGTATGTAGTTTTGAGAACATTTATTGTGCAAAACTGTAATTATACAACATAATGTTGCAGATAAATACATTTCAAGTACACTAGCTGCAGAGACTTCAACAAAAGAAAAAGCTTAAACGGATAGTACTCCCTGAAATGAAAATAAAGCCATCTTTTACTCACCCTGCTGTTGTTCCAATGCCCTATGTACTTCTATATTTTTCAGACCTCAAAAGAAGAAAAAAGAAAAAAAAAAAAAAAAAAAAAACGTCCAGCATGTGCTCCTTCCTATAATGACAGTGAATAGCTGTCAGGCTAAAACTTCACGAATAGGATACAAAAGTATCATGATACAGTGAGACGCGAGCCATATATGTTAAGTGTTCAGGGGGCATGCTACAGTATAAGGTTTTGCGAGAAAGAAACCTTATTATTCAGTCAAAACACTGAGCTCGGCCGTTACTCAGCGCGTGTTCCTGTGATGAGCGCGAGCCTTCAGCAGCCGCCGGCGCTCACGCTTATGCTGCCTTCACGTGCTATCGGAAATTTGATAATTCCGACTTCTTATGTCGTGATTACAGATCATTGCATTCAAAGTTTCAAAATGCGTGGGCGTTCATGTGCATTTTTTACCTAAGAAACTCGTATTTACGATTATTCCGAGAGCACGTTAAGGCAGCAATACTGTAACTCGCACTGTTACAGCGCACGCACACACACACCATTTTGAGAAATTAGGCTCAATAGAAACAAACTCCCATCTTTTCTAAAAGGTATATGTTAACAAATAATACAAAAATACCAATAAGGTAAACCTCATTAAGTGAATGTTGTGAGGTGGTAGAACAGATTAGTCGTAACCTCTCTTAGCCAGAACTGTTGCCCCACACACTCTAAAGTATAGTTTGCTGCTGCTGCTCATCGGACAGTAGATTGCGTCATCAACACACATTATCGCGATAGTGCAATAGAATTCAAATCTCAATCGTAGGCCAATTGTGTATCGTTTATATTACATATCGTTCATATCGCCCATTACTAGCTTGAGCTGCTGGGACGTGCCAGTGATTGCGCAATCACGTCGAAGACGTCACACTACACGTAGGCGGAAAAATACCGCCCCAAGCGACCGTGCGCGGACGAATACAAACGCCCTTTACCAAAAAACAAACAAACAAACAAACAAACAAACAAACAAAAAAAAACACTCCATCTTTAGCTTCAAAATCATTCGACATCGTTGTTTTATTTATTTTTTGGTAAAGGGCGGTTCGCAGAACCGGCCCAAGGCATAAGCGAACTAAGCGGCTGCTTATGTAGTAACTTACTCCTGAAAATAAGGAAGAAAAACGAAGACAGGAACGCTGATGATGGCTTCTCGTCTCTGCATTTAGTACGAATTTCAAATCAATAAAATTATGCATCTTACAACAACACATGTATGACTTTGACCTAATAATGACTGAATATAAACATTAACTGTTTGAAATCGCGAAATGGCCTTAAACAATTACTAAATAAACTGCTAAATGTAAAGTTTTCTAATATATGCACGGATTGATTCTGACAGCACTGCACGAGCGCCATCGGCCGGGCACTATTAGCCTGTTAGCCAGGGTTCAAAGTCCAAAGTGCGACAAAAATCGACGCTACTCTAATCGGTAATACTCGTCAGTTGCCCGGAAACCTTTTTATGAATGGATGGATTTGAGAATGTGATATGGTTTAGTGCAAATATCTTATTTTACATGCTGCACGTTTTGGACGGAGTAGCCTACAGCATAGCGTTCAGTTTCTGTTCTCAGTAAATGCTTCTCTGCAAGTGCTATATTTGAGTCGCTCAAAATTATCATTTGGGAATGAAAATAAGTTCTTCCCCAAAAGCCTTCCCAAATTCGTAATGAGAATCATTTATAAATCTGTTGTTGTCAACAAATAGAAGCACTAATGTCTTCCTGCGTGTTTCCGCCAAAATAAAAGCTCTGTTTAATGTTTGAAAGAAATCCACCAACATTTCTTGTTTTAAAATAAATCTTGTTTGCCCACCAAGGCTGCATTTATTTGATCAAAACTACAGTAACAACAGTTATATTGTGAAATATGATTGCAATTTAAAATAGCTGTTTTCTGTGAGATATGATATGATATTCATAAATGAGATATATCAAGTACATTGTAATGTGTTCCTTTAATCAAAGCTGAATTTTCAGCATCATCACTCCAGTCTTCGGTGTCACATGATCCTTCAGAAATCATTCTAATGATGATTTGCTGCTCAAAAACCATTTATTTTGACTAATGCAAATTTGTCTAAGTATGTATGTGTAAAGTTGTCATTTAATGCTGTAATATGTAATTTTGAATGGTTATTTATGTTGATATATTTGTTAAATATCTGTTTTATTACAATACAAGACAATTCAAAACATATTTGTAAAAATAGAACAGATATATTAGTAGGTTACAGAAATTAGGCTTTATGCAATCTGACTATACTGTTGCATGACGTCAGTTTTTGGTGTATAAAAATCTACTGACACTGCCCTCAAGTGATTTGGAGAAAATTACCATGATAAATGAACCCTAAATGGAGTTAAATTAGCTAACTGTCCCCAAATGTGGACACCATGCATGAATTCATTATTGAGCTTGCTAACATCAAGTATGACCGTAATGTAATTACAGTTATTACCCTTATGGAACAAAAATGTATGGAAATATACTCCAAAATATAATGCAATATTCAAACCCGGTTCCAAAAAAGACACTTTACAAATTGTGAATAAAAAAGGAATGCAATAATTTACAAATCTCATAAACTTATATCTTATTCACAATAGAATATAGATAACATATCAAATGTTGTAAGTGATACATTTTGAAATGTCATGCCAAATATTGGCTCATTTTGGATTTCATGAGAGCTACACATTCCAAGAAAGTTGGGAAAAGTAGCAATAAGAGGCCGGAAAAGTTAAATGTACATATAAGGAACAGCTGGAGGACCAATTTACAACTTATTAGGTCAACTGGCAACATGATTGGGTATAAAAAGAGCCTTTCAGAGTGGCAGTGTCTCTCAGAAGTCAAGATGGGCAGAGGATCACCAATTCCCCCAATGCTGCGGCCAAAAATAGTGGAGCGATATCAGAAAGGAGTTTCTCAGAGAAAAACTGCAAAGAGTTTGACGTTATCATCATCATCTACAGTGCATAATATCATCCAAAGATTCAGAGAATCTGGAACAATCTCTGTGCATAAGGGTCAAGGCCGGAAAACCATACTGGATGCCCGTGATCTTCGGGCCCTTAGACGGCACTGCATCACATACAGGAATGCTACTGTAATGGAAATCACAACATGGGCTCAGGAATACTTCCAGAAAACATTGTCGGTGAACACAATCCACCATGCCATTCGCTGTTGCCGGCTAAAACTCTATAGGTCAAAAAAGAAGCTATATCTAAACATGATCCAGAAGCGCAGGCGTTTTCTCTGGGCCAAGGCTCATTTAAAATGGACTGTGGCAAAGTGGAAAACTGTTCTGTGGTCAGACAAATCAAAATTTGAAGTTCTTTTTGGAAAACTGGGACGCCATGTCATCCGGACTAAAGAGGACAAGGACAACCCAAGTTGTTATCAGCGCTCCGTTCAGAAGCCTGCATCTCTGATGGTATGGGGTTACATGAGTCCATGTGGCATGGGCAGCTTACACATCTGGAAAGGCACCATCAATGCTGAAAGGTTTATCCAAGTTGTAGAACAACATATGCTCCCATCCAGACGTCGTCTCTTTCAGAGAAGACCTTGCATTTTCCAACATGACAATGCCAGACCACATACTGCATCAATTACAACATCATGGATGCGTAGAACAAGGATCCGGGTACTGAAATGGCCAGCCTGCAGTCCGGATCTTTCACCCATAGAAAACATTTAGCGCATCATAAAGAAGAAGATGTGACAAAGAAGACCTAAGACAGTTGAGCAACTAGAAGCCTGTATTAGACAAGAATGGGACAACATTCCTATTCCTAAACTCGAGCAACTTGTCTCCTCAGTCCCCAGACGTTTGCAGACTGTTATAAAAAGAAGAGGGGATGCCACACAGTGGTAACCTTGTCCCAACTTTTTTGAGATGTGATGATGCCATGAAATTTAAAATCAACTTATTTTCTTCCCTTAAAATTATACATTTTCTCAGTTTAAACATTCGATATGTCATCTATGTTGTATTCTGAATAAAATATTGAAATTTTAAACTTCCACATCATTGCATTCTGTTTTTATTCACAATTTATACAGTGTCCCAACTTTTTTGGAATCGGGTTTGTATTACAAAATACATTTCCATATATGGGAAACTAGTGCTTTTATTTTTTTAGAGTACTGCAATATATGCAGTGATGAATGTCTATATATTGATTCATATAAAATATTTAGAAATGAAGACAAAAATAGCATTACATGTAATATTCATGAAGTGTTTTCCACTTCACCAGCCAACTTAAAGTTTTATCCTTTATTGTGAACATATATTGCACAAACATGTTCCCATATAAATGTGAATGTATGTACACACATATATACACACATTCACGGAATGAGTTGCAGCAGATTTCTAGTCGTCAGCATGCTTTGATTCTAACTGTTAAAGGAGAGTAAATGTTAAAATTAAGTGTTATTTCATGTGTTTTGCTCAATATTAATAGGGGAGATCTGTTAGTGTTTTAAGTTGTATTATTTTGGAATTTAAAAGGGTTTCTGTTATGTGTGAGGGATTTTAGGGTTACTGTCAGTGCTTGAAGAGTACAGCCTGTGGTTAGGTTAACGATTGGCTGAACACTATTAAGGCTATAATTACTTTATTTAAAAAGTAATGGCTGTGCTCTCTTCAGCACAGTGATAGTCTCATTGCTAAATGCTTTAGTACATGTAGGTGTGCTTGTGTTGTTGTTAACTGTAGCTTGAAAATATGAAACATTTATAATGCAAGTAAATATAAGAAAATATTACATTATATATTTCTCTATATATGTGTTTATACTGCATAAATAAATATATAAGCAATATATTATACACATGTAGAACAATATCTGATCACATATATTTATATTATGAAATGTATTACTGAATATTAAATTATATACATTATGATTTATTAGTAAATATATAGTCACCTATTTTGCAATATATGAAAAGTGTTAATTTCTTATGCATTATTCAATATATTTTAATATATTAACACAATATATTATTCTGTATATTTTCAAATACACTCACCTAAAGGATTATTAGGAACACCTGTTCAATTTCTCATTAATGCAATTATCTAATCAACCAATCACATGACAGTTGCTTCAACGCATTTAGGGGTGTGGTCCTGGTCAAGACAATCTCCTGAACTCCAAACTGAATGTCAGAATGGGAAAGAAAGGTGATTTAAGCAATTTTGAGCGTGGCATGGTTGTTGGTGCCAGACAGGCCGGTCTGAGTATTTCACAATCTGCTCAGTTACTGGGATTTTCACGCACAACCATTTCTAGGGTTTACAAAGAATGGTGTGAAAAGGGAAAAACATCCAGTATGCGGCAGTCCTGTGGGCAAAAATGCCTTGTTGATGCTAGAGGTCAGAGGAGAATGGGTCAACTGATCCAAGAGCAACTTTGACTGAAATAACCACTCGTTACAACCAAGGTATGCAGCAAAGCATTTGTGAAGCCACAACACGCACAACCTTGAGGCGGATGGGCACAGCAGAAGACCCCACAGGGTATCACTCATCTCCACTACAAATAGGAAAAAGAGGCTACAATTTGCACGAGCTCACCAAAATTGGACAGTTGGAGACTGGAAAAATATTGCCTGGTCTGATGAGTCTCAATTTCTGTTGAGACATTCAGATGGTAGAGTAAGATTTGGCGTAAACAGAATGAGAACATGGATCCATCAAGTTGAAGTTGAAGTTGAAGTTGAAGTTTATTCGTCATTACACATGTACAAGTACAGTATAACGAAATGAAGTTTGGAGCAAGCCTCCGGGCCGCAGCCGATTATTCAGGCGCCGCCCTACGCTCTCCAGAAATACAAGAATGCAATTTAGCAAGCATTACATAGCAAACACAACAAAACATAAACATAAACATGACACAGTACACGTGGTCACGTGATGGGATTTTTTGTATGGAGGGAGAGGAGATAGATAAACAGGCAGACGGTTGGAGGGGGGGGTGGGATCGGGTAGGTTGTGTATGGTGCGAGTGAGTCTGAGATTGTGTTGTGTGAGAATGTTAGCCATAACTTCAGATGTTTTCGAGTTCAGTTCTATGGTTTGTCCTTGAAGGGAGATAAGGCAGTGCACAGGGAAAGATAGCAGACAGCTGCCCGGCTGACCTCCCAACCGAGAGATAGGGACCAAGTGAGGTTCGTTGGGCTAGTTGATTAGGTCAGGCAAATACAATTTATTATTTTTTAATCCATTTGATGATCTTCGGTAATTTGTCCGGATCATAATCAATCAATCAGATCTGGTCCTCAGCATTCGCGTCCGGTCTGTGCAGTTTCCCTAGACATTACGTCCAGCCTCATGGCCAGACCGGTTACAGTCCGTAAAGTTCACCGATCTGACCCCCGATAGAGCCCACTCTACCCTGCGTATCCGCAGTCCGGACTGCGTTGTTACGGTTCAGTTCCTCAATTCCTATCACTTTCTGATCTAATTCCTTCAAACGGTCACACACAATTCTTTAATTGAAATTCAATTAAATTTAATTCACAGCATTCTTTAATTTCCACAGACAGCGGCTGGGTGAATTTGCTTGCAGCTGTCTTACCAATCTTCCGATAGGTCAGGGCAATCCCAAAGCCAAAGAATAGGAACCCCGCCATCAATAATCCAATCATGTATAAATCTTCCGCATCCTCCACGGACAGAGCCTCCAGGCACAGGACTTGCCAGTTGTTCCATGCGCCCTCACGCACTCCTGCGGCAAAGGTCCCGTCCGGGCAGGTGGGTTCTCCCGGGGCACCCTTCCTTAGTGAGAAAATCTTGTCGATTGCGCTGATTGACCAGTTAATCAATTCCATTTCAGTATTTTCAAGAGTCCAGCAGAGCAGCAGTCAGAGAAGAGAAGAGACGAAACACTAGACAAAACAAAACAGCGCGAGAGCCAGCAGGGAACAGAGAGAAAACACGTCTGCACGGATAGAAGGACAGAAAGGAAGAAAGGATCATGCCTTGTTACCACTGTGCAGGCTGCTGCTGGTGGTGTAATGGTGTGGGGGATGTTTTCTTGGCACACTTTAGGCCCCTTAGTGCCAATTGGGCATTGTTTAAATGCCACGGCCTACCTGAGCATTGTTTCTGACCATGTCCATCCCTTTATGACCACCATGTACCCATTCTCTGATATCTACTTCCAGCAGGATAATACACCATGTCACAAAGCTTGAATCATTTCAAATTGGTTTCTTGAACATGACAATGAGTTCACTGTACTAAAATGGCCCCCACAGTCACCAGATCTCAAACCAATAGAGCATCTTTGGGATGTGGTGGAACGGGAGCTTCGTGCCCTGGATGTGCATCCCACAAATCTCCATCAACTGCAAGATGCTATCCTATCAATATAGGCCAACATTTCTAAAGACTGCTTTCAGCACCTTGTTGAATCAATGCCACGTACAATTAAGGCAGTTCTGAAGGCGAAAGGGGGTCAAACACAGTATTAGTATGGTGTTCCTAATAATCCTTTAGGTGAGTGTATATTGTTATATCATTTAATATATTGATCATTCATATATAGGAAAACATATTTTCTTTCCGTAAGGGTAGTAATACAACAATAATCAGTCTAGCTTTTATTCTTTCTTCAGCTTTGAATGCAACACTCTGTCTAGACCAGTTCTGATGTATTTATTCTTTCATTAAGGGCCTTCTGTGCAATATGTTTCACCTAGGGAGAGTGTGTTTAGACATGTTTGTGTTTAGACTCTCTTTATTCTACGTCACAGAGAAAGGGTGATTTTCTTACTCTCAGATTCACTCAAAGATGCTAAATCTTTTTCTTTAAATCCTTTTTTTCTTTGTTGTCTGAGCACAGGTGGGAGAGGGGCCTGTAACGACATGACTCTCTGTTTTATGTGGGTAACCTCACACAGACACAGGCATACTGCACACAGCACATGACTTTTAGTGGTTTTAACTATTCCTTTGGTGTTCTTTAGACGTATAGAGCTCTTCATGCTCTTTGGAGTGAAAAATATCAATGCAGTCCTTGCTAACGTCATCCATGCGCCCACTTGCTTTGTATAAATTGGTTTCATCTGTGAATGTTTTGGCACAGAAGCCTATAGGAAAAAACCAGAAAGACGGAAAAATAACTTTTTCTCTGTAATCTGTACTCTGTACTCTTTCTCTCATGTCTTCCACACGCATTCCCTTTTCGGCGTCTATCTGCTGAGCTGCCCCCCTATTAAATGAGCATTCAGCAGCAGCTCCATCACACACATCCACTTAAAGAAAAAAACAAAAAAAAAAAACAGATTAAAATTCATAACTTTCTCTATGCAAATTTGCTGCAGCCACTTATCAATCCAATTTCAGCCAATTAGACTTCTTCTCATTAATCTGCCTTCAAGGCAGCGAAGAGCGCATAAAAAGGAATATTAAATTTGATACAACAAATGTCACATGCACAAAGTATTTGACTGATTAATGAATGTGTGGCAGAAAAATATGGGTTATGAATCTGAACATTAATGGATTAATCATTTATATGTGACAGTCAGTTGAGAGGAGAGAGAAGAGATATTTTCTGAAAATTATGTCAATCATTAAAACTGCATATATGCACAGAGAAACTAATGTTTGAACAGAGCTGTTAAGATTGTGCACAGAACCGTGTGCATTTATTGGGTTTATATTTTACAGTAAAATAAGAATTGGTAGTTTAGTTAGAGGGAGTTTACAAGCAACTAAACACAAAAGGATCTAATTTTGTTAGATTTGCATTTTTTTCTCATTGTTTAGAGACCAACCTTAGAGCAACCCTAAAACAGCTCTAAACATAAAAAATTTGAATTGCATTAAAAGCATCAAAGCCATGAAAGCAATAGAATATTATTATCATTATACTAATCTATTATAATACATCACACAGACCATCGTTCAAAGGTTTGGGGTCAGTAAGACTTTTTCATTTTTCATTTTTTCATAAATAAGTCTCACCAAGGCTGCCTTTACCTGATCAAAACACGTAAAAACATTCATATTGTGAGAAACAGAGGTGGACAGTGAAGTATTAGTAGTTTTATTTTTCAAGTATATGTACTTTATCAGTGTTGTTCTTTGGAAAACGTTTACTTCACAACATTCCAAAACATAATATTGCACTTTTTATTGCATTATGTTTCATATTGAATATTATTTAATATTTAATTACATTAAAAATGTTGTATTGTATACTTTTACTCAAGTAAAAGTAATTCAAAGTTTTACTTGAGTACAAGAAAGTACTATATTTTTTATGCAATTAAGTATTAAAGGTAAAAGAAAACAACAACTTTTATTTATGAAATGTAGTGCAGTAAAAATTATGACATTGTATATGCTTTGGAATGTAGTGAAGTAAAAGTTTTCCAAAGAAAACACTGATAAAATATATTCTTGAAAAATTTACTTGAGTAGAAAGTAAAAATACTTCACTACTGTCCACCTCTGGTGAGAAATAATTTTCCATTTAATATATTTTAAAATGTTATATAAGTAATTGCTGTAATGACAAAGCTGAATTTTCAACATCATTACTCCAGTCTTCAGTGTCACATGATCCTCCAGAAATCATTCTAAAATTCTGATTTGGTGCTCAAGAAACAATTTTTTTATTATTATCAATGTTGAAAACTGTTGAGCTGCTTTATATTTTGTGGAAACTGTGAACTTTTTAAATTAATTTTTTTGTTACAATTTTCAATTAAATACATCTTTGCTAAATAAAAGTATTAATTTCTTTTTTTTTTATCTTACTGACCCTCGACTTTTGAAAGGTAGTGTATTATGCTTATACACTCACCTAAAGGATTATTAGGAACACCATACTAATACTGTGTTTGACCCCCTTTCGCCTTCAGAACTGCCTTAATTCTACGTGGCATTGATTCAACAAGGTGCTGAAAGCATTCTGTAGAAATGTTGGCCCATATTGATAGGATAGCATCTTGCAGTTGATGGAGATTTGTGGGATGCACATCCAGGGCACGAAGCTCTCGTTCCACCACATCCCAAAGATGCTCTATTGGGTTGAGATCTGGTGACTGTGGGGGCCATTTTAGTACAGTGAACTCATTGTCATGTTCAAGAAACCAATTTGAAATTATTTGAGCTTTGTGACATGGTGCATTATCCTGCTGAAAGTAGCCATCAGAGAATGGGTACATGGTGGTCATAAAGGGATGGACATGGTCAGAAACAATGCTCAGGTAGGCCGTGGCATTTAAACAATGCCCAATTGGCACTAAGGGGCCTAAAGTGTGCCAAGAAAACATCCCCCACACCATTACACCACCACCACCAGCCTGCACAGTGGTAACAAGGCATGAGGCATGTTCTCATTCTGTTTACACCAAATTCTGACTCTACCATCTGAATGTCTCAGCAGAAATCGAGACTCATCAGACCAGGCAACATTTTTTTTGTGAGCTTGTGCAAATTGCAGCCTCTTTTTCCTATTTGTAGTGGAGATGAGTGGTACCCGGTGGGCTCTTCTGCTGTTGTAGCCCATCTGCCTCAAGGTTGTGCGTGTTGTGGCTTCACAAATGCTTTGCTGCATACCTTGGTTGTAACAAGTGGTTATTTCAGTCAAAGTTGCTCTTCTATCAGCTTGAGTCAGCCCATTCTCCTCTGACCTCTAGCATCAACAAGGCATTTTTGCCCACAGGACTGCCGCATACTGGATATTTTTCCCTTTTCACACCATTCTTTGTAAACCCTAGAAATGGTTGTGCGTGAAAATCGCAGTAACTGAGCAGATTGTGAAATACTCAGACCGGCCCATCTGGCACCAACAACCATGCCACACTCAAAATTGCTTAAATCACCTTTCTTTCCCAATCTGACATTCAGATTGGAGATCAGGAGATTGTCTTGACCAGGACCACATTGGAAATGCATTGAAGCAACTGCCATGTGATTGGTTGATTAGATAATTGCATTAATGAGAAATTGAACAGGTGTTCCTAATAATCCTTTAGGTGAGTGTATATGATGCATATATTGTCTTTTAATTAAAGAAAAATGTTTTAGATTCTTTTGGATTTTTTAGACTCTAATATATATATATATATATATATATATGTGTGTGTGTGTGTGTGTGTGTGTGTGTGTGTGTGTGTGTGTGTGTGTGTGTGTGTGTGTGTGTTTATTTATTTATGATTTTGTGTCTATTTCTGTTGGTTAGCCTATTCATTTTGCAGTCGAGTGGTGACTGTGACTGAGCTTTGACTGTGGCGCCATCTAGTGGAAACCCTTATAGTATGGGACACTTTTGTACGCGTGGAATTAATCAATTATGACATCAAATATTTTATTTTTAATGGCATCGGCAAATAATAACCCCTTTCTCTTTCCTTTCTTTTTATAATGGATAATTTCATCAAAATAGTGATGTTTTGTTTTGTTTTTTACCTCGAACGCACTGGTATTTCCTTCAGGAAACGCAATATCTAACCTGGTCAGGTGTATTTCTGGAGGAAGCCAGCGGTGGATGTTAAAGATGGGGGTGGTCGGTGGGAGGAGTCTTTTCTGCTGCAACCTCAGTGTGCAAACAAACATTTTTTGATGGTTTTCATTGGAGCTACTATTTATGAAAAGTATATGGACTCGCCATCCTCTGTGTCTGGTGGTATTAAATAAACAGACTACAAATTCATCGGATGGGACGCGACTTTGGCACGTATCGACGTAGCCTACCTGTACGCAGAAGAAGAAAAACCTTTTTTTGGAGTGGAGAAGAAAGATTTTGGGTCGCATTCATGGCGGAGAATCCAAACTCTCGAACTGTAATAACAACCTCGAGCAGTCCTTACCTGGAATGCGGGAATTCGAGCACAGGGACCCCCTGGTACGACAAAGAGTCCATGCTGAGCGTGCCTAAGTACCTTATCCTTGTTGAAGTTGTGAGTAAACTTTACTTTGGCTTTATTAAAACGCGACTAAAACGGACAATTGATGAGTAAATTCAACAGGCTTGTCGTAAAGATTTTTTGTCAGTGGTGAAGGAAGCTTTTTTACTGTTTGTTCTGTTCTGTTATCTTTCCTTTTGCTTTTCCACTGGAATCTGCTCGGGCAGAATAGAGCTTTGTTAAGAGCCATTACGTGCGCTGGACGGCGTGGTTGCTAAGCAACCGAAAGTAGGCTATTCTCCTCTCCAAGATGAAGTTATGCAGCAGTTATCATAAGTCGATTCAAAGTGCTTCGTGATTTAAAAAATTGTAATAATGTTAAACGTTGTTATTTTCACGGTGTAATTCATTCATGGATTCGGTTGTCAACATTTGGATGAGTGTTGATTTTAGACTCATTAAAGGCAAAAGTGCACTGTTAAAACGCCTACCTTTGTATTCAGGAGGAAACAGTTGTGACTGGAGGGCTTCTAGCTTACACTGCATGCGTGAATATTAGGGCTATGTAATATGTTTTTTTTTTTTTTTAAAGATACGTACACCTACTTTGTATGTAACTTAGGCCATAGCCTTGCATATATGCAAATGCCTCGCGATCCACATAACAACTTATATGGAGAGATTTTGTGATTCGTGTCAGTGATCCTTAATGAGAAGCCAAACCTGCAGCTTTATTTCCCCCCTTTTTTCATTGTTCTAAACTCATTGTGTGTGTGTGTGTGTGTGTGTGTGTGTGTGTGTGTGTGTGTGTGTGTGTGTGTGTGTGTGTGTGTGTGTGTGTGTGTGTGTGTCATTGTGGTCTGTGTGAATGTTCCTCTTTCTGTCTCAATGCAGGTAAGATAAGGCTGTGTTGCAGAGGAAGTGAGATAGTGAAAGAGCTATTTAAATGGAATGTGTAAATGTCCGGTTTAATTCAATGACCCAATAACCCACAATGTAAATCCTAACACTAAAAATAATTAATTGATTTGAGTAGAGCCAACTCAAATGAAACAAATTAGTTCAAATAAATTAGCTTTTATGAGTATTTAGAACATTCTTTGTCTTTTGAGTCCTCAAAACTGACACATTTTACGTAAGCTGAATTGTCTCATTGTTTTGAGTTTTATGAACTTGTTTCTTTTAATTTAGATTAACTTAAATTTTGCTGAAACTGAGCTGGGATTTCTATTTCCCAGCATGTTTATGTTTTTTTGTGCAAGATTAACATTAAGCAGGAGATTCAGTAGTATTTAATGTTTTGTTATGCTAGTTTAGAAGAGTTTCTGTTATGTTTTAATAGTATAATTGTAAGGTTACCATAATGGTGACTAGTGGAGCATGAGCTTAGTTTAAGAACAGATATACAGTTAAATGTTTTATATTGCTGTCCTCATTCAGTGCATGCTATGCTAATGTACCAAAGCATTATGTAACCAATTAGCAAGGTGGCATTTATTGAATTAGCTAGTTAAAGTCGTTTCCACTATTAAAAATTTGAGATTACATGATATTTTTTAAGTTAAATGTGAATTAGCTTACTTTAATATTTCAAGTTCAGAGCAATTTAAATGTATGATTGCAAAATAAAAATCTGCAAGTTCTGCTTACTTTAAATTTCTTAACTTTAAAAAAATTGAGGCAACTTTTAAATTGTGTTTATTTACATTTTATTCGGGTTTACAGTGCAGTTTTTAAAAAGTAGAGTACTCTGCTTTTATGTATAAAAGTAAACTTTTAAATTTAATGTAGGTTCGCCACAGCTCATCAAAATATATTGTTAGCAAATACACGTTTTTTGTTTGAATATGTAAAGCTGTCACTTTATTGACGTTAACTTTCCGTTAAGGTTTCCCCATGTATTTATTTACTTATTTGTGTTTCTGTTAATCTGAACAGAAACTACTACAAATTGAGATAGCAACAACTAAAATCAAGACATTTCTCATTTTAATTAACCTCCTAAACAACTTTCTTTTAAAGGACAGGGTTCCTGTTGTCTAGAAAAATCTGGTTATGGGAAAAGTCATGTAAAATAACAAAATCTTATAGCTCCATAGCCATTTTTATAATGAGTATATATTTTGAGCAAAAAAAAAAATAAAAATAAAAATACTTAGCCTTGATCCTTATCCAATTCACAAATGATTGGAAAAGCATGGGGCTTTTAAATACAGCTATGGACACTGGGGGTTTAAAAAAGTTGAGAACCACTGGCCCACAACATCTCCATTTAGGTTTTCCAGAGGATTAAGTAATTTAAAGCAACAGGAATTTTTCTATTCTTCAGATTTTGGGCCTGCTGGTATGGGCACTGATTGCAAGCACAGAGTATTTCCACTTTTCCCTATTTGGATGGGTGATGTTTGTGACTGTCTTCTATTGGCTTCTCACCCTCTTCCTCTTCATCATCAACCTGACTAATGGAAGAATCCGACACATTCCTTGGACTACAGTGGTGGGTGAACTTCTATACCGTCATAGTTGATTTTTCTCTGCAAAGCTGTGATTAAATTAAAAAGGATGCCACAATGGCATGTGGAAAAATTGATAAAAAAAAAAAAAGTCTAAAGTCATATATTTTAATGACTTCCAAAAACAACATAGCTTAATGGAACAGTTCACCCAAAAATGAAAATTCTGTCATCATTTAATCGCCCTCAAGTTGTTACAAACCTGTATACATGTCTTTGTTCTGCTGAACATAAAGGAAGATATTTTGAAAAATGATTGTAACCAAATAGTTGTGGTTACCATTGACTTCTATAGTATTTTTTATTTTTTCATACTATGGAAGTCAGTGGTGGCCCACAACTGCTTTGTAACCCATATCCCATATAACATATCTTCTTTTGTGTTCAGAAAAATCATACAGGTTTGGAACAACTTAAGGGTGAGGAAATGATGACAGAATTTTTATTTAGGGTGAACTATCCCTTTAATGGTTTTGAAGGCACATATTGTTGTGCTAATTGTCTCAAATAATTGTAGTTCCATCCCTGCTCTCTTAGGTTCTCATTTTTAACTGCAGTGCGGCTTTATTGTACACTTCAGCTGCTATTGTTGAGGCAGCGTTGGTCAATCGGGGGGTCAAAGGTCATCATGATTTCAACTGCTGGGCAGCATCAACGGTAATAACCATTTTGAAGTAGTTAGATAATTGAGTGCAAGCCAAGGCTGTGACCAACATAACATTGAGGGGAATATACTGTATATAAGTGGTCGACTGGTTTTCAGTAGTCTCCTCAGCCCAGAATATGTGGTAACATTCTTGATTGTGTGAAATACATGTTTTTCATCTAATTTTGCCTCTAACGCTTGCCTCTTTTTTTTCTGTTCTAGTTTTTCGCATTCCTAGTATCTCTGAGTTACGCTGTTAGTGCGTTCTTCAGTTACAAATCCTGGCACAGAGGAGATGAATAAAGTGTGACGATGGGTAGATTGTAGTATATATATATAAATATATGGCGTATCCTTATATTGTTCAGGAATGGACTAAACTTGAAAAATATTTTATATTGATGATTGTCTTTTATTAAAAATGAAGAAATTATCCTTTTGCTCTGTATGTATTTGCAATCATTTGTAATCAAAATCCAAATACACAGATTTATCTAATGCACAAGAGATTTGTTGATGTATTTTTCATAATTTATGTGGATATAGCCTACTTACATTATTGTAACTTTATTGAATGGAGTATAATTATAAGGCTTATTGCTGGTTGTGAATAAAAATAAATTTAATGTTTCACCTGCGTGAATTCTTATTTACATGATCTAAAAGTAAGTTGAAAAACATGATGTTTTTATGAGAGCCTCGTAGTAATTCAAGAAGCATCCAAGCTGTTTTCATTACATTTGTCCTTTGAAATAGGATCCAAGTCATTTAACTTTTATAAGTTAAAATAAAGTTCACAAAAGGGCATCCATACAAACCACAAACACGCACGACATCAGAGTGTTTGTCAGATATGCACACTATTACAAGAATGTAGCTAATGATACATATTGAGCTTATCTATTTTGAGATTACTTTCTTCCAATGAATTTAGTTTCATGCTCATATAAGAGCATGTGTGAATCATGATGTGAAATTGTGAAACGTCAGATGCGGTTTCCTGGCCACTACACGCGCTCACTTTATTCGCCTGAAGCGCATGTGGCACATCTACCACCGAACGATAATGGGGATTTTATTTCTGGACTACTTGATATCAAAACAGGGAATTCTGAAGATAGCTCAGCTCGTAAGTATTTCAAATAGACACCTATGTAACATGACAGTATAATACTGAACACGCCTTTCCGCGTTTCATTTCTTTGCATTATAATATCTGTCAATTATAATGTCGCTTTAATCGTGACTGTGAATCTTTATAGTACGAAATGAAACGGAGCATTTTATGTGTGTGCAGGTGTTTCTCCTGGTAGCGTTCGCGTGCGTTCGCTCGACGTGGTTCAACAGATTTTACGCGTACAGTTTCTATGAAGGGGTCACACTGGGTTACTCCATCACAATTGTCCTTTACCTGTTCCTGACTGTCTTTAGGCTTCCGAAAAGGATATCATTTGTGAACTGGCTCATAGCCGTGAGTATTGTGCTCCACACATATAGCAGTGTTTTACATTTTTCACATCTGTGTGTAGTTTGGTGTAGCCCATGTGGCTAATCATTTGATGTTTTTGTGTAGAGTTACAATGCAAAAACACATTTTTTAGAAGAGTTAAAATAGTTTTTAATGAAGTGTTTGCTTTTCAAGAGAGTGACGTTTTGCTTCGTGTGTGTGTGTGTTTTTTGTGTGGTTTCAAGAAACGTAGCCATATGTTTCAGAAATTGTAAGCAATTTAAAAAAACTGTACTGTCAGATCATAAAACTTTGATGTATAATAATTCTTTAAGATGATAATTATCTAAAAGTGCCGTTTAAAATTATTTATTTATATGGAGTATAGCATATCAAACTAGGTTATACATTGTCAACTTACCATAGTTCTTCCCACAGTTTCATGTCAGCTGCTACCCACATTATAATCACATATTCCTCCAAGAGTATATGATTTGGATGTTCTGATTAAGAATGTCTTTCCGTTTGCTCCTCAAGGAGTTTGCGCTCGATACACTGGGATTCATCTTCATCTCCACTGGGTCCATTGTAGCTGCTTTGAAGTCTTATGAAGTCCCCATTCTGGTTGCCGCCTCGGTAAGAGCTTCGTCACAATGAATGTTCATCAGTTTTAATAGAGCCTGCTGAGTTTTATTACGTCCAATCAATCAAACTTGTGATGAAGCAAAAGTCCTTCTTTTGTGAAATAAAAATGTATGTAAAAGACGCAAGTTTGCTGGTTTGCCGTTGTTCTCATTTTGCAACATTTCATTTACAAACCTGGTTCCAAAAAAGTTGGGACACTGTACAAATTGTGAATAAAAAAGGAATGCAATAATTTACAAATCTCATAAACTTATATTTTATTCACAACAGAATATAGATAACATATCAAATGTTGAAAGTGAGACATTTTGAAATGTCATGCCAAATATTGGCTCATTTTGGATTTCATGAGAGCTACACATTCCAAAAAAGTTGGGACAGGTAGCAATAAGAGGCCGGAAAAGTCAAATGTACATATAAGGAACAGCTGGAGGACGAGTTTGCAACTTATTAGGTCAATTGGCAACATGATTGGGGATAAAAAGAGCCTCTCAGAGTGGCAGTCAGAAGTCTCAGAAGTCAAGATGGGCAGAGGATCACCAATTCCCCCAATGCTGCGGCAAAAATAGTGGAGCAATATCAGAAAGGAGTTTCTCAGAGAAAAATTGCAAAGAGTTTCATCATCTACAAGTTATCATCATCTACAATGCATAATATCATCCAAAGATTCAGAGAATCTGGAACAATCTCTGTGCGTACGGGTCCAGGCCGGAAAACCATACTGGATGCCCGTGATCTTCGGGCCCTTAGATGCCACTGCATCACATACAGGAATGCTACTGTAATGGAAATCACAACATGGGCTCAGGAATACTTCAAGAAAACACTGTCGGTGAACACAATCCACCGTGCCATTCGCCGTTGCCGACTAAAACTCTATAGGTCAAATTTTAAAATGGACTGTGGCAAAGTGGAAAACTGTTCTGTGGGCAGACCAATCAAAATTTGAAGCTCTTTTTGGAAAACTGGGATGCCATGTCATCCGGACTAAAGAGGACAAGGACAACCCAAGTTGTTATCAGCGCTCAGTTCAGAAGCCTGCATCTCTGATGGTATGGGGTTGCATGAGTGCGTGTGGCATGGGCAGCTTACACATCTGGAAAGGCACCATCAATGCTGAAGGTATATCCAAGTTCTAGAACAACATATGCTCCCATCCAGACATCGTCTCTTTCAGGGAAGACCTTGCATTTTCCAACATGACAATGCCAGACCACATACTGCATCAATTACAACATCATGGCTGCATAGAAGGAGGATCCGAGTAATGAAATGACCAGCCTGCAGTCCAGATGTTTCACCCATAGAAAACATTTGGCGCATCATAAAGAGGAAGATGCGACAAAGAAGACCTAAGACAGTTGAGCAACTAGAAGCCTGTATTAGACAAGAATGGAACAACATTCCTATTCCTAAACTTGAGCAACTTGTCTCCTCAGTCCCCAGACGTTTGCAGACTGTTATAAAAAGAAGAGGGGATGCCACACAGTGAGAAACATGGCCTTGTCCCAACTTTTTTGAGATGTGTTGATGCCATGAAATTTAAAATCAACTTATTTTTCCCTTAAAATGATACATTTTCTCAGTTTAAACATTTGATATGACGTCTATGTTGTATTCTGAATAAAATATTGAAGTTTGAAACTTCCACATCATTGCATTCTGTTTTTATTCACAATTTGTACAGCGTCCCAACTTTTTTGGAACCGGGTTTGTACATAACTGCTCACCTCTCTATAGTATATTTTTAGCTCTGTCAGACTGATAATAGTGTAAGCTTTTCTGGTGTTTGTTTTTCAGGTATGTGGTCTTCTGGCCTCATATCTCTTAGTTGGTAGTATGATACTGTCATTTGTTGCCACTCGCCGCCCACAGCCTGTAGGTAAGTTAAGAGCTGTGTGTACTTTTAAGTCTGTATTTCAGCATAGTAAGATAAACTACACTTACTTTATGCTAAGTATACTACAAATACATTTACATATGTATGTACTTAATATAAATACCCTGTAATTGTACTTTTGGTATACCAAATTTATATAATTAAAATCAGCTAAACTGGAACAACTAATTTTTTCTGGAAGTAGTGCTGAGGTCCAACTAAAGATATACTTAACCCTTTATGGTACGGAGTTGCCTATGGGAATTAAAAGGGCATGCCTTAAGGTAGCTAATGATGTGCTGTTTTTAAGTCAAATGACATTTGAAATGTCCCTTCAAAAATCTCACACGGAAGACACCTGTTGAAGTGCTCCAGAAATTGCTCTAGTAACCTATTTTTTTAAAACATCTCTTCTCAAGGGGATTTTTTTTGTCAGCATTTTTGAATGTAAATTAGATACAGTGCATCCAGAATGTATTCACAGCACTTCACTTTTTCCACATTTTATGTTATAGCTTTATTCCAAAAAATGTTTCTCAAGTCTACAAACAATACCCCATAATGACAATGTAAAAGAAGTTTGTTTGAAATCTTTGCAAATTTATATAAAAAACAAAAAAATAACATGTACATAAATAGTCACAGCCTTTGCTCAATACTTTGTTGAAGCACCTTTGGCACCAATTACAGCCTCAAGTCTTTTTGAGTATGATGCTACATGCTTGGCACACCTATTTTTGGGCAGTTTCTCCCATTCTTCTTTGGAGGACCTCTCAAGCTCCATCAGGTTATATTGGGAGCGTCAGTGCACAGCCATTTTCAGATCTCTCCAGAGATGTTCAATCAGGTTCAAGTCTGGGCTCTGGCTAGGCCACTCAAGGACAGTCGCAGAGTTGTCCTGTAGCCGCTCCTTTGTTATCTTAGCTGTGTGCTTTGGGTCGTTGTCCTGTTGGAAGATGAACCCTTGCCCCAGTCTGAGGTCCAGAGCGCTCTGGAGCAGGTTTTCATCAAGGATGTCTCTGTACATTGCTGCATTCATCTTTCCCCCGATCCTGACTAGTCTCTCAGATCCTGCCGCTGAAAAATATCCCCACAGCATGATGCTGCTACATTCATGCTTCACTAGCCTGACTTCATCATACTCAATATTCTAGTCAGAATATGAGTCTGATACTGCTCCATTGGGCTGTGATTATTGGGGTGTGTTTCAACCGAACCAGGAAAGAAAATGCCTCTGCACTCAATTGGATAGACCTACAACCAATCAGAGCACGGAGTTGAGCGATGCATAGTAGTAGTGGGAAGTTCTGATCATTTTATTGACTCGGATGTTTGAATCTCGTTCAGCAAAATGAACAAATCTTTTTTCCAAGTCATTTGGTTCATTTCAGCAGAATATAATTAAATGTTAAATTCCCCAACACATCTAGTACTTATGCAAACGTTGATCACATTTGGAATAAAAAATAAATTATAAGCTAATGCAGCCAAGGCCAAACTTTAAGAAAGAAATTATTCATTAATGGGTTAGCTGGGTCTTCAGGCTATGCAGTCTGTTAGTTAACCTCACCTCCGAATCCGAGTTGTTCTTTCTTTTGTCACTTCACATTTAAATCACATCTTTCCAGGGAACAGACTAGTACACCTCTCCTGTCTTCGGATTCGAGTTGTTAGTTCCATCATCCGTGTCTGATCTGGGCCGTTACAGGCCCATATGCAATGCATGCAGTCCCGAAAACAGAATTGTTTAGTTCACCTCTTGAGTCTTCGGGTTTGAGTCATTCGTTCACCAACTCACAGCCCAATAGGCTGAATGCAGAAGATCCTGTACAGAACCGATGGCATGTAGCGTATGCACGGTCAACACAAAAAAAATGAAAAAATGTTCCCGAGTCATATTTAAGATTAGTTCAAAAAGAGCAAATCGTTCATGAACGACATCACTAACGCATAGTTGTCAACAGAACTCAACTGCACGCACGCTGGAAGAAGAAAATTAGTGTAAACAATCTTTGCCGGTGTTGTAAAAAGACTTGAGGATATACCGAGTACTTATCGATGACTTACACGATCATAATTTTTGAGAGAAATAGTAAAGGTGAATGCATATACGAACAAGTTCTCCATTTAGGATTAGAATGAATTCAACCCAAATGCTCTTCGATGACGTGGTTGATTACGTTACTGTTGATCATCGGTCAATCATCATATAAAGCCTGCCCTGACAATTTGATTGGTCCGAACAGCTCTTGTTCGGGCATAGTTACTCCACAATGGATCAAGTCCAGACCGAACTTCCCGATCTCAAATGTTATGGGCGGGGCTAAGTTCGGCTGGCATCCAGGCTAATGCTTCACTGTAGGGATGGTATTGACCAGATGATGAGCAGTGCCTGGTTTCCTCCAGACATGACGCTTGCCATTCAGGCCAAAGAGTTCAATCGTTGTTTCATCAGACCAGAGAATTTTGTTTCTCATGGTCTGAGAGTAGCCTGACAAGCCAGACCCACATCAAGATGTTGGGTCTGGGAACTCACCACTGGCAGGGCTCAATCCGAGGGGCGGGATAAACAGTGGTCTTTCAAATTCCCTCTGCAAGCAATAGGATAGCGCTACAACCAACCAGAGCAATGAAGAAGATGAAGCTAAGCTAGTTGATAGATTAAACTTTTGCCATATCCGGCTGGCAAAACTTCGAACACATCTTTTCTCAAGAATGACTTCAGTGTCGTTCTTTTTTCTTTTCTCAAAGAAAAGCTTAACAACAAGTCTTCCAGAGTCGCGGCCAAAGCCAATTCGAAAGATCGCTGTTTGCCAACTTCTTTGTTTTCAAGTAGCACGCGGAACTGCGGCAACTCTGCCGTCATTATGTTAAGCCCGCCCACCTACTCTATACACGATGTGATTGGCCTGACCAGAGTTTGGTTTTTCCAGCTTGCAAGCCAAAGGAGAGTTGCTAGACTACCCTGACTGCAAATTAGATTTGCTGCCGCTAGGGTGCGTCTAGATTTCTAGGCTAGTCTGAGAGTCCTTTCAGGTGCCTTTTGGCAAACCCCAGGCAGGCTGTCATGTGCCATCTGGCCACTCTACCATACAGGCCTGATTGGTGAGGTGCTGCAGAGATGGTTGTTCTTCTGGAAGGTTCTCCTCTCTCCACAGAGAAACGATGGAGCTCTGTCAGAATGACCATCGGGTTCTTGGTCACCTTCCTGACTAAGGCCCATCTCCCCCGATCGCTCATTCTGGCCGGGTGGCCAGCTCTAGGAAGAGTCCTGGTGGTTCCAAACTTCTATTTACGGATGATGGAGGCCACTGTGCTTATTGGGACCTTCAATGCTGCAGAATTTTTCCCAGATCTGTGCCTCAATACAATCCTGTCTCGAAGGTCTACAGACAATTCCTTGGACTTCATGGCTTGATTTGTGCTATGCTCTGACAGGCACTGTTAACTGTGGGACCTTATATAGACAGGTATGTGCCTTTCCAAATCATGTCCAATCAACTGAATTTACCACAGGTGGACACAGATCAAGTTGACACTCATGTAATTTTGAGTGTCATGGCAAAGGCTGTGAATACTTGTGATTTTTTTTTCATTTTTTATTTTTAATAAATTTGCAAAGATTTCAAACAGACGTCTTTAACATTGTCATTAAATTGAGGAAAACAATTGAGGAACATTATTGAGGAAAACAATGAATTGAGGAAAACAATAATGAATTGAATCCATTTTGAAATAAGGCTGATGTGAAATAACAAAATGTGGAAAAAAGTGAAGCACTGTGAATACTTTCTGGATGCACTGTATTTGTATTCACAAATCAACTTTGTCTAACATAGTTTTACTGTAAATTGAGGAAAATATCAAGGTTTCCATGAGACAATGCTGTGCCACTACGGAAAAATAGGTATGTTACCATATGGCAACTCTGTCACACAGTGGAATTACAGTAATGGATTTCCCCATTGGGATTTTTTAATACATAGTAGCATCAATAATATAATATAATATAATTTATTAATTTATTTGAAGTGTTTATTGTAGTATAGTTGTATTTATGTATAAATAAAACATAATATAATTTTCTTTTCAGAAAATTAACAGCAATATTTTATGGAAAGAGCAATAGGAAGAGTGCAGAGTTCGCTTTTCAATGTGATGAGAGTGAGGATGAGTTTTGAAGAGGAGTTAAGGTTAAATGGTAGGGATCTACTTATTTTTGGTTTGCATGAGTTCCAAGTATATACATCTATCAATTTCTAAAATAATGTGCATTTAAATAGAAAAGAAAATCATAATTTTAAATAACTACTTACTTAACCAGTTTCCATTATGGTACAGCGTTGCAATATAGCAATGTTTCCCCAAGTGCCCCCACAAAAACCTTTTTCTCAAAAATCTGTTTCGATTTGTATGATTGAAGCCATTTCATGTAATAAAATGGTTAGAACATAGTGGGTATATTTGATTGTGCTAAAATGGAACTATACTTTAGGTACACTTTATGTTCATGCACAACTGTTTATCTAAATGCATTTCTATTCCAGATCCACCAGTATAAAAGACAGTGTCCTGATATTTATAGTGCTCCTTCTGAAATATCTAACTGCTCTCAACACATGACAGCATGGATGGGGAATTGGTAAAGGGTATGGTTGTTTCATTAAATTTACATGGAATGTAAAAGACTATCACAATTTTACTTCTTGCACTCAAGATTTATTGCAGCCATATAATAGTTATTATAAATCATTTAATATTATAAAGAGGTATTATAATACCATGCCAATAAATCACTGGTGCATAAAATGGTGCATAAAATACAAATTGTCTTTACTTTGTCTTTATTTGGTGGCCAAATCTAGAATGACAATATATATATATATATATATATATATATATATATATATATATATATATATATATATATATATATATATAAATATATAATATATATATATATATATATATATATATATATATATATATATATATATATTATATATATATATATATATATATATATATATATATATATATATATATATATATATATATATTATATATATATATATATATATATATATATATATATATAAATATATATATGGTTAAAATGGTTAAAATTTTGACTTGCCTGCCAAAATTTTTACTGGCCCCACAAGAAAATAAAAATAAAATTGGCCTAGTTATTGTTTTTGATCCATGAAACAAATAATTATTTATAACCGCTTAATAAATAAGGTTGACTCCAAAAAGCCTAACTCATATAAATTTTAAATATTGTTAAAGACAGTCTGTAATGAAATAAACAAATAATAGAATTATGATCAGCAGCACAAATAAATACAACAGAACAAACATACAAATGAAAAAGTTATTTTCTGATTTTTCATACAAGTCTAAACTAGATTTTCAGGTACAGAAATAGTAATCAAATATAAAATATCACTGCATAGTCTTCACTGTGTAAATATAGATTAACCCTTGAGCAGTGAGTGATTTTTACCATAGACTCCAAAAGGAGAAAATGCTTCCCTGCTATTGACGATATTTTCCAGATTTCCGTGTTTTCAGCGTTATACGGTAGGGTGCGCTATTACGCATCTCCTGAACGAGTACAGAATCTCCAGAACAAAACACAGGTGAAGAAGAAACAGAAACGAGCAATCTCATTCTCATGAGCAGAGGCATATGAAAAATGCGATCATCAGCAATAAACCTAAATCAAAACGGCTGTGTTATTGAATGAAAATGTCGACCCAGGACGAGCTACAGGACTGAAGCGTATTGCTTATTGCACAGGTGGCAACCTATCACGGTACCACACTTGAATTCACTGAGCTCCTGAGAGCAACCCATTATTTCACAAATGTTTGTAGAAGCAGTCTGCATGCCTAGGGGCTTGATTTTACACACCTGTGGCCATGGAAGAGACTGGCACACCTGGATTCAATGATTTGGAGGGGTGTCCCAATACCTTTAGCAATAGTGTATGTTGAGCTCATTTCAGCAGTGAGTAAACCGTTCCAAATAAGAACTTTTTTTGTTGTTGCTGAGATCACACACTTCCTGTGTTGTAATGCAGTTTCCTATCTCTCTCCACCCACACAACAGAATGAAGACAGCAACCAGTCCCAATAAATACAACTTTAATAGAATGATTACAGACCTGATCCAGAGAAACATCACTACATCTTGTGAAATTACAGGACCATAATAGCGTATGTTTATTTCCCCCCCCTCTCTCGTAAGAAGTTTGGTTGATGACTGTACATGCAGGTGAGGGTGATCGGAGATCTCACCTGCCCTGCCACCTCTGCCTCTCCCCTTCCCCCCTTCCCACTACTAATTTCTAGCCGTTAAAGTCTCTAAACAGACAAATCTGGCTGAATTTACTCATTTTGCTCAATTCCTGCACACATACTCAGACACACACCAATGTAAAGACAGTAATACTGATCTTGTTTGCATGATCTCTAGTGCATTCATTAATAAACAGTGCCATAACTGGCTGTAGTTGAAGGATGAAAACAGACATACACAGAAACATCCAATTTTCAAGCTCTTAAGAACATAGAAAAACAAACAAACGAACAAAATTTTTACACCGGACATAGTTGTCAGTCCCATCATTAGTCTTGCTCAGCAGTTACACAGACTTCATAAACCATGTCTAAGCTAAAAACTCTCCCTCCAGTTATGTGTACTACTTTGCTACAATCAGCATTGTAAGAGATGATTTTCAGTGTCATTGCCTAATATTGTGTAATAGTGCAATATTTAGATACTTTTACCTTAGCAACAGATCGCAAGTGGTGAATCTGACTTGGTGACTCTGTTGACAGTTTCTCAGCAGCAAAAAAGGGGTTATGAATATTATAAAGCATTGAAATCATATCAGTATGTTTGTTCTGGTCCTGTGAACGATACACTTAAGAATAGGGCAGGTTAAGAATGCTAAAAGATAACCACTTCATGAAAACACCAACGCAAGGTGACCATATCTAATGAATCATTTGATCGAATCCCTCTCTGACGGAAATGTGCTGCTTCCCTTTGTTCGGATGAGGCTTAGTAAGACATTTAGATAAGTAAAAATGTGCGTTTTTTTTTTTTTTTAATCAGAAGCTAACTGACTTTTACTCTAGATGAACAGGATCCTTCATATATAAGATAATTCACTACTGAAATCCAAAGAAAAGTCTAACTTGCATACATATACATGTAAGTTCATAAACCCCCTTCACTTTCTAATTCAGACTTGGCTTTACATCTCCATTTCCTCTCTAAGCCTCTCTTTTAGTGTCCAACGCTGATCTAGTGTCCTTTTTATGACAACCCTGCCTCTGAATATTTACGGACCTGTCCACTGTACATGTGCGCGTGTGTGGAGACAGACATAGCAATCCCAATTTGCCCGACATGCAGCTTCGTGTCACTGGCTTTACAAGTAATAAACAGGAATAAATCCCTCTTCTGAACAAGATCAAGAGAAAGTGTGAGGGAGAGAAAGGGAGGAGAGGTGGCAGAAGGAAGGCAGGTTCAGGGGAGGCAGAGAGAGCAGTGTAAAGGGGGAGGGGCTTGCCGGTGAATAAACCCCGCCTCTTGTTCAGGATTCATCATTTTCGGCAGGGGGTGTGGTGGCGTTAGGGGCTGACGAGTCAAGGTCAGATTTATTGGAGATCCGGTCCAGCTCAGCCTGGACATCTGTCAACCCCAACTTGGAGCCTGAGAAAGAACAAGATAAAATCGGATAGAATTAGTAGGAGTACGCTGACCACATTTCAGATCACATTATTTGGAAATGGGACTAGCTTTAAAGGGATATTCTGGGTCCAATACAAGTTAAGATTAATCTGCAGCAATTGTGACAATGTTAATTACAACAAAAAGTACTTAAAAACAACAGAGTGTCTATTCACACTAAGTGCAAATAGTGTGCCTTGTTGGCAAGTGCCATTCACACTAGCTCCGCATAACAATGCCTGGCTGTGACAGACAACATTTAAAAAAAATAAAAAAACGCTGGTAATTCAACAATCAGTATAATCAATAAATATAATCATTTATACTCTATATTATTATTGCATCCTGTTAATGTACAATAATACTGAGGTGCAAATAGTATGTATCTGTCAAAGTATAAATTGCATGTAATTACTATTTATATTGCAAAAAACTGCTACTTTTATATGGTGTAAATAGAATATATGACTATTTTCACTTCATAAATAGCATCTACAGCTATTTGCACTTAGTGTAAATATCATCCATCACTAAGAAAATATTATTTTCACTTAGGTGTAAAAAGAATCTATTATTTACACCTGGTGAAAGTAGCATCTATCGCTATTTGCGCTTAGTGTAAATGGCAATTATCTTTAAGAAAATATGCTATTTTCACTGAGAGTAAATAGAATCTAGTTGCTATTAACACTTTTTTAGCCGCTGCCTAAAAAAACCCCAGTGAGAATCTTATGTAAATGGGGCCAATTCTTGGAGAATGTAAAAGGCAGATATGTTGAAGCTTGTAATAAAAACACATTTATTCTTGTCATGTCACCTTTATAGCACTTTTTACAATATAGATAGTTTCAAAGCAGCTTTATGATAACAGGAAAATAATGCAACAAAATTAGTGCTGTACAGCCGCTTCTGTTAAAACTTGTGTAATATTTTAGCCATAAAGCGGTTTAAATAAATGATATGGTTTTGGACGTTGGTTTACATTGGTATGGCAATTGTATTGTATCCCATATTTTGGCTTGAAAAGGGGACACGTTGAAATAAATTTTTTTGTGGTAATAAACATTATGCCACAAATGCTGCCGATTGGGATTAACTTGTATTGTACCAAGAACAAGTCAGTAACAAGGGATGGCAATACACTTAAGCGTGTCAGTGTTTGTGAGTCTGTGAGTGAACGATTTAGCACAAGAGCAAGTGGGAAGCCTAAGCGAGGAGGAGTCATTGCTTTCCGATTGATCAATGTTAAGCAGAAAGATCAGAAATAAGAATTGGGAATTAAAAGGTTTTTGGAGCTTGAAAGAAAAGTAAATACATAAAGATGGAATAAATGGAGATGAAAGACTGTCAATGAACCTTCACACAGACTCACACAAGCATTCAGCCTGAAAGCTGAAATGAAAAAAAAAAATTAAAAAAAAAAAAATTAAGGAACATTCAGCCAACACAATAACATTAAGCATGCAGTGAAAGCTTTCACAAATGGACTTATTTTGAATAAAAATTGAGCTGTGAATGAGAACCATGTGAGCAATTCACAATGCTGAGACTGTTGATTTTAAAAGCATCCCGAAGCCAAACACAAAGATTCAATCTTCAGTCATTATCGCTTATTGTCTCTTAAGCCTGTAATGGGAAATTGACCATATAAAGTTGTTTTTAATTATATTAAACTTATACAAGATGTGTTTGTTAAATATAATGGGAATTCTAGTTTTCTGTAGTAAACAATTTTGTTTGATAACCTTTGATACTTTCTTTGAACTACTGTGTTCGCTGTCTGTAGCCTTGAACAAGTTTTCGGAAACTTCAAGGTGGGACAGCTGCAGATAACACCAACTAAGGAGTTTGTTATTGTGTTATTGATTAGAAATCCTCACCCACTGGAATGAGAGTATAAAATAACAAGTGTGAGGCTTCCACTTTGTCTTTCTGAATGCACAACCTGCATGTCCGAATTTACCTTCTTGGCAAGAATAAAAGCTTTTAAAGACACTTTGCTTGTGTTTTTCAATTCCAGCTTCACCTCACCGTGATAATTAATTTTTTCCACGACAAGGATGGGATCCCATGAGTGATTTTTCTGGACCTACAGCGTTGGTGATTGGCCATCCAAACTGAAAAAGAAGGTTAGCCTCTACCCCAGAAATTAAGGGATGAGAGGACTGATGGCTAGGGGCCTGGACTGTCACCACCGGGATCTCAAAAGCTACGACAATTTGGCGACGAGGACGGGATCCCGTGAGTGATTTGTCTGGACCTACAGCGTTGGTGATTGGCCATCCAAACTGAAAAAGAAAGTTAGCCTCTACCCTAGAAATTAAGGGATGAGAGGACTGATGGCTGGGGGCCTGGACTGTCACCACCAAGATCTTGAAAGAAAGAAGTTTTTCCACAACAAGCCCAAAGTATACTTTGCTTTTATGCATACGCGAGAGTCTATGTACAGTGTGGGTAATGCAAATTTCATCAGAGTAGTACGTGCAACTCCCAATTTTTTTTTGTGTGTGTGCATACTTTGTACATGCATAGTCGCACATGCTCACTGAATTTGTTTTGCACTAATAAGTTGCTCCACAATGCTGCAAAACTGACCTGGGCCATTGTGTCAAGTAGAAAACAAAACTAAAGAGATGGAACAACAACAATATACTGGAGAAATACCTGCATTGACAAGTGCTTGTGTGAGGGGATTATGAGATAGCCTCAACTTTAGTTTAAAATAATAGCGCAGACACTGGACAAAGATGAAACTTTCTAGAGCGCATGTGTTGACTGCCTGCATTCCCATGCTATCAAATAGTATGCGTAAAAAACAAAGTATACTTTGGGGTTTAAATTCGCAAATTATGTGCTAGCAATTGTGGATGGAACCTTAAAGGATTAAGGGCCAGATTTACTAACAGCTTGCGCCAGCACAAAACCCTCTTCTGGCGTTAAAAAACGACTGTCAGGATTTACTAAAGACACGCAGTGAAAAATTAGCGCTAAAAAGGTGTGGACAGTTACTTTTGCAGCTGAACTTATAGCATATGCATTTGTAGGAGTGTCCCTTTCAGACGCAAAATGTATGGGAGGAGAGTATTTTAAATGAATCACACAGTGCGATTTACTAAGGTTTCAATTTAATGGTGTTTACGCCATTATTTACCACCCCCACAAAAGCAAGTCTTAAACCAGATGCTAACTGGTAGATTGTGTTGGTCATTATGGAAATGATACGGCTGCGTCTGTGTTCTTTACTTTGTGCATTGTCAGTAGATCACACGCAACTGTCCACTCCCATAGGTGCTTTTCTTGGAATTGCACTCACAATATTTTGCTCTGTTTAGTAAATCTGGCCCTTAGTTTGCTAGATCTTATTTTTGACATGATTCTCTGCCTTTACTTTTTGTCATCTACAGTTACATATTTGGCAGACAAGCCCAAAGCAACTTACACTGCTTACATTACATTGCTTCCTACTGGGAATCAAACCCTTGAACTTGGCATTGCAAGTGTCATTCTCCACTGTTTGAGCAAGTTTCCTGCTCCAATAATAGTACAACTTAGAAAAAGTGCAGTCACACTAGTCTGTGTGTCATTCACTATTCTTATGCATGTGAATGCAGGCAATCGGAAATGCCAGAAAAGACAAATACACTTTAACCTTCTGAACCAAACTGATGTCTGAATCATAACTAAAACATTTCACCTACAGAGCATCAATGTCACAGACTGGATGAACACAAACTGCAGGGAAAAAAGCTGCAGTGTTGCTGCAGTATGCACAAAGTATGACCTCACCTGAGGTAAATTTAGTTGCTAATGGAAATATACACTACTTCAAAAGTGTGGGGTCAGTAAGATTTTTTTTTTTAACAGATTGCATACAATTTACTTTTCAATTAGATGCACTGAGTGTCTGAAAAAAGCCTGCAGATCTGGACCTTGTAATCAGCATCTACAAAATAATGCCAAATTTAAAGATGGATTTAAATGAAGCTTAAAGCAGCGATTATTAGGCAGCCTTACATTGTGCAATTTGAAACTCCGTGCAAGACAGACAGCATTAATAAAGGAGCAAAACGAGGGCTCCGAAATGAGATGGACAGGTGTTGTATAACACATGGCAAAGTTAAACATGCACAAGTGTGTCAATGTGCCATAAAAATAAAAAATAAATCATAGAGTTTATAAAAAGCGAGATGCAGCACTGGTTAAAGAAAAGGGATGCAAGTGAGGGAAAGTCGCCTAACACACACCTTAGCGTGGCCAACATCCCCTGGCTAATACACATGATGAAAGACAGTTTGAAGGGGTTAAATATCATGACTGATGAACAGTGTACACGAACGTTGTTGCTCACTCATTCATACATACAAAAGGAAAAGGTTTAAAAAAAAAAAGAAAGAAAAAAAAGAAAATGAGACAAATAGTATCAGAATCAGGGCAGAGGATGATAATTGGGAGAGGTCACTGTCACCAAAGAGGTACTTTACCTTTAATACATTCCCATAAAAATCAAGCTGCATTATGGGTTTAAAAACAAACGAAGATGCAAAAGCATAATATGAAAGGACACAATAGTTTGCTGTAAAACCACTGCGTTAGTGGTGTTAGTTTTAAAGCTGAAATGCTAAATATGTACAAACCCTTAGGAGTAAGCATGTTTTACATGCGGTTATTGTCAATAACTCCACCCAAACACTTTAATTGTTTTTACTCATATTACTATTAAAGGTGCAGTGTGTAGTATTTATGAGGCTCTATTGACAGAAATAGAATATACATAACTATATGTTCAGTGGTGTATAAAGACCTTACATTAACAGTTTTTATTACCTTAGAATGAGCCATTTCGATCTACATACACTGCATACAGTGAAGTCGCCATTTTGCGCTGTCACGTTTCTACAGTAGCCGGACAAACTGCTCTACAGAGCTCTAGGTACTCTCTGCCGTCTCAGACGACGACATCTTTGTCCTGTGTCGGCCGCGGTAGCTTCTGTGTGCGGTGGGCATTTCGCAACCTCATCGCTAGATGCAGCTAAAATTTACACAGTGCACCTTTAAGCTCTTGTTAGTTACATTTGAACTTTTAAAGCGATAGTTAGTTAAAAAATTTATATTTTTGTTTCAATCCAATATGACTTTCCTTCTTTTTTGGGACACAAAATAAGATATTTTTGAAAAGTGTTTCAACTGTTTTTGTCCATATAATGAAAGTCAATGGGGCCCAAAACAACAATGAACCCCCTTGATTATAATGTTTGTGTCCCACAGAAGAAAGCATGTTATACAGGTTTGGAACAACATAAGGGTGAGTAAGAGATGACAGTTTTCGTCCTTTTTAAGGAGGTTGTATGCAAGTTAATTTGCTCAGTTGCATTTTGGGATAGATTACTGGGTTATTAGTGACATTTCAACTTGAACGATTAGCTGGGTTTTTAACTGCACATGCAGAGGAGATTTTATGAAATATATTTATTTTACCGTCACTGATGTCAAAGATCTGGGATGGGAGGATAAAGGTACAGGAGAGGAGGATGAGGACAATATAAAATGACAAACAAACAAAAAGGGAGAACAGGGGACAAGCTTCAGTGTCGTTCACTTCACACGTGCACAACATAAACATGACAAGATTTGAAGTGTTTTGAAGATAATAAATCTCACAGACCTGCTTCTTCATTTGCAAGTTCAAGATTCTATCATCTACCGTGTCAACATAACTCTTTCTGAGGGCTGTGTTTCATATGAGGTTGGTCTTTAGGGAGATATTTTTCATTTTGAAGCCATGAGTTGCAATCTTAAAAGACTAAAACAACGGCAAAAAAACAAAAACCACTCCAAGGCTCTCAGTCCACAGAAACAGTATGTTTTCATATGTTGACATTGTCACATTACTGCTTTTATGAAATTGATGTTGAAAAATGGCGGAGAGTCTCAAAAACAGGCCAGAGTATAATTTGTATTTACAGCGATTTTTGTTGCATTATATGCCAATAGTGACAGTTCAAAAATTGGAAACGCACTTCTTGTGTTCCCCACCCCTAAAATGTGCATGCCTGTAACTCAAAAAGCATTAAAGATATCTTAATATCCTTTTAGATTTTGGTTCTTAAACTTTTCAATTGTATTATTTTATTATTTAAGGCCCTATATGGTTAATTTCAAGAGATATAGGGATTTCGATGTGTCTCCATAAATATATTGTTAATTTGTACAAATTTTTAGGGTTAAAAACAAACAAAAAGTAAGCAATTTATGTTTAAACTAAAATGTGTAATTTCCTTTAACAAAACAATTGCATTGAACATTCCTGTCCTACTATAGTACTATACATATTATGTTTCCAAAGTTTGCATGCCTGTAACTCAATATCCTTTTAGATTTTGGTTCTTAATAAACTTCTCTTTTGGAATTCTTTTTTTTTTTTTTTTCCTTCTTCTTCATCTTCATTTTTAAGGCTATATGGTTCAATCCCAGAGATATGGGGATCCTAATGAGACTATGTTCATATTGTGGAATTTTACCCATTTTTAATGGTTGAAAACCAAATGTGGGTCATTTTGCCTTATTCCGCATGGCCATATGCTACATCTTTAATCCAACCGTACCAACTATTAATAAGCAGTAATTAGGAGTTTATTGAGGAAAATGTTACAGTTAATAGTGAGAATTGGACGCTAATCTAAAGTGTGACCAAAACAACTGCATAGAACATACCTGTCTTAGTGCCAAAAATGATCTTTTTCCAAAGTTTGCCTGCCTGTAACTAAAGTAGTATTAAATATATCTTAATATGATTTTCTTAATAGGATTCTGGGTCCCAAGAAATGTTTCTTCTGGAATCTTAATCTTTATATAACTTTTAAGGCTATATGGTTCAATCCCAGAGGTATTGTGATCTCGATGCGGCTACATATCCAAATTGAATTTTACCCATTTTCAGTGGTTGAAAACCAAATGTGATGTGTGTTTAGCCAGTCATGACTGTTGACACCGCAACATATGCAAATAAGAACAGTAACCCAGGGTTCAGGAATGAATAGTGTGACATGTCAGATTATGAATAACCAGGATTAAATGTTAACTCTACGTAAAGCATGAGCAGAGTGAAACAAAATAAAATAACCCAGAATTCCCAGGGTTTAGAATTATCAAGTGTCAAGTGAGAGTCCTTAAATGTTTCAAAGTGTGAGGTATTGTCAGTGATTCCTCCAAATATGCCCCCATAGCAGTGGATACCACTCGATTTATGACTATGTTTTACATTATAACAATAGGAAACTGTAATACTTAATCCAATCTTAGTTTATTGATGTGAATGCAATGTGTGGGGAGAGCAAACACACATTCCTAGGAGGCATGAAACTTGTTTCAAACATGTAGTTGCGATACTGAATATTTGAACTTGCTATCTTCAGAAGCTGTTTAAATGAACAAAAGCCCTTTTTCCAAATATCTCTGAAACAAATTCAAATAATCTTATGAACAGACTACTGAGAGCAAGTTAATGTGCCACATCTTGAGCATTTCGTGTATTTTTACACTCAGACGGGCATGTTCTATGCAATTGTTTTGATAAAGGGAAACAAACTACATTTCAAGTTTCAATAATATTCATTTTTCAGACATTCCCCTTTAAATAAAATAATTATCAGCTGTAAGCAAAGGGAATCAGATTAAGACCCAACCCCAATTCTATTTTATACCCCTTCGCCTACCCCTTCCCCCTGCCCCTTGAAACAGAGTGGCAAGACACAGGAGTTAAACTATTCCCCTAAGAAATGGGACACCATTACACGTAATCATACATGCCTTGTAACATTTAACCAGTATGAACAGCAATAAATCGCACATATCTAACAGAAATCAGGCACAAGCACATTTAACAGATTACTCACTCCCAACGTTGCGCTTTATTTGGACTTAAGAAAACGGCGCTCGTTTTCAGTTAGAAAAGTACGAGCCTTCAAGTTTCCTAAGATGATACAGAACATACAAGACTGGTGGAACCGCTTTTCCATCGGGCCAAACGGTTCTGTTTATGAACCGTTCCATTCCATGCCAATCCGAGCCGGCCGGTATGGATATGGTTTCGTTTTCTACTGTGGTGCTGCGATAAGCGTTTTGCAATGTAATACAAATGAGTCAGTTGTTGCTTTGGTAATGCAAGAGTTTGCATTAAGTGATGTAAATAGCGACTGCGTTATGAAGGATGACCAGATATTTCTTTGAACTGTATGATTTATTTGTGTTCACACAACTGGCAGCCAGGCGACACACAAGTGATTGATCCCGAGTGGCAACATTACTACACACATTGTAGCAGCACGGTAGTCGGTGTATGCAGGGAAATTCCTCATAACCCTTCGTTCGAAGTGTGTTCCTGAAAAATGTACATTTGAAGGGCTGTCTGGCCCTTCCCCTTACCCCTACCACTCCAGCCAAAAGAGAATCGAGACACCCCTACCCCTTCACATGAAAACGCAAAATGAAGGGGTAGAAATGGGATTGGGCCTTAGTTTTTGACTATTGAAAATGCGTACAATTTAACCATTTATGCTTAGATATATTGAGATCCCAGTATCTCTGGAATTAATCCACATAAGGCATATTTCAAGATATGAAAGAAAAGTTGGCTAAGAATCAGAATGTAATACTTCTTGAGTTACAGGTATACAAACTTTAGGAAAAAATTTTTTAAAACTGCTTTTTCCCCAATTTTTTTTACCATCATCATTGGCATATAATGCAAAAAAGATCGCTAGTCAACAACAGATTAAACTAAAAGACATGCCAATCTTTGTGTAAAAATAAAATAATGATGCTGCCATTTTCTAAACTAATTTCCCCTTAATTAATGACTCAAATATTCATCCATGACATTCAATATATTGGCTTTCATCACTCTTTTTTCAGAAAAAAAAAAACTAAATAAAAAAAAAAAAATTGTGCTAGGGAAGTTTCCAAAATTTGGTTGATTTGACATTCAGCAAGAATGCATTAAATTACTTAATTTAAAAAAAAAAAAAAAACTTACCAACCACAAAATTCTAAACATGGGCATACATTTTTTTTTTTTTTTTTAAACGTATGCGCTTAATTGAGCCGGATCATGCAACTACGATGGAAAGACACTTATCGAATAAATCCCTAGAAACGCAATATAAAAAAAAAATCAGGTGACTTTGCTTCAACAGAGGATGTGGTTGGATAACTGGGCTAACCAGCGGATGAGTTTCATTGCACAGCATCTCAAATGTTGTATTAGATGATCTGAAATGCCTGAGCCAAAGTCATCAAAATGATCTGGTATAATGACCACCCAGAACTGTCTCACATGATTGCATTCACAATCATCAGGCATCCGAACGCAAGATATAACATGACAGCGTTTATTGCGTTTCGTCTGCGCTCTCTGAGGCGCAGGCCATTTATGATGTAGGACAAAAAAGCCACAGAAGCAACCCACTTGCAACAACTTCCATTTTTATTACAGATATTTGTGCCAATTTTCTAGGAAGTGAAGATTTTGCTATCTTGAACATATGGAATAGAAACGGTGCTTTATTCACAAATGTTTTATGCGATATTCCAATTTTGTGCACAAGTTAAATTCGCAACTTTGGATAGAAACATAGCTAATGTTGTCACGAAACCTAAAATTGCTTAATCCTGCATAGAGGTACCACGAGGAGTAATGCATGTGATGCTTTTTACCATGTAAAACTGGTTGAAACACAAATTCAAGCCCTTCAAGTCAAAACACTTCAAATACCCCATGATAGTGGACATATATATATGAATGTGTGAGTGATGGTGTCAATGAGGATCCCTCACCTGACTTGCGGACTGTTCCTGGTGTGTTGCTTCCTCCTCCTGTAGGTTGGCCGCCTGGGCCAGGTGAGCCTGCTTTCTTAGTCAACAGACTGTTGAAGAAGTTAGCCAGAACACCCTCACTGGTCTGACCTCCTGCCATGAGAAATGACAATAATTAGCATGTCATCATACAAGCTGAAACTTAACCCAACTAGCCTAAACTAGTTTCAGATCAGTGCAAAACAGTAATACATACCAGACCCTAATCTGGAATTAAAAATGTGTGTAAAGGAGGTGAAGTCAAAGTAAAAGTCTAAGAGAAATATAGCAAGGAAACAAGCTTTAATCCCAACAAGCTTTCCTAATCCTCTCCAAACATGGCAGAAATGTTCCTATGATCTAAACCCATGAGAGTAGAGTCCTCTTTATCTGCATACAGGAAGAGATCCGGGAAGACAATCTCGAGACTCAAAAACTAACATTTTTCCGATAAAGCTAAATAAATAAGCTTTGCCACAAAAAGAGGACGGGATCTAATGTTGAAGGTCAAAAGTTGCATTATTCCCAAGATGAAAGGGTGGTGAAGACCAGGAAACCAGATCCAGGGACTTGAAAAAATTAATGCCCAGGAAGTAAAAAGGTGTGACTCCAAAAGCTGTTGCTCCCAAAGTTGGAAAGATACAGCCGAGGAGAGAAAATAAAGAGCGAGATACAGAAGAAAAGAGACTGAAGGTGGAGAGAAGACGGAGGCATGCATCCTGAATACAGTGCTCTTATACACACCTTTCATGTTGGGATCAATCTTCTTGGTACCTGATTGCATGGGCATGACGTTTGCCACATTAGCCGCCGCTGACCGGTTGGTCGTCCTTGGTGAGCCGGTAGGAGCTCTGTTTGTTGGGTCCTATTACACACACATACAGAAATGTTTTAGGATTACAAAACTTTATAAAAAAATATAAAGTTTTAAATATAAAGCAATACTGAATTCACATGTAAACATTTTGTGCAATAATTGGTATCGATCTTTACTTAAATTGCTTTAGATAAAAGTGTCTACAAAATGAATGCAAATAAATGTCTTGCAGCAGAAAAGGTCTCCACCCAAAACATGATTCAAAAGTGAGTAACACTGTGGGCTGAAATGTAAATCGAGCACATGTAAAACACTCACCACTGGTCTTCCTGCAGTGACAGGAGGCTGTTTAGATAACAGAGACTGAGAGCAGAACACAGACAGAAAAATCATTCAGAGTTTATTTCTTTCCTATTTGGTAATAATTTGTTTGACAAACACGTTTCATGGATCAATAACAAGACTTCTAAGGTTACTAGACTTATAAATAGTGAGCTGCAGCCTTACTGAATCTCACTTTATCCCACATTTATTTTTAAACAGGAAAATGATAATTCAAACATTAAAAAACATTTGGGTAATGTTGTGTGTGTGAGTAAGTGAGTGATATATAGATGTAAATACAGTGGGTACGGAAATTATTCAGACCACCTTCAATTTTTCACTCTTTGTTATATTGCAGCCATTAGCTAAAATCATTTAAGTTCTTTTTTTTTTCTCATTAATGAACACACAGCGTCCCATATTGACAGAAAAACACAGAATCGTTGACATTTTTGCAGATTTATTAAAAAAGAAAAACTGAAATATCACATGGTACTAAGTATTCAGGCCCTTTGCTCAGTATTTAGTAGAAGCACCCTTTTGATCTAATACAGCCATGAGTCTTTTTGGGAAAGATGCAACAAGTTTTTCACACCTGGACTTTGGGGATCCTCTGCCATTCCTCCTTGCAGATCCTCTCCAGTTCTGTCAGGTTGGATGGTAAACGTTGGTGGACAGCCATTTTCAGGACTCTCCAGAGATGCTCAATTGGGTTTAAGTCAGGGCTCTGGCTGGGCCATTCAAGAACAGTCACTGTGAAGCCACTCCTTCGTTATTTTAGCTGTGTGCTTAGGGTCATTGTCTTGTTGGAAGGTGAACCTTCGGCCCAGTCTGACGTCTGGAGCACTCTGGAGAAGGTTTTCATCCAGGATATCCCTGTACTTGGCCGCATTCATCATTCCCTCGATTGCAACCAGTCGTCCTGTCCCTGCAGGTGAAAAACACCCCCACAGCATGATGCTGCCACCACCATGCTTCACTGTTGGGACTGTATTGGACAGGTGATGAGGAGTGCCTGGTTTTCTCCACACATACCGCTTAGAATTAATGCCAAAAAGTTACATCTTGGTCTCATCAGACCAGAGAATCTTATTTCTCACCATCTTGGAGTCCTTCAGGTGTTTTTTAGCAAACTCCATGCGGCTTTCAGGTGTCTTGCACTGCGTATAGGCTTCCATCTTGCCACTCTGCCATAAAGCACCGACTGGTGGAGGGCTGCAGTGATGGTTGACTTTCTACAACTTTCTCCCATCTCCCGACTGCATCTCTGAAGCTCAGCCACAGTGATCTTTGGGTTCTTCTTTACCTCTCTCACTAAGGCTCTTCTCCCCCAATAGCTCAGTTTGGCCGGACGCCCAGCTCTAGGAAGGGTTCTGGTCGTCCCAAACGTCTTCCATTTAAGGATCATGGAGGCCACTGTTCTCTTAGGAACCTTAAGTGCAGCAGAAATTTTTTAACCTTGGCCAGATCTGTGCCTTGCCACAATTCTGTCTCTGAGCTTTTCAGGCAGTTCCTTTGACCTCATGATTCTCATCTGCTCTGACATGCACTGTGAGCTGTAAGGTCTTATATAGGCTTTCCTGTAGCTCAAACAATAAGAGCGTGGCACTAGCAATGCCAAGGTTGTGGGTTCGATTCCCATGGAAAGCAAGCTTTGGATAAAAGCGTCTGCCAAATGTGTAAATGTATATAGACAGGTGTGTGGCTTTCCTAATCAAGTCCAATCAGTATAATCAAACACAGCTGGACTCAAATGAAGGTGTAGTACCATCTCAAGGATGATCAGAAGAAATGGACAGCACCTGAGTTAAATATATGAGTGTCACAGCAAAGGGTCTGAATACTTAGGACCATGTGATATTTCAGTTTTTCTTTAATAAATCTGCAAAAATGTAAATTATTTTTTTCTCAATTCTGTCAATGTTTTTCTGTCAATATGGGGTGCTGTGTGTACATTAATGAGAAAAAAAAAATGAACAAATGATTTTAGCAAATGGCTGCAATATAACAAAGAGAAAAATTTAAGGGGGTCTGAATACTTTCCGTACCCACTGTAGAGCGAGCGTGAGAGAGAACGAGCCCAACTTAAGCCCAATTTATACTTCTGTGTCGGGTGTACGCCGTAGCTACGTCGTAGGCTGTATGGAGCACACATAGACTATGACATACCCTGATGTGCACCGCTCCAAAAATGTAACAACGGCGTAGAGGCTACACCACAGATCAGACATAGAAGTATAAATCAGCCTTTACACCCTCTATCGATAGACAGATGCAACACATGGACAGAGGTGGACAGTAGTGAAGTATTTTTACTTTCTACTCAAGTACTACTCTACTCATTTTTCAAGTATATATTTTATCAGTGTTTTTCTTTGAAAACTTTTACTTCACTACATTCCAAAGCATAATGTTGTATTTTTACTGCACTACATTTCATAAATAAAGTTGTTTTTGTACCTTTAATACTTAAATTACATTAAAAATGTAGTAAAAAGTAAAGCTTTGAATTACTTTTGAGTAAAAGAAAGAAAGTACTAAATTTTTAAATGTAATTAAGTATTAAATAGTATTCAATATGAAATGTAGTGCAGTAAAAGTACAATATTATGCTTTAGAATGTTGTGAAGTAAACGTTTTCCAAAGAAAAACACTGTCTGATAAAGTACATATACTTGAAAATGTACTTAAGCAGAGTGAAAATACTTCACTACTGTACGCAAATCATCGTCTTATTTGCATATAATCAGCAGGTTGGATGGGCCAAGTAAAAAGGAGGCGGCTATTTGAACTAGATTCTATTTACACAGTGTAAACAGTCTATTGCTAAGTGCAAATAGCTGTAGATTAGGCTGTGTTAAAAAAAAAAAAAAAAGCGATATGCAATAAATAATGCGATATTCGATATGATATTGCTATTAGTGTGTAAAATCTATTTAAATTATATTATATTTAAATTATGATACCATTTATGTATTTCACAGTCTTTCTGGGAAAAGAAAGCATCGCTACAACTTCTGAAAGTGACCAGCAGTGTTTTAGCAAAAATGAATGTCACAAATCTGACAATATAATTTTAACATCAATGTAAACAAACAAAAAATGTAATGCAAATATTTAAATACAAAATAAATTTGCTCGACTTGGTAATATACATCAACCTAAAACTTAACATCAAGAACATCCAGGTAAACAAAGACACCTGAACTAGGGGTGGACGATTACTTTTGTTATTTTAATTTATCTTTGTTATTAAAAATAAAGGATTAAAAACAGTAGTCTTCACGTGAATTAAATATACACTGATACATAATAAAGCTACAAAGAGTGATTTTCTCCTTTTCTTTTGTTGTTTGACAGACAGCGGCAGGTCTACTGTATCAGCAGGCTGTCACTTTAAGACCTAATGCACGGATCCTATTGACATGCATTTGGTTTCTTTCCCCAACTGATATCATGTTCTTTGTAATGTGTGTAAATAGTAATTAGATGCCATTTATACTTTATTTTGACAGATGCATATTTGCACCTCAGTATTGTTTTACATTAACAAGATACAATAATAACAGTGCAAATGATTTTATTTATTAAAATTATTAAATGGATGCCGCCTTAATGGGACAATAAAAGCCCTCCCTACACCTACCCCTACCCAATAAATACCTTTATTATTATTATTAAACATTTCGTTAGGCAATTTATTTCCAAAGGCAATTTTTTTTTTATTTTATTGAATGTAAATGCCTTTCCGATGTGATATGTGATGGGAAAAGGGAGAAGAGCGAGCTCGGCAGAAGGCGGATTCGAACCCGGGTTGACCGCGTCAAATCCTTGTTCCACGTGCCTTACGCTCTACTGACTATGCCACTGAAGACGTTTCAATATGTGCGTCTTTTTTTAATCTTGTTTGGCCCAAACAGGCATTGTTAGGCGGAGCTAGTGTGAATAGCACTTGCCAACAAGGCACGCTATTTGCACTTGGTGTAAATAGACACTCCGATAAAAAAAAAAACCCACAAAAACATTCAAATTAATTGCGGGTGGGTCATGACTCATGGGTGGATAAGAGATAAATCATTAATGTGTGAATTTTAATAAAGACATGGAACTATCATCTCACAGTAAAATACAATGAATGTGCGTCACTCTTTTTACTTTCATTTTCAACAACAACATATATCTCCTCGGGGAAAACCAATCAAGGAAAATATGCCTTGTGGCAGCGTTTTCCTTAAACAGTTAACCAGGACAAATTAAGTGTTGTGTATATGATATCTAACAGGCTGTGAAGCACTGTATTTGACAAACTAATAAAGCCTATATCCAGCCTTTGATTGGCCGGAACATATTTGAATAATTGTATTATGACGATTGGGTGCAGATATCTAAATCAGAGAATATCATAGGTGCGTTTGGGTGGATGATTTATTTTTAGCAGCGGATTTGGGTGACGTTAGAGCTGATCTGCGCATCTCTAATATATAAATATGTATATAAAGAAATTAATACCTTTTAGTAAATGGACCAAAAGTGGCAGGAAAGACATACTGTTACAAAGGATTTCTATTTCAAATAAAAATGCTGTTGTTGTTTTAACTTTCTATTCATCTTTGTATACATTCAGCTTTGCCATCACATCCACCCATCCATCCATACATGCATAGGTCATATCATCAAAAAGTTGATTTATTTCACTAATTCCATTCAAAAAGTGAAACTTGTATATTATATTCATTCATTACACACAGACTGATATATTTCAAATGTTTATTTCTTTTAATTTTGATGATTATAACTGACAACTAAGGAAAATCTTCGGTTAAATTCATTCTAATCCTAAACGGAGAATTTGTTCGTATATGCATTTCTCTCAAAAATTATGGTCGTGTTGATAAGTACTCCGTGTATCCTTAAATTCTTTTTACAACACTGGCAAAGATCGTTGACACCACTGATCTCTATATAGATCAGTGGTTTACACTTATTTTCTTCTTCTACTTCCAGCGCTCCAACTATGCGTCGCTTGTCATTTACTCCGTGCTCTGACTGGTTGTAGATCTATCCAATTGAGTCCAGAGGCATTTTCTTTCCTGGTTCGTCCCACACGCCCCATAATCACAGCCCAATGGAGCAGTATCAGACTCATATTCTGACTAGAATCTGAGTATGACGAAGTCAGGCTAATACTTCACAATTTTACTATAAAAAGAAATTACAGACCCCTCCCCTCTTTTGAATGGTAGTCTGTATGCATACAATTGCAAGTTTGAAAAATAAATCAAGATTTTGTAAAGATATTAAAATATTTAGCAATTACCTGCAACTTTAGTAGAAAAACTTGGTCATCTTCAGCTTGAACTTCCTTCTCATGTACAAACTGGAAAGACATGTCAGAAATGAGCAGTCGCTAGGAAAGAGAGACTCTATAGCTAATTGCACATACTCTGGCAAAGATCTTTACCTTTCTTACTGGAGGTTTCACTATTACATCTTCAAAGTTGTCGTCTGCTTTTACTGTCTGGAAATTTTCATGCAGAATGGCAATCTTTTTTTCATTGTCCCATCCTGACGGGCTGCAAGTGAGACAGATAATACGAATATATTTACCATTTAAAGAAACATTTTAATGACAGCCAATTTTACACAAATAATCTGATATTAACGAAAATGTATATTAAGAAAAAGTATAGTGGGAATGATATCCATTAACAACGAATTCCTTGCTTCAGTTCTTGAGTGAGATTACTGATTTTGATTCCATGTGCAGACTTTAGTTGTAAAATCAAAATGTTTCTTGACATCCAAAGACTTACATAAACACAGAGTCTTTCTCCACCACCTGAGCTGGGATGTTGAAGGGAAAGCCATATAACCTGTGAACGAGGTATTTATATAACAAATCTAGATTTTTGTTCTCCTTCATGGATGTGTAGAGTAGTGCTGCCCCATCTGAAAGGTCACTTGTGAAGGAGAAAAACAAGATGAGTTACATTTAAACAAGAACATGTGAGCTCTCCACTTTGACTCTATTTGTACAGATATTTGGAAAGCAGCCATTTTGGCAGGTCAGCAGATCATGTTACTACCCTCTACTGTTAAACAAGACATTAAAGTCGGAAAACAGAATTAAAAATGGAAGTTGCTATAGTCTGTTCTTCCCTATTGTGACGTATATTCCAGTGAAACGACTTTTGGAATGAGAAAAATGGAAGACGGGATCTGATTTCATCCTTTGGGAAATTATTGGGTCTTAGGAAGTTGGCCGTTGCGAACTAAATTGAGGTAGATCTGAATGTCAGTTTGCTGTCAGTTATGGAGGATATATAGACCCACTCTCCGAGGGGGAGATGAGATTAACGTTTTTGACGAAAGATTTTGATTAAAGGGCATATTAATGTAAAAAAATATGTGTACAGATAAATCATTTATAATAAGCACTGCAACATTCTGTAAAAAAAAAAAAAAAAAAAAAAAAAAAAAAAATGGTCAATATTGATTTCATGGCGATTTTGAGATGCAGAACAACTACCTGTGCAGCCCCTGTTATTGTATTCAGATGCACACAAATGTACACTACTGACTTGGACTGCTCAATTATGGCAAAATCAGAACGGATTTGTTTTGGTCAATATTGAAATCACGATTATTTAACATGATATTGTTGAGCAATGTGATCAAAGTCTTATTTCATGATACAAGTCATTTTAAATATCACTGACATTTCACCATATCAACTTCAGTAAAAACTAATAGTAGGTTAAATAATATAAGAAAAAGGTCCTCAAAATGTTTACATAAGACAATGAACAGTCAGCAATACAATAAAGGACAAAGAAACGAATTACAAACAAAACAGACAAATACAATAGAATGAAAATACAAATTAAATAAAGAGTGTTTTAGGAAGATATACTAACAGTATTCAGATAAGTAGTATCCTACAACAAAAACATGTAATGTAAAGTAAAACTGCATAACTACATAGTCTTAGTGTACACATTATATATAGATTCATCCTTATACTTAAGTTATTCACGATCAGTGAATGATTGTCCTTTTTCATTTGTTGTTTGATTATCATTGAATGACAGACTGCAGGTTTATTAGGCTGCTGACACTTTGGGCCTATTTACACCTGGTCACTTCATGCGTTTTTACTGATCAGATAGCTATCTGATTTATCAAAACGATTTCATTTACACTTGGTCACATAAATGTGTCTCCGGAAAACGGATATAAATCCGATGTCCGATCACCGAAAACAACAGATATGAGCTGCATTTTATTAATCATCAGCTAATTTCAAAATCAAATGCCGCAATAAGAGAGAGCGTGGCAACAGCACTGGTAAAATCATTTTGTTTCTTTACTTTTAATGAAGATGATTGTGTTGAGCATCTGAGACTTACTTTTGGTTTTATTTGATGTAGTTTGTGTGTTGGCTTGATGAAGAAATACTCATCTGTGGCGATGCGTGCTGCAGTAGCGCTGTCATATTTGACTATAACATGTCATATAGCCTATAACACGCTCTCACACGTCTGGAATGCGGCCCAGATCACCTCCTGAAGTGGTTTGAGCGATCGGATTTAAATCCACCTCGAATGCATTTTAGAGGGTATTTACACCTGGTTTTTTCATGATCGGATAGCCATCCAATCAGAGAAAACGCATGAAGTGACCAGGTGTAAACAGGCCCTTTAAGAGCTAATGCACAGATCCAATATACTCTTACACACGCATTTCTTTCTCAACTGTGTACGTTTACTTAAGACATAACACGCTGTGTTTACGTGAATACTCTCCAAACAGGCATTTTGACATTTTTGTGCGACTCAGAAAGCCGTCTGTGGTACAGAATCTCTTTTCGCTTTTAATAACACTGTTTAATATCAAACATGTCCCGCAGTCTAGCAACAGTAGACTGCATTTTACAACACTCACTTATTTGGCTGATTTGGATGCCAAGTTTGGGGTTTTAAGGAGGAACGAAAGGACACCGCTGTGAAGGAAAGGAAGGTGCATTGGACGGAATGTGGAACAATAATAGTTTTACCACGATTATTATGTTTTCATAATCGTTGGAAGCCAAAATCAAAAATCAATTATGATTTAATCGTACAGCCCTACTACTGACATTTAAAGATGAAACTGAACATAGAAATAACCGGTCCACAAGATGACGGGGTGAAACATAATTGTCATTACATCTTTGGTTTAGATGTTCTGATGTGTAAGGATACACTGCAAGCAGAAACGTCGAATGTGAGACTGGATGAAGTCTAAGTGCTCGTCTTTATAATCGTGCTCCTTCTCCAAAGTGCTGATCGCATCACACTACAGAGAGAGAGAGAGAGAGAGAGAGAGAGAGAGAGAGAGAGAGAGAATTATGAAAGGGAGACTACATTAATATATTAGTCTATCATTGTTTTGTAACTTGATATACTTGGGGCTTGTAATGAAAGTAAAAGCAAAACCATCTTGTTAAACAACGTACAGAAATGGCACGATTATCAGATTCATTGAAATAGCACATGAACAAAATCCGAGGAAATAAACTAAAGGCTAAAATAATGAAAAAGTAAAAGAATAAGAAATATACAGAATTCTGCACCATTTCTAGTTTAGCATTCACATTCATGGCATTGTACATTGCTATGTTGAAAAGGTCAGATGTTAACTCAGCAGGATGCATTAAATTCACCAAAAATGACATTAAAGACATTTATAAGGCTGTTATAAATGCTGTTCTTTTGACATTTCTATTTATCGAATTGTGAAAAATGTATCATCAACATTTCCACAAAAGTATTAAGCACCACAACTGTTCTGAAGATCAATAATAAGAAGAAATGTTTCTTGAGCACCAAATCAGCATATTAGAATGATTTCTGATGACAACAAAGAGTGGGGTAATGGTTGCTGAAAAATCAGCTTTACAATCATAGGAATAAATGACAGTTTAAAGTATATATTCAAATTAGACATTTTAAATTGTAACAATATTTCACAATGTTACTGTTTTTAAATCAAATAAATGCAACCTTGGTTAGCATAGGAGACTTCTTTTAAAACCATAAAAAAATTTTTTTAAAAAACATACATTCATCCAGTGTTGTAAATGCTCTATTAAAGTTGCAGTCCGTAAGTTTTGCCTCTTTGTCACCATCTCTGTTTGAACCCTGAAGGTGCAGTCATTTGCAGAGTTATCTTCTTTACGTAGTTTGTACATCGGCACAGCTAATCAGCACGGAATAATCTAATGTTTTGCGGTGTATGTGTGGGTTGTCTATCAATGCACCAGTTGTCAACAATGATTATCGTTATGAACTTTCTGGATTACAAGCCGCCATCAAAATGACAAGTTTAATTACATTCCAGCTGCTGTAAGAAGAGGCCACAAACGATCCACAACCTGCAGCATCCACACATGCCATATAGCCTACTACTAGCCCGGACTCCTTTATGTATACAGACACTGACGTAATGACGCAAAGACAAACGGCAGAAGCTCTTATTTCCCATGGAAAGCTACCAGTACCACTCAAATTATAACACATTATTGCAAGCTTACCATTGTGAATCCGGCTAAGGTAAGGAGATCGTTTTGAACACTGGCTTGATGTGTATTTGCTCAAATTGATTTAGGATAATTTTTAACCCAAAATAAAAAATAAAAAAAAAAGTTACGAACTGCAGCTTTAAATACAATTTAATTACATGTCAGGGGTAGTTTGAGGCAGCAGGTGTACCTTAGTGCAGACCACCACTATAGGCAGGCCCAGGTTGTGTGTGAGTGTGTTGTCTCCCAGCGGCAACAGGACACTCTCTTCCTCTGACTCAGGATTCCTTCTCTGGGGCACAGCGTCCAGGTCACTTCCAGGTTCCACATACTCCTGGAACTGCTTTGTCACTGCATGCACACAGTCACATTCTAAGTGCATTTACTAAAGTTTATTTACTAACTGGAAACTCATTCATGCAACTATAAGAAATGTCAGCACTGCCTGCAGTAATCTATAGGACTACCACAGATCAAAATGCATCACCACACTAGATCATTCCTACAGGGTACTTGGCATGCAAACACACTCACAATCTAAACGCACACACAAAGACGCTACTCACGTCTGAGCTCCAGCTCTCTCATGGTTTCAGGGGGAACTCTGAGCTTGTCCACAAAATCCCTCACCACGCTGCCCCATTTCTGCAGCGAATCGATGGCCAGCCAGGGCCGGGACAGATCCACCACAAACAGAATCAGCGAGTCCTCCAGGTTCTCTGTCGATACGGCGAACTTCTGCAAGCCTTTGTGGTACAGGTCCCCATCCAGCACCCATGCATTACACCGTGTGTGATCTGCCAAAAAGAGTTTCATTAGCTCTAGCATGCCTGTATTAAATTAACTAATGTTGGTCATTAGGCTGCCTCTATACTCACAGGTTACAGATGTCTTAGATAATTAAGTTGGCAAAAATAATATTTTTAAAACGGTAACATTATTGATACTTCAGATTGAACATGCATTATGGTGTTCAAAATTAAATTACACTCAATAACTCAGTGCTCAATTATGGCATTTATTATTGTTTACAACAAATACTTTCCCATTTCAATTAAGGATGTGACTAATTACCAATTACTAACTAACTAAATACTAAAATATTTGGTTCAAAATAATGCAGTATTAAAGGCTGCGTTTACACTGGGACAGTGTACTCACACCTGACACAGATCAGAATTTGTTGCACATGTAAACACAAAAATCGGCACAAGATCAGATTTTTCCTCATCAGATCTGGGCCACTTCCAAACTTGTTTTTAAATCAGATACATGCCTGATATCTGGACATCCGAACTACTGTGCGTCTAAACACATATATCCAATTCCCCTTTGAATTCCAAGCCACCACAAGGCAAGGGCAACACGTTTGCCCACAAAGATAGCTTTTTAATGTTGTATTATGAATCAGATGTGCCTGGGTGCGCTCACTTGCAGCTTTTTTATTGAGGTGGAAACTTTATAACGGAAAGAAATTGCACACACAAATTCAAGAGCTGGTTTTCAACCTCTGCTCTGTGAGTTTTATAAATAAAACAGCTTCACTACTGAAAGCTACATTATATTTCTAGATAACTTCACTGTAATTAAACAAACAAGCTTTACTGTTAGGCTACACACTCTCACTCTCTCGTGAATTCACTCAACAACAACAACAACAACAAAAAAAAAAGTAATCTTATAGCACTATTTCACTTCAGAATTCTAGATTTAATGAGCCATAGATAAAATAACAGAAAATCACTGTTATTTTTCGGTTTATATCCATTCAGTCAGATTTTGCACTGCAAAAATCCATGACAGCTGTTATCTTGTCCATGCTGGCAAATAATCATGGCCACCAGACATGAATTATATCAAACATTTTAATAGCACGGCCATTAGAAAACAGAGGGTCTACAATGTTCATAGTAAAGCGATCACCGACAACCACTTTGAGCAGGAAATTAACCTAAACAGATATCGGATACCAGTCGTGGCTAAAGTGAATGTAAACAGGTGGGCCAAAAAAATATATAATACTTGTATATGGTCAAAAGATCAGATCTGTGCATTAAGACTTGCAGCGTAAATGCAGCCAAAAGCTATTGATTGTTTGTAGTGGATCACAACCAACTTTCTTTAATTCAGTGTCATTTAAGGTTACACATCTAAAAACTGTTAGACAACTGTCTAATCCTTACCATCAATGTCATCATCGTGAACATTGAAATAGAGGTACTCTAAGCCCCGGCCCTTCATGTACTCTTCTATACCTTGTAGTTTGGCCACCAGGGTGGTCTTACCAGACCCCACCTCACCTGTAAATCAAGTCAGATCAACACACAGACAATTTAATTAAACATGTAAGAGCTTAGATATTTTTGGATTCTGAAAAACATACAAGCATGCTGCATTTCTCTTACCTGTTGTTCCAATAACATGCAGAGAAATGCAAAAAAAACAAAAAACAAAAATTGAATTGAAAAATGTACATATGACTGCAGTGCTTTTAATGGATACATTCATTTGATAGGCTTTGCAACCATTTAAAGTCGAAAAGAGATATGTACAGTGATGGCCAAAATTATTAGAACACTTGGCATCTGGGAGTCGTCTTATTGGGCCTGGAATCTGGATTTATTTTCCAAGAGGACAATGACCCAAAACATTCTAACTATTGCCAGAACTATCTGTGACGGAAGGAATCTGCTGGAACTGGCTCTCCTGACAGATTTTCAGATCTGTCAGGTGTTCTAAAAATTTTGGCCACCACTTTAACTCTGGATTGCTAAATAATTATTAATAAACATTCACTCCTTAAGTTTAAAAAAAAAAAAAAAAAAAAAAAAATACAACAAGGGTCTGAAATGACCCAGAGATTGAGGCAAAAATGCCACAAAGTGAAAAATAATGCATAATTATTTCCTCTGGGTTTTTTTTTTTTTTTTTTTTTTTTTTTTCAATATTTGTAACATCTAGTACAATATTTCTTAAATAGATGTCTTAATATATTTTATTATATTTAGATGGAGAATTAAGAAATAATTGTGAATTCAGATATGTATCAGACAACAAAGTGTGATTTTATATGGTTATGGTAAAACCGTACTGCTCAAGAAAGTTTAATAAAACATTATTCTTCTCTTAATATGGTAAGAAAAACACATGCCCAAAACAGTCCTGAAAATAATAATAAATTATTACTAACAGAAAGACATTTATATATTTTAAGATATTCAAAAGAGTTTGCATGCCAGTATTGTGTCTGACGCCGTATGAGTAAAGCGCACCCACTGAGGCAGCAAACATGAGCCATTCACTGGCTGGCTGCGTCTCAAAAGCTAGTGAGCTGCCTACCTAGACAGCATTCAGTCACCATAGACCCCTAGATAGTAGTTTCTATGCATCATAGGCACACCTACAACCCATTTAGTATTTCATACAGGAACACGTCTATAATGCTGTCTAGGTAGGCTGCAGTGCACGGTAGGGTTTGAGACACAGCCCGTGTCTGAGAGTGCGGATTATCTCTATTCCCCAAACCCGACAGTCTGTAACATATGTAAATCGTTGGGACGGGATAAATGTCCGTTTATATAAAATTCACGCGACAGACACTGATGTCTTTTGTGCGCGCGGTGTCTGACGGCGATGACTGGAGAGACAATGACGTGCGCTCATTAACAATAACATCAGTGCAAATATAGAGCGAGCGATCGGCACCTTCAAACCCTTGCATTCAGTCAGTATTGTATGATATTAACAATAATGAACAATAGCATGCAGGTCAATAGAATGCACAGCAGACATGAAACAGCATTTATGTGTGACAGAGGAAAAAACACCCACCCATAACCACCACATTCTTTCCTGACGGCAATTTTGATCGAGAGCGCGTCGACACCTCACTCAATATCGATGACCTGAACGTAAAGGAACACAGAGTGGCGTTAGCTTGTAAATCTCGTTGCTTTATAGAATATGCATCCCTGCTATCATTAATTCAGGCTGGCCTGTGTGTACCTGCCCGTCTGGGGCAATTTGCAAGTTAGCGGCTAACAACTGTCACATGCGGCTCTGGGCCACCTAAAGCCGCGTTCTGCACATACATCCGAGAATGAATGGGGGATAAAAGAACTGGCTAGGCCTACCATAAATTCTGTCCGTCATCCTCCTCAGGGTTTTGGCTTTCGGATATGCTGTTATTTACATTTGTGCTAACCGATAGGAGTGTATTTCTGCCCGTCGTCGCCATCTTCGCAGGCTTGAGTGACACCCCTGAATGAGCCCCGGATGTGTCGCGCAGAGCCGAGCTTTGCTTTGCTTTTCTGCTGGGCGTGGACCACTCGAGCCGCAATCACAGCCACAATGCTCAGGTTAATAGAAAACAATCAAATCTTTTTTAAAAAGGTTATTTTAAAAGATTTACCATCTATGGCTACATGAAGTACATTTACCATCCATGGATCATTGCACAAAAGGTTATTAAAATATTCTTTACATTATGAAACATTTTCTTCATTCTAAGAAAAAAAATGGGTCTTTTAAGAACTTTTCACTGAAAGGTTCTTTAGGGAACTCAAAATTATTCTTCTATGGAATGCCTTAAGGACTATTTGGGATCTGTATTTTGAATAGAGTAGAATGGTTATATATTATAAAGAATAGTTATTGATTACGTAAGAATATAATTGAATATTGGTTATTAGAGTAGAATGGTTACTATAAAGAATATAGTTTTTGATTAGCGAAGAATATAATTTAATATAGAACAGAAAAGAAAATAATAAAATGTAATAAAGTAAAAAAAAAAAAAAAAAAAAATAGGCTATAAGCATCTCAATTCATTTAATTTCATGCATGGGATATATAACCAACAAACTCAGAATAAAACTGGATGAACAGATGAGTATTTTTTTGCAAGAAAATGAGAAGACATGAATTCTGGCCCTTCTTCAAGACGAGAAGACTATGTCAAATCATCCAGTTCAAGTCAAGTCACCTTTATTTATATAGCGCTTTTTACAATACCGATTGTAAAAAGCAGCTTCACAGTGGTAACAGGAAAACAATGCAACAGAATTTGATTCAGCTGTACAGCCGCTCTGGAGAAAACAGCTAATTTCAATTATCATATAGTGTCAATGTGGGCAGATCAGTAATATAGTTGAAATTTAAGTGTCCACGACTGAACAAGCCAAATGCCAAAGGCGACAGTGGCAAGGAACCAAAACTCCTTCAGGGCCAGAATGGAGAAACAAATCTTGGGAGAAACCAGACTCAGTCGGGGTGCTAGTTCTCCTCTGGCCGACGAGCAAATAGTATATGATTATGATTCTGGCAACATTACAGATCAGAAGTCATATTAGATAAATAGATATCCGTAAGAATATTCGAAAGAATGGAGTCGTCACGCCAGAGACGGGTTTAATGAAGATGTCGTGTCAATGCGGAATTTACAGGGGGGAGTTTAATTGACACGCTCTCTGCAGACTATGCAGGGATGCATTGGTCATGTCTGGGCGCAGGTCCACCATCTGGTCTGGATACGACCCAGATCCGGCTGACCGCAGTAGACCTCGGGATAAACAGAGAGACTAACATTAGCGTAGATGCCATTCTTCTTATGATGTAACGAGTACATCAGGTGTTATGGGAAGTGTTCCCGGTTCCGGCTGACCTAGTTAATGCAGCCTAACAATCATTTGCTGATTTGAATAATATAAATTGATAATGTTCTATGTGTATGCCATAGTAAAGAGATGTGTTTTTAGTCTAGATTTAAAATGAAAGAGTGTGTCTGCTTCCCAAACAATGCTAGGAAGAGTTTAGGTGCTAAATAGGAAAAGGATTGACCACCTGCAGTTGATTTTGATATTCTAGGTATTATCAACTGGCCAGAGTTTTGAGACCGCAATAGACGTGATGGAGTATAATGCATTAAGAGTTCGCTCAAGTACTGGGGAGCCAAACCATTTAGTGTTTTGTAAGTAATTAGCAAGATTTTAAAATGTATATAATGTTTAATAGGGAGCCAGTGCAGTGTTGACAGAACCAGGCTAATATGGTCATACTTCCTGGTTCTAGTAAGAACTCGAGCTGCTGCGTTTTGGACCAGCTGCAGTTTATTTATTAAGCGAGCAGGGCAACCACCCAGTAGAGCATTACAACAATCTAGCCTTGAGGTCATGAACGCATGAACTAACTGCTCAGCATTTTGCATTGAAAGCATGTGCCGTAATTTAGATATATTTTTAAGATGGTAGAATGCAGTTTTACAGATGCTAGAAACGTGGCTTTCAAATGAGAGATTGGTATCAAAGACCACACCCAGGTTCCTAACTGACGACGAGGACTTGACAGAGCAGCCATCAAGTGTTAGACAGTATTCTAGGTTACTACTTATACTTGTACTGCTTGTAGAGTTTTTTGTCCAATAATTATTATTATTATTATTTTTTCTGAATTAAGTTGCAGGAAATTACTAGTCATCCAATTTTTTTATATCAGCTATAGATTCCTTTAATCTTGTGAACTGGTAAGTTTCGTCAGGGTGGGAAGAAATTTAGAGCTGAGTATCGTCAGCATAACAATGAAAAACGTCTCGGGTTATGACTATAACCCTTGTTTCCTGAGAAGGGAGCGAAACACTGCGTAGTAAAACGACACTTTGGGGACCTCCTTTAGCGTAGAGCATCTGAAACATGAATGAAATCTGTCACCAATACTGATTGGTGCTGCGTCATGACATAGTATGTGATGGCATACCCGGAAGCTACAAAAGGACGGCAGCACATAGTACAAACAGCTTTGCGATGAAGCAGGCACTCCCACGTGATGAGGTGTGGCATGAGGTGGTTCCCTTCTCAGGGAACAAGGGTTATAGTCATAACCCGAGAAGTTCCCTTTCGAGGGAACTCGTACTGCGTCATAGAACAACACTTTGGGGAACAAATACCCACTATGCCACACCAAAATCACACCCGTCCTAGTGTGAAGCTGGGTACCAGGCACACCTAGGATGCGAGCACCCTGGCACCAGGCATCGCAGGGAAATCCGATAAGCCATGGCTATAGCCTGGACAATACAATTACTGATTATCTGCTTGGTAGCAGGCAGCCCTTTCTTGGATGAGCCAAAACACACCAACAGCTGGTCCGACTTCCTCCACTGCACAGACTTCTCCAGATAAATTCTCAATGCCCTGACCGAGCAGAGCAGGTGAAGTCTGGCTTCCTCTGCTGTTGCGTGAGGTGAAGGATGGAATGCCTGAAGAATCACTGACCTCACCCCGCTGGACGGCACCTTGGGCACATATCCCAGCCTGGTATAAGATGGCTTTCAACCCGCCAGGGTGAAAAATTGTGCCCCCTGCCTGAGATAGCAGATCCCTCCTCAGAGGGACCTGCCATGGAAGGCCATCTAGGAGCGCTATGATGTCGGAGAACCATACTCGGCCACCGGGGTGCTACTAAGGGGAAACAAAATGGCGCCGCCAGGTTCGGTCGCCGTTCAGGTCGCTCCGCGAAGACTGTGCTTTTATTTACTATTTTACTTTATTTTACTCTCAATTTTTACAAACTTATCAACTTCATTGATCTGCTATGACAGCAAAACTCTTTTGGACATTGGTTACCTCTACACTGGACTGTTTCAGGACACTTTCGCCGATCCTCTGTGGCCATCTGAGATCCTTCTGAAAGCCGAGTTGAACAATGGACAGACAGGTCAACGGCGAAGAATCAAGAAACACTGTGGGAAACGCGCTGGGATACGCAACAGACTGAGGAAAAGGGCATTCAGCCCTCCTCTCCCGAGCATTCTTCAAGCAAATGTTCAATCCTTGGAGAATAAGATGGACGATCTTAGAGCCAGGATAAGTTTTCAACGGGACATGAGGGACTGTAACATCTTTTGTTTGTCCGAAACATGGCTCACGCCCGCGGTCCCGGACACAGCTGTGATGCCGTCGGAGAATTTCTCTGTTTTTCAGATGGACAGAACAGCCGAGGCCGGTAAATCTAAAGGCGGTGGAGTATGCTTCATGGTCAACAAGAAATGGTGCGACCCCAGGAACATCACTATTCTCTCGCAATCCTGCTCGCCTCATCTGGAACATTTAACAATCATTTGCCGCCCATTCTATCTGCCGAGGGAGTTTTCTGCGGTCGTCGCGACCGCTGTTTACATTCCACCACAGGCAGACACAGGGCTGGCTTTATCTGGCCTTCATGATGTTGCCAGCGGCATCATAAACAAACACCCCGACGCGGCGTACATTGTCACGGGCGATTTTAACAAAGCAAACCTAAAGAAAGTCTTGCCAAACTTTCACCAGCACGTCTCCTGTCCTACACGAGGAGCAAACACACTGAATCATTGCTACTCTCCGTTTAAGAACGCCTATAAAGCGCGGTCACTTCCAGCTTTTGGCAAATCGGATCATGCCACCATTTTCCTCACACCTGAATACAGACAAATCAGGGCTCGTTCAGGAACCCCCGGTGAGGCGCAAAGTTAAGCGCTGGTCGCCCCATTCAGAGACCGCGCTACAGGCAGCTCTGGATGATGTGGATTGGGACATGTTCCGAGCAAGTTCAGCTGACGTAAGCGAGTTCACAGATGTGGCACTTTGCTTCATCAACACGCTTACAGAGCAAGCCATGCAAACAATAATAATAACGTCCTTCTCAAATCAGAAACCGTGGCTGGACAATTCAATCCGCGCTGCAGTGAACGCACGCACTGCCGCTTACAACGCCGGTCTCCTAACGGGGAATATGACTGAATACAGATCGTCCTGCTATGCTCTGCGGCGTGCAGTTAAAGCCACAAAACTCTGTTAAGACCGAGTGGAGTCTCATTTCCAACTCAACGACTCCCGGCGCATGTGGCAAGGTCTGAGGTCCATCTGCTCTTTTGGATCTAAATCCTCTGCAGAGGTGAACGCTGATCCGTCGCTTGTGAATGAGTTAAACTCTTTCTACGCTCGCTTTGACTGTAACCGCGGCAACGTGACTCCGCCAAGTGGCGCGTCAGAGGGAATTACTCAGAGCAGCAACAACCACGTGATCTCTGTCTCGGAGGATGAAGTTCGGAGGGCACTCAAGCCGCAGGGACGTCAGGAAAGCTGCTGGGCCAGATGGTATTTCAGGCCGTGTTCTGCGGTCCTGTGCTGATCAGCTCGCCGGGTTGTTTACATCTATCTTCAATGAGTCTCTTGCTACATCTGTGGTCCCCACCTCCTTCAAAAAATCCACCATCATCCCTGTCCCTAAGAACAGTAAACCCTCTTGCCTAAATGACTATCGTCCAGTGGCTCTCACATCGATAGTCATGAAGGTCTTTGAGAGACTCATTAAAAACACCATTTGCGCCTTCATTCCTGACACTTTGGACCCTCTTCAGTTTGCCTATCGTCCCAATTGATCGACTGAAGATGCCATCTCTCATGTCCTCCACTCCTCCCTCACTCACATCGACAGCAAAAGTGGGAACTACGTAAGGCTGCTATTTATTGACTATAGCTCAGCCTTTAACACTGTAGCGAATATCGAGCCCCAGGGGAAATGGTGTGGGATTTATGCATGCGTTTAATTGTGTTACGATCAAATATGCATAAATTGGCACAGAGGGGAATTTTGATATTAACAATTGATTAAAACGGATTAAAACAATTATTAATATCTAGGGCTTGATTCAACTTTTAGAAATTTCTTTGATTCTAGAATTGAGTTCAAAGGACGGATAATTGTCCACCAACTATCTCCCTTTTAATAACTCTTAAAACTACGTTTCTCTGGCCAGGAGAAAATATCTTTCTTTTAATTTGTAACAGGGTCGGTTCACCGTAAAAGTGACCTATGTATGAGCAACTCAAGCGCAATCACGTGTGAATATATATATTTTAATAAAATCAACAAACAATAAACAAACATACACAAATTAACTGAAAGAAGGAAGGAGAGAGGGAGAGAGAGAGAGAGAGAGAGAGAGAGACAAGGCAACGGTAATACTATCGACACAATTATTGAGCACCAGCAAGAAATCAGTCCAACTTATTGGTATAAGCTCAAGACTTTATAACGACAGCTTAAGGGATACTTGCATATGTTTCCTTGGTCGTGTGTGCGTGCGTTTAGGGGAATTCCGCGATCCGGTCCGTGTTTCAGTCTTGCAGGGTGGTTCCTTGGAGTCCGCGGGAAATTCAACTTTGGTTCCTTTGTGTGATGAGATCCGTTGGAAGATGGCGAGGAAGAGGAGGAAAGCCAAAAGAGGAAGAGAGCTGGCAACAGGAAGCAAAACGAAGAGAGAAGACAAGAGAGAGCAGAAGCGTCTGTGGCCCATCTTAAAAGGGCCGTGGCGGGGCACGCCTCTTTTGTCGGAACAGCCAATCAGAGCGAAGGAACTCAGAAGCGGGAAATCTCCCTTTGTCTTGGGTCTCGCCTCATTAACATGTTTTATGGCTCTCTTAGATAAGCAGACTTGGGGGTTTTGGGTACGCAGACTTTGGGGTTTTGGCATGAAAGAAAGAGTCTGATGCATCATAGTACCACACAACACACCTAGCTGGCCTACAAATTGCGAGACAAAGATTTCGAGACCAAGCATGGGGAGTTTAACTTAAGAGTTAAAGGAACGGCGAGGATTGACGTCATTCTTCCTTAAGCATTCACTGGCTATAAGTTTCTAACCTATCAAACACATCTAAAATGGTTATAACAAAAAGCATGCATACATACAGGGAACAGTACACCTAAAATGAAGAATAACTAAGTTAAAAGTCATATAATCTATTCGGATGTCCTTTGGTATGTGTGAGGGAGGGGCTGTTGTTTATGAGGTGCCTGTGGGCTGCAGAGGCCTGGCTTGTGTCCTTTTAGCACCATTAACCTGTCGGTCTGTAGACTTCACGGCGCCGGTCTTGTTTGAGTCATTATAAATAATCAAAGTATTGGTCCGTTGATCATTTATGAGCGCCGTCCATACGCTACAACACCATAGTTCCCATCAAGCTAACCTCCAAACTCCTGGATCTCGGCCTGAATCCTTCTCTCTGCCACTGGATTGAGGACTTCCTCACTGGCAGGCCTCAGGTGGTGAGAGTAGGCCAGTCCACCTCCTCCTCCATCACCCTGAGTGTGGGAGCTCCACAGGGCTGTGTCCTGAGTCCCCTGCTCTACTCTCTCTACACGCATGACTGTTTGTCCACACACAGTTCCACCTCTATCATCAAATTTGCTGATGATACTGTTGTCCTGGAACTCATTTCCAACAACAATGAGACGGCATACTTGGACGAGGTGGACCATCTAACATCATGGTGCCAGGACAACTGTCTCTCTCTGAATGTTGGCAAGACCAAAGAAATGATTGTGGACTTCAGGAAGAGACAGCAACGGACATACTCCCCCTCATGATCAGCGGGTCACCAGTAGAGAGAGTGAGCAGCTTCAAGTACCTGGGTGTAAACATCTCCGAGGACCTGACCTGGACTGCTCACATTCAGACACAGGTGAAAAAAGCCAGGCAAAGACTGTACCAGCTATCCTTTCACCAGCTATCCTGAAAACTTTCTATTTAGGGGCGATAGAAAGTGTATTAACTCAGTGCATCACAGCGTGGTATGGGAACAGCACCAGTCATGACTGCAAAGCCCTGCAAAGAGTCGTGCGCTTATCCGAGCGTATATCAGGGTCAGCTCTCCCGTCTCTGCAGGACGTCTACACCAAACGCTGCAAAGGTAGAGCTACTAAGATCATCAAGGACTCTAATCACCCTGCAAACCCTCATTTCATGCTGCTGCCATCTGGTAAGCGCTTCCGAAGCCTGATGGCCAAAACTGAGAGACTCAGGAGGAGCTTCTTCCCCCAGGCCATCAGACTCCTGAACTCAGTCACTTAACATCACATGACTTCACTTCTGGATAAACATCGATACACTGACATTGCACTGCACTTTCTGTTCTCGTTGTTACTGTGTAACAACCTGTTATAAACCTGTTTGCACATTATACTCTTATACATTTGTTAACCACATATTTATAAGTCTACAGTTTACTCACTGCACAGTTTACCTCACTTATTTTATTCCACTTCTTTATTCTTATTTTTTTACTTTTTTCTTTTACTTGACTTGATTATTTATAATTCTACATATATATATATATATAGTACTTTTTTATCCTATCTCTATTATAATGCCCTCCTGGCGGATCCGCTCCAGAACTCCCTGGAGCAGAGCAATTGGGGGAAATGTGTATAGACGCAGCCTCGGCCACATTTGAGTCATGGCGTTCAACCCCAGTGGGGCTGGATGCCTGAGGCAGAACCACAGTGGACAGTGGGACGTCTCTCGAGACGCAAACAGATCCACTTCCACTGGGCCAAACCTCACGCACCCACTCCCCGGGCCTCAGCATCTGCCTCTTCAGAACGTCTGCTCCCTGGTCCCCTGGGATGTACATCGCTCTGAGAGACGACAGTTTTCCATGGGACCACAGCAGGATCTGGTGAGCCAACTTGCACAGAGGGCGTGACCTCAGACTCCCCTGGTGATTCAGATATGATACCACAGACATATTGTCTGTCGGATTGTATCAGGACATGGTGGCCGCGGAGGTCCGGGAAAAAGCTCCTCAGCACTTTGTAGACCGCCAGCATTTCCAGGAAATTGATATGCCAGGAAGAATGCCGGGTCTCCCACAGACTTCTCGAAAACTGGCCTTCCATGACCGTGCCCCAACCAGTGAGGGAGGCGTCTGTTGAAATAATCAGGCGCGGGGGACATTCAGGCCCGCATTGTGGTTGAGTCCCATACAACTCCCAGGAACATAGTCCTCTGGGACGACGTCAACACGCTCTTCTTCGTGTTCAGTCTCAGCCCCAAGCACCTTATATGAGACAGGACGACATCTCGATGCCGTATCGCCATCTCTCGCAACTGGGGTAGTATCAGCCAGTCGTCTATTTAATTCAGTACACGGATGCTCTGGAGCTTGATGGGCGCCAGTGCTGCATCCATGCACTTGGTAAAGGTGCGAGAGGAAAGAGCTAGGCCAAAAGGAAGAACCCGATACTGGTACGCTTCGCCCCCGAAAGCGAACCTCAGGAACTTCCTGTAGGCAAGAATTTCTGCAGCAAAAGAAACAAAATGCATGCATTTACTAAACCAAACAAAAATGTGGAGAGGCTTCAAAAGACAAAATCTATGATCAATAAAATATACTGTCTATTGTATAAGGGCAGACCTGACACATAAAATAATGCAGTTTCTGTAATTCCATCTGGTGTTAGTGTTTTTATGACAGTGTGCTATGATTGACTAAATGTTCCTGCTGGAAGAGAACATGTGTTAGTGTTTTGTGTTGTTTGTTTAGTTTAAAATGTGTGCTTTTGAGCATGAAATTAACTGTTTTGGCAATTGTGTATTGGTGTGTTAAGGGTTTAGGAAAACTGTTAAAGTATTGAAAAAATTGTCATAGCGATCGTAAAAACTTTTCTTTTCACACAAGCTTACCCAATACCAAAATCATGGATCTTTCTGGTCTTATTTACAAATACTTAAAAATTAAGAATTAATGTTCCAAAAATATAGTATACAATATAGTATAAAGCCTCTACTTCTGCAACAACAGAAGCTCAAAAGTACTAAAAATATATATTCAAATACTGAAACCACCGATAAGCATTTTTAGAGAGATCACTGAAATATTGAGAAATAGCTGGATCCAATCTCATTCAGGTGTTGAAGTTATTTTCATTACTTGGACATACATAGTAAAAAAGGTACTTTTTAGTTTTGTTCAATGTGGATGCTGAACAACTCAGAGAAGCAGAGAGAGAGAAAAATAATGTCTAGGCGAGGGAGAGGAATAGATGAAGGAGGAGAGGAGTAGTTGGATAAGGACAAGGGAGAAGAAGAGGAAGAATGTGTGCTGGACTGTGCGTATGCTTTTCCCCTTACACATGTGGAACCTATGAAAGCTTATTTCTGCCATGGAATAGAAAATACAAAAGGTAATAGTGATTTTTTATCTCACAATTTTGACTTTTTTTTTATCTCCATTCCTTGTTTATATCTCACAATTCAGAGGGGGAAAAAAAGTCAGAATTGTGAGATGTGAACTCACAATTGCAAGAAAAAGTCACAATTACATTTCTCTGCCACAGAATAAAAAAAGCTTCAATATAACCAAAGACCATGTATGTTGGGTTGGTCGTTGATCAATGGCAGCAATTTCATGTTTTAATTTCAGTAAAATCTTCATGTAAAGCTTATTTTCATTACACTATTGAATATGAATTTGGTATGTGATACAATACAGTATATTGTCAATTAGAGTACAGCATCCTCGGCCATATTTGCCATACTAGAGCAGTTTCTTAGTCTTCTGACAAAAGACTGTCCCTCCCCTAAAGGGTGGGGTGGGGGGCATTTAGGTACTACAACAAACTGTTCCATATACACAGAATATGCGGTCTGCGTACTAAGGGGGCACCATCCCACCTTCTATGGGGGCTCCATCAACACCCCAACCCCAGAAAGACATTTCAATGGAGGTGGCAACTGAAGTTCTGCATTGGGGACCCATTTGACCAGTGGCAGCCCTGAGCAATTCTGTTACATTCTTCTTCTTTTTTTTTTCTATTGTACATTCTATAATGTAATGACTCACTTTTAGATAGTATGTTGCTTTGTTGCCAAGAATGCACACATTCAATACAACCAAAAGTGTAAAATGCATGGCTTACTTTATGCATTAGTTTGTATTTATTTAACAAAATATGGTTTTGGGCAGAACATTAACTATTTGGCTAATTGTGTGATGTATGTTGCTGTGTTAAGAGTTTAGAAAAAGTAGGTTTAGGTATTGGTAAACGCTTGTTAGCAATTGTAAAAAAACTGTAATGGTACGGTCACAACAGACAGATGTTGTTCTAATTGTGTTTAGAGTTTTGAAAATGTGACTACAGATTTGACAAAAGTTAGCAATAAAAAAAAATTAAAAAAACCTGCAATATGCACCTTTTAGGAGTAAAAAAGGTACAAAGACGTCATTTTAAGGGTACTGCCCCAGTACTCCTAAAGGTACATTTTTGGTTACTATGGAAACTTTTTTTTTTTCTGCCACAGAATAAAATGCATAAAAGGTAATTTTGACTTTTTATCTCACAATTCTGACTTTTTTTTTTCTTCACAATTGTGAGACATAAACTAGGAATTGAGAGAAAACTAAGTCAGAATTCTGAGATAAAAAGACTATTTTATATTCCATGGCAGAAATAAGCTATAGGGGTTCCTCGTGTGTGGGGGAAAACATAAGGAGATGCAGTCCAGCACACATTCTTCCTCTTCTTCTCCCTTGTCCTGATCCAACTACTCCTCTTCTCCTTTAACTATTCCTCTCCCTTGCACACATTTTTCTCACTCCGCTGCTCTGAGTTGTTCGGCATCCACATTGAACAAAACCAATTCAAAGAGTCCCTTTTTACTGTGTATGTCCAAGTAAGGGAAAAACACCTGACTATGCCTTCTGACTGAGATTGGATCCTGCTCTTTCTCAATATTTCAGTGATCTGCTACCTAAAAATGCTCATCAGTTGTTTCAATATGTTTAATCTTTTTTTTTTTCAGTACTTTTGAGCTGCTATTATTGCATAAGTAGATGCTTTATATATTTACGGTTTGGAACATTAGGTCTTCATTTCTGACATGCTGTGTTTAAGCATTTGTATAAGAAAAGATCCATGATTTTGGTATTGGGTAAGCTTGTGTGACTGCATATTGTGTGAAAACAACATGAATTGTGTAAATGGTACGGTCACAACAGACGGATGTTGTGCTAATTGAGTTTAGAGTATTGAAAATGTGGCTAGATTGGACAAAAGTATGTTAGCAATTGAAAAAAAAAAAGTTTAATGTTAGTTCACAGTGCATTAACTAATGTTAACAATTATGACTTTTGATCTTAATAATGTAAATGTTGAAATGAACATTTAGGAATATTGTTCACTGTTAGTTAACTAATGTTAACAAATGAAACCTTATTGTAAAGTGTTACCAAGAAAGCAATGAGTGTGGACCACAATGAGCCTCAATCGCCTGAATCAAAGCTCAGAAGAATGGAATAGAAGTTTATGATTAGAATAGAATAGATAAGAATTAAACGTAATAAAGCCATCAAAGAGAACAGAATTATAAGCCTCTCGGTTCATTAATATCAAATAATCCATGGGATGAATGGAACCATCAGACTCTACTATTGAAACTAAAAACTATTGGATTGACAGAGAAGTGTCTGTGCAACAAAATGAGAAGACATATCGAAATATCAAAACATCACAATACAGAAAGAAAGAAAGAAAGCAGACTGAGAGCGCTGAGTGTGACAGCCATGAGCCTCCTGTCTCAGACAGGAGAATAGAATAGAATAGAATAGAATAGAATAGAATAGAATAGAATAGAATAGAATAGAATAGAATGCCTATTTTTATGTTCATCTTACCCTGGGCCGTATCTGAGCCCCTTCACTATGGATCCATTATCTTTTTATTTAAATATATTTTACACCAGAAAATAGGCTGATGGATGTGTTGGCAATTGTTTTGTTTTTGTTTGTTTGTTTGTTTTTTTAGTTGAAAAAAAAAAAAACAAAAACAGAATCATATACACTGGAGATGAAGATGCTTGTTATATCAGACAGTAGCCCAAGAAAAGAAGCTATTTTTGTTTACATGAAGTGGTCATGGTTGAGATCAACCATGGGACTTGGGCCCCTAGATTTATTCCAACTTTTCACAGCATTAGCTAAGGCCCTACTGGTGTTCGTCACAAGATCTCACAATTGTAATTTACAGAACCAACCGCCAGAGTGCAGGGTTTCACTGTGTTCGCACCCTGCACTTCCTCTCCAGCTCTCATGGTGGAGGATTAAACAGTGAAGTTAGCTAGAGTGCGCGCGCCTGCCCTGCTCTTATGTTGAGAGAGGAGACTGCGGGTCGGACTATCCGTCACCTTTAACGCTCAACCCGATGGAGCTTATTTTATCACCGTAGACAATCTGGACATGGAATCGGATGGAAAATGAGTCCAGTGCGCAAACTGCACTCAGACCGATCTTAACACTGAGGAACTTTTTTTCTTTGCATCGCTTGGAATTTTTTCTTATACTTAAACAGTGGGTAAGTTTAATCAATTTAATATCCTATCAAAACTCAGAATTTGGTGATGTTTTATGCATTGATAAAATAACCATTTACCTCACAGTTTAATGCATACATTACCAAATATTGACAGTTTGCATTTTATGTTTACAGAAGACATGTTTGTCTGTGCAGTTCACACTTGTACTGTTCGAATCCCACTGTGCCTACCACTAGTAATTGTGCGCATAGTAGTAATGTAATATTCTTTATAATAGGACATTGGTTACAAGATCCTAGGTGATCAGTCTAATATTTCATATTTCATTTGGTGTGTACTAGGGTCATTAAATTAAGAAAATATAAAAACTAAAGCAAACAGCTAGCCTATCTGAATGCACCTCTTCTATTATGAACATGTCTTCGATTTCTGAATTAAAAGTAATTCTGATTTTTTTTTTTTTTTTTTTTTAAAACCTAAAGTTAAACATTGCTACGTGGTGCAACTTGCCAGAAAATTATAAACATCAAGGGAGGTACACTGGAAGGCTGAAATTATTAAAAGGAAATTATATTATTTTATTATTTAAAAAAAGTCTATCAGTTTTGTTTTACAATTGCATTAATATGTGGGAAACTTTTGCCTGCCAAATCAAAGTCAGTTTGGTGTAACCAAGGTGCAGAAAGACATTTTGTCATGTGACATGACAACGTAATGTTTTTCTAATATATATATATATATATATATATATATATATATATATATATATATATATATATATATATATATATATTCCTCATCCACATAAAAACAGAGCACTTAGACGCTTTGTCTGTTTATTTTCATCTTTACATTTTCCAAGAAGTTGCTCAAGTTTTGATCAGCACTTGGTGAAAGACATTGAGCTGTTGTAGCCTGGAATAAAGTCACTGCAGAGGTTAGTCGCTTGTTCATTGAGTCGCTATGGATAAAATCGTCTGCTAAATGAATAAATGTAAATATTAACATGATATATGTAGCAGATCTGCATCTGTTGTCCATGCACCTTTATAACACAAATGTAAACTAGGCCACTGGTGCACATGAGGCTGTCCAGCAGCACGACCCATGTGAGTGCTTGATTATTCATCATGTTTTTTAGGAAACTATATGCTTTCCAGGATTATTTCAATAAATGAAATGCAAATAGGCTGCACGGGGGCTATTCACACGCAATCACCTCAATTAATCTGGCCAGGTGCATTAAAATACTGCATCAAAGTGGGACACGCTGACGATTGCTTACTGTAAGAACTGCTAGAGGTTGCTAGCGATAGTTTTGTCCATCTTGCAGGGCTAGAAAGCTCAGGAGAGTTTCAGCAGCCCGTAACGGCACGTCGGCCTCTTTTATCTAAAAATAACAATAATGATAACAAAAATGTGGCACTCAAAGGAAGCAGAGGGCATGAATAATTGAGTAACACAGAGATACACGTTCTCTGTGGTATGGTCTCAGAGTATTGGGGTCAGCTCCTCGCTCTGTGTTCCAGGGAATCTCTCCCATGGGGACGACGCTGAGCTCATTCCACACGATGCCTGACTGAAGAGCAATTTCATTATAAAGCAACATTATCGGAGTCTCTGACTTAACAAGTCACCCGTTTTCTGTTTTAATCACCACACTTGAACTTGTCCATTCAAAAGTGTAACGTGATTAATTCAAATTATTTCAAGGACTGCCTTCCTCTAGAGACTATACAGTGTAAAAATTATTTAGATAATATAAAACGTGCTTCATCTTAACTTAACTGGATTTATTTGAGTTAAAAACTTTTATGTAATATGACTGAATCAACCTGACTACATGAGGTTACACAATGAAGGGTCAGGTAAGGTAGAAATAGCCATCGGGTGAATTAACGAAAACTGGGGCAGTTTTGGTAAGAGTCAAAATGTTGCACTGAAAAAAAGTCAGTGATTCCAATATCCTAATAAATGTAAATATATTAATAATAATATTAAAATAATATTTAATGTCATTCCTAATTATAGACCTTTGAACACATGCAGGCACTGAAATTTAAGCACAGAAAATATATAATAAACTAGGCTACTTCTGATTATAAAAAGTCATAAAAGTTAAAATTTTGTCCATTGTTTCACCTTCTCTTAAAGGAACACTCCACTTTTCCAAGCTCATTTTCCAACTCCCCTAGAGTTCCAACAACAGTTGAGTTTTACAGTTTTCGAATCCATTCAGTCTGGCGGTAGCACTTTTAGCATAGCTTAGCATAATTCATTGAATCTGATTAGACCATTAGCATTGAAAATCGCAACTTTTAATTTTCCGTCGGTCTTAGTACACAATGTAACTACAGAAGAGTCAAGTTTTAAATAGGAAAAATATCTAAACTCTTTGGTCATTTTTGGCCAAGATGCTAACGGTCTAATCAGAATCAATTAATTATGCTAAGCTAAGCTAAAAGTTCTACCGCCAGATCTGGCCAGAGCTGAATGGATTCGAAAACAGTAAAACTCAACTGTTTAACTCTAGGGGAGTTGGAAAATTAGCCTATTTTCAAAAAAGTGGAGTGTTCCTTTAATGTGGACATGGTGGTTTTTCAAAAGTTGTAGTAGTGAGTTCGTTTTAATCAAGATACCAGGTCACTGTGATGATTCATTGTCTTGGTCCAGCTGTGACACATACTGTATACAATATGTTGGTAAGATATACTTTTCTTTTCTTTTTTTGAAAGACGCGTCACTTATGCTCATCAAGACTGCATTTATTTGATCAAAAACATTACAGTATTACAGTAAAACCTGTAATATTGTGAACAATTATTACAATTTAAAATAACAGTTTCTATTTTTGCACAGTTCTCTGATGGCAAAGTTGACTTTTTTAGCATCATAACTCCAGTGTCACATGATCTTCAGAAATAATTTTAATATGCTGATTTGTTGCTCAGGTAACATTTCATTTTAAAAACAGTTGTGCTGCTTAATATTTGTATGAAAAACCATTAGACATTTTTCTGGATTATTTGATGAATAGAAAGTTCAGCATTCATTTAAAATATAGAGTCTGTTTTGCAACAAAGTCTTTACTTTCACCTTTGATCAGTTTAATGTATCCTTGCTGAATAAAAGTATGATTTTCTATTAACAACCCCAGACTTTTAAAAGGTATTGTATCTGTGCTATATCACATGAATAAAGCTCATAATTGAATTATGATTAATGATCATAATCCATCAGAACAGTTTTAAAAATTGTCTCACTTTATCAGATATTTTAAGGGGAAAGTAAAAAAATCAGACCCAGATAAAAAAAAAAAAAAAAAACACTAAACATACTAGGTGATTGTTATTATTATATTATTATAGATATGTACCTATTAACGCTTTAGCTGAACATTATATTTCCTTTCAACAGCTTAAAAACAGGAACGCAAAATGAGTAACATCTACGAGTCCGCTGCCACCACGCTGGGCCTGTTCAACAGCCCATGTCTGACAAAAGTGGAGCTCCGTGTGGCCTGTAAAGGAATATCTGACAGGGACGCTCTGTCCAAGCCTGACCCCTGCGTCGTCCTCAAGATGCAGTCCCACGGACAGTGGTTTGAGGTGTGTTCCTGTTCAGGTTTTGTATTCTCTAGCACAAACAGAACAATGTTTTTCATGAAGGAACATCTCATTTTCACCTACACAAAAACACAATCTAGAGTGTGATTGTCGTATGCGTGTTTGAAAACCTTTTTTAACAGTTTACAATGACTTTTTTCATATGTCATTTCAAAGAAACAACTGTTTGTGTGTCAGGCAATCACACACTCCCTTTCCACACGTAGTGAATATTTCAGAAAACTTCTGGTGTTATTGTAAAAGTTGCATATTTCAGTAACAGTCCTTTCACAAACACTAATCTGTACTGAACAGAAGCTTTTTATATAGTGCATGAGAACTAGCTCTTTATGGAACCGTATGCATTTATGCATGTGTGTATGGCTGTTAAAGGCTGATTAGTGTTCAGAGGCTGTAGTCTATGCTGTGATGTGAAAGTAATATTAAACAGCGCCGTTAGATCACAGAAAGCGTTCTAACTGTCACGCTGCCCTGTGCCTGGCTAATAAAAACGAGGTTGTGCAGTTCTGCAGTAACTCAAGTGATTTGGCATATTATTTTTTTTTTTGCTAGGTGTCTGAAAGGTTTCAGCTGTAGCACAAAACAGGTGTTTCTAGTACACAGGGGTTTGCTTGGCACAGTTAAGGGTATGATCCATAATTAATAAGGCAGTGCCATTTGAACTCCAGCTGTGAGCACTGAAGTTAAAAACAAAGTGATGTGTTTGAAACTATATAAGTGGGCTTATGGCATAGTAGTCTGGAGAATCTCATGTAACCTGTCAAGAAAATGTTCTACTCAGTTTTCACTTAAAATATAGATTTTATAAATTTAATCTAATCAAGGTTTTAAGACCATTACGGTTGTTTGCTTTGTGATGTTACTTTTCGGGACAATTGAGGGCATTCTCCCCTGCATTCATTTTCAAATACTGTGAAGCAACAATGAGTCTTTTATATATTATCATTACCATAATGTGACTAAAAATATACATTATTTCTCAACATATGATGAAAATTCTGTCATCATTTACTCATGTCAATCTAAACATGTATATGGTTCTTTCTTCTGTAGAGCAAAAGAAGATATTTTGAGGAAAGTCTGTGTATCTTTAGGTCCATAAAATGAAAGTCAGTAGTAACCAAAACTGTTTGGTTACAAATATTCTTCAAAATATCTTCTTTTGTGTTCCTCAGAAGAAAGAAAGTCTTACAGGTTTGGAATGACATGAGGGTGAGTAAATGATGACAGAATTTTCATTTTTGGGTGAACTGTTCCTTGAAATTGAACTATCCTCAAAATTGATGAATGCATATATCACGGTCATGGGACACATACCAAAAGACTCAAGATTATGAAATAAAAAAAAAAAATCACTTCCATTTATTAAATGTTCTTTATTAGTTCATAGGTGCAAATACATGCAAAGCATAGTACAATAAAACACAACCGTTTAAGTCCCCACAGACCTTCTTCTGTGTTAATCTTGCATAATTTAATACAAGTAATATTTATAGGCTTTACTAAAAACCAACGTGTAATCAATTGGTCTAATACAAACAAGTTAATCAGTTAATTTGGAAAGCAGTCTATCTACACATTAGTATTGCTGTACAATCCATTTGATGTTTTATGTTATCTGAAAAGCAGAACAAAGACCAGTTATTGGAAACAAGTTAAATGATGTAAGAAGAACAAAGAATATCCACTGAGACCGAAAAGTGTCTTTTTGCACCGTGCATAAATAATGTATATAATGGGAGTAGTGAAAGAGAAATTACCAGATGCATTACAGTAATGAGAACTGATTGATTGAAAGATAAATGTGCTTAATTGTCCTGAAAATAATTTCACAGTGCAAAAAAAAAAAAAAAAAAATTTAGGTGTTATTGTCTTTATGCAAAATGTCATCAGGACTACTATTCAAAAGTTTGGGGTCAGTAAGATTTTTCTCTTATATATGTTATATATTTATTGGAGCATATTGAAATGCTGCAGAAACAGTATTGTGTATTATAGCAACAGTGAAATATTATTATAATCTAAAATAACAATTTTATATCTTAATTTCAAAGCTGAATTTTCAGGATCATTACAGTTGTTTGTGACATGAATCATTCTAATATGCTGATTTGTTGCACAAGAAACATTTCTTATTATCAATTTTGAAAACGGTTGTGTTGCTTAATATTTTTTGTGAAAAAGTTTTTTTCAGGATTATTAGATGAAGAGCATTTTAAAAAATATATATATACTGTTTTTACCAATATAAAAGTCTTTACTTTAAATGCATTGACCCCGAACATTTGATGTCAAGTGCTGTGTATATAATCCATAAAGAGGATTTTGACTCGAATTAAGTCAGAAGGTCAAAGCAGAGGCAGAGCGACGATTGACCAAGGTGGAGCCAGAGGGACGAGGGAGCCCAGCGAAGCCTGAGGAATGAAAGACCATGGTGGAGCAGAGAAAGCGTTGATTCAAGGTGGAGCGTATGGGTCGGAAACCCCAGGCGGATCCGTTACAGCTGGGCGGAACCACTGGAGATGCCAAGGGGCTAAAAGGAGACAGAGGATTGAGGCAGAGAAACTGGAATGCTGTTCTGGGAAGGACCACGACGGGAGAGTCTTGGAGTGAACCAGCGGCGAGAAAGATGACTTGAAACTGGAGTGAACCGGGGCGAGAAAGACAACTTGAAATTGGTCTGAACCAGCGGTGAGAAAGACGACTTGAAACTGGTCTGAACCAGAGGTGAGAAAGATGACTTGAAACTGGACTGAACCAGCGGCAAGAAAGACAATTTGGGGCTGGACTGAACCAGCAGAGACAAAGGCAATTTGGGACTGGACTGTACCAGCAGAGATGAAGATAACTTGGAACTGGCCTAAATCAAACACTATGTCATCCAACTCTTCAAATATTTTTCCTATGATATGTTCTAATATGACTAATGTTTCCTCAACGACAACCGCCGATGCCGGTTCATATACCCGGACAGACGAAAGTAGCCTCTGGCGATCGCTCTGGCTCTCGCTTTGTGGTGGGCTCAGGCTCTGAGTCTGCAATGGCTCTGGCTTATGCTCCATCCTGGGTATGGCTGAAGGCTGGCTGGGATCTGGGGGTCCTAAGTGGGGCTGGTGTTGTACTCATCTGCATTGCAAACAGTGTACAGGGAACCACACTGTATCAGCACCCACTCCACATATTGCAAAGCTCCTTTGAGGATGTTCCATGTGCAGGCGTGCTTTCGAATGCTTGTTGAGGCAGGTGTTATAGAATATGCACAGTGAGCGGTCGGAATAGTGGGTGAGGCCAGATCTAGAAAGTCCCTTGTGTGATCCTCGATGGAGCGATCCCCCTGCTCCAGCAGGAGGAGGGGAACAGCAGGTATATCCGTAGTTTTAAATCCTTTTGCTGTTATAATCCAATCTGTGTCTTGGATTCTGTCAGGGGTGCTGTGCATATAATCCGCAAAGTGGATGTGTGATGCAGAATGAATGACAAAAGGTACTTTCAATGAACACCAAGAACTAGAATATAACACAACAAACCATTAACATTAGCACAAGACAATGAACAGAAGGTTTAAATACACAGGGGAAAATCAGTAACAGGAATAGGTGAGAACTAATTAGAAACCATGACAACAAATAAATGAATGAGAAAAAAGGACAAACAGTGACAAGGAAAACCATGACTAGAAACTAAACATGACCGTGACATTTGAACAGTAGTGTATTCTTGACAAGCTTTGTCAATTTCACTTAATTATTGATGGCACATACAAGGGATTAAGTATAATACTATTTTAAGCAGTTTGTTTTGGTTGTAATGCCACCTGTCATAATAGCCTGTAACAAATTCAGTTTGGACTTTAAGTACAATAACAGCCATTGACATTGACTTTAGATGTGACTGAATGTGAACTGAATCGATTCAGGATATGAACTGGATTGAGTAAAATCCTTTTCATCATCCAATCAATCAGCCTGTAGGACTTCACTGATGCCAGAGGGGAATATTTTTGTAAAGAGCTCTGATCTAAATTCCTGAAATTTCTATTACATCAAAACACCAGAGCTGGTGTGTGACATTTGCCATGTTCTGATTGGTTCCAGGTGGATCGGACAGAGGTGATTCGCAGCAGCATCAGTCCGGTTTTCTCCAAAGTCTTCACAGTGGATTACTATTTTGAGGAAGTGCAGCGCCTCCGTTTTGAGCTCCATGACATCAGTAGCAACCATAATGGACTTAAAGAGGCTGACTTCCTGGGCGCCATGGAGTGTACGCTCGGACAGGTGAATGCACGAAGGAGCGGCAGAGTGCACACTTAACTGAAGCACAGTAGGGAAGATGAAAGCTTGTGAATGGAATGAGTATACGTGAGAGATAGGATGAGTACATGAGAGGGATTGTGTGGATTCAAAAGGGTAGCAGAGAGCTCATCATAGCATGAAGGTGCCTGGTGGGCAGATATTACTCCAAACTCTTTTTATCTAGTCTATAATAAAACAAGACTACAACCAGTGGTATATAAAGGGACATAAGAGGGTAAAGAGGACTTGAGAAAACGAGAGTTCATGAGAGGACAACTAACTGAAGGATTTGGATGGTAATAACAGATACTTTTGTTTTGTCACTGTTAAAGTGATATGCTATATATTGTAAAATAATTTGCGTTGAAAAATTAGTTGACAAGTCGTGCATATTATATGATTTGAAAATATTTTTTGAACATGCTGAACAAGGTAAATTTGAGAAGAATTTTGTTTCCAGTATTGGTTAACTGGTCTGAGTTAAATACACATTCTTATTGAATCTGAGTGGTCCTGCTCACTAGGTTACTAGATACTTACATTACTATTTAATGTTACGATCTAAAGTATGTGGATAAATAGCCTTCTTGTTGGTAAATGTGCTGTAATTTATTTATATTTTAATCATATTTAAATAAATTATATTTAACTTTGTTTTTAACAACCTTGCTGTTTTATGCATCAACTGTTTTTGACTACCACAAATCATTAAAAGATTTCTTCTTCAAAAAAAAATCTAATCAATAGAAATTTTATAAATTTCATTGTGATCCAAAAATTACCATTAAAAACACATGAAAAAATAAATAAATAAATAAATAGGAGGGGGTACCTTTTCTGTTTTTTTTCTTCTGTACATTATATGTTAAGTTACAGACAGTAAAGGGTTAGTTCACCCAAAAATAAAAATTAGCCCATGATTTACTCACCCTCAAGTCATCCTAGGTGTATATGACATTCTTCTTTCAGACAAATAAATATATTTATTACGAGTTATATTAAAAATGGCAGTGAATTGTTGCTCCATTTTTGAAGTCCATAAAAGTGCATCTATCCATCATACATATCTATCCATCATACAATAAAGTAAAATATCTAGCTTCCGCCAGATCAGAAAAAAACATAACTGCAATGTCGTCAGAGCATTTTGAATTGCGAGAGGCACTACACTTTTTCTGTAAGTTGAATACGGAAGGTGATCTGGTGAAAGCTAGATAATTTACTTTATAAAGTTTTAAATATGGATGTTTTTCTTACACAAATGCATCGCTTTTCAGAACTCAGGAACGGTTGTGAGAAAAGGGAGTGAGGACTCAATTGCAGGAAGAATATGGTGGTTTTATTTAAATCAACAGGTCAGGGAACCAGGAGACATCAAACAACCACGGAACCGAAGATAACGAACCAGCACAGCACAGCAAACACAAGGAGACTAAATAGATTACAAACAAGGCAGGTAATGAGGGAAGACAGGTGGGGCAAATAATCAATAATGAGCTAACAAGAGGGGCGGGGTCAGGACAATAGACTGGAGACATGACATCACCAAACCATGACTAGAAAATAACAAAACACCACATGTGCTCAACAAGACAGAAATGTGACACAGAAGGCCTTTATTAATCCCCCAGAGCCGTGTGGAGCAGTTGTATGATGGATAGATGCACTTTTATGGACTTCAAAAACGGAGCAACAATTCACTGCCATTATAAAGCTTGGAAGAGCCAGGACATTTTTCATATAATTCTGATTTTATTCGTCTGAAGGAAGAATGTCATATATATGACTTGAGGGTGAGTAAATCATGGGGTAATTTTAATTTTTGGGTGAACTATCCCTTTAATGCAACGTTATGAAATATTGTGGTATTGTGAAATATATCAAAATGGAAAATTACTTCATATTAACAGTACATTTGGCCCTTATTTTTACAGACATTTCTTAGAGTGAGTTCATAATTTGTTCCAGTTTACAGTCTGGTTTGCTGTATAAGTGTCTCTGCTTGCCTCATGTCCTCTCCTTTTGCTTCATAGATTGTATCACAGAGAAAACTGTCCAAAGCTTTACTAAAGCAAGGAAACACAACTGGCAAATCATCTATTACAGTAAGAATAGACGTTTCACCCCAAATATTTCACATTGCAAATGTGTGCTCTTTCGTCATAATCTGAGCTATGACTTCTTTGAAATCACAGGTCACAGCTGAAGAGCTGTCTGGGAATGATGACTATGTGGAGCTCGCCTTCAGTGCCAAGAAACTGGATGACAAGGTGTGACATCTCTGTAATTGCTCAACAGGCACTTTACAACAATACTGAGACAAACATCTAATAATGTTGCTCTTCATGCTGTCCTTTATTACTATGGTTTATGAAAATCAAAAATTCAAAGGGAGAAATGCATCATCTACTAATGTATTAAAATATTTTTTATTACAAAATGACGACAAGTTTGAGTCTAAATACACAGTGGACACAGTATTCAAATACTGACTCTAAATGGGAGAAAGTCAGGACAGGCCATTTATTACACAATAAATGTGCCTGGGGTTAATGTATGAATCAATCAAAAATTCATTAAAGCTCTGTGCTAGTAGCGGCACAGAACAAAATTGCAAAAATAATGATTTTGATTTTCAGAAAGGCTTCTAGAACACTTATTTAATATTTGTAGATGTTACATTAACCTTAAAAATAAGAATGGTTGATTCTTTGTTTGTTTAGGACTTTTTTAGCAAGTCGGATCCATTTCTGGAAATCTTCAGAGTGAATGATGATGGAACAGCATCACTGGTGCATAGAACAGAAGTGAGATTAATAGAAAAACACACATGCATCTAAAACATGCATATTAAATACATATTTAAGAAATATATTGTACATGAATTAACTAATCTTGGTATTTTTCTATTCACAGACCATTATGAACAATCTCAGTCCTGTCTGGAAATCATTCAAAGTCTCTTTAAACACACTCTGCAGTGGAGACCATGAGCGGGAATTAAAGGTAGGACAGTTATTTCGACTAGATTTGCTAATAATTTATTACACTGTTATGCATACTGCTATGATAACTAGACACGCTAGTTGATATTTCTGACATAAAGCAGTGAATCGTCTCATCGAACGATATACTGCAGCAATGTGAACACACTTTATACAAGGCTTTTATGTCAGTGTAGGTTTTTTTTTTTTTGCTCTTTATTCTGGTCTCAGCGTGACCATTTGGTCACATTACATTAGAATCATCTTGGCAGATTTATGTAATGGCAGTCCTATCCATTCTGCCTCACCATTGCAGCTGACATCTTTCATAGTGAGCTAATTACTGAGTGGGTAAATGGAGCCCGGCTGTTTGGAGGGTCCTGACAGTTGGCTGAGAGAAGCAGACATGGTGGAACCAGTGACAGAAATTGATGTTAATGCCCTTTAGTCCATTCAAGCCCACACAGTCCTTCTGGGTTTGAGAACTTTCTGTCCCTGGATCCAGTTGTAAAAAAGAACACTTTAGAGCTCTATGGAGCGCAAGAAGCTCTGTTATCCACTCGACACAACTGATTTGGGATCAGAAATTTATATTAGACTCAAAGCCAGCATCCAAAACATAGACCTCTATATAAACTGAATCAGTTATAAATTGTAAATGTGTTCAGCATTCTGTGACAACTATTTTCAGATTGTATAGGCTAATTTAAATCATAAAGTAAGCAAGATATATTAAAATTTACCACATAGCTTCAGAGCAGGCATGTATTATGATACTTCAGCTGTGTATTAGCCTGCTTCAGGTCGGTAATTGGTTGGCATGTCAGTTCTTCGTATCAAATTATTGAAAATTTAAACATGCTACTGTGAATAGCCTTCAAATAGTTCTGTTTTGTTTGTTTGTTCTGAGAATATAAATAAGAATATAAATCTTTTCCTCGCGGAAATCCTCCCCAACTTGTAACATTCTAAAACAACATTCAGAGGCAATAAATACTATATTACATGAAGGGTTGGTAATTTTGGAGAGGCTAGCAATAGCAAGCTAGCTTTGAAAGCATTAGATCCCACCCTCCCTTCAGAGCGTCTCCAAAACCATGCCTCCTTCAAAACACAGCAGAGTGTGCAAAGTGCCACAAGATGAGAGATGGTGTTAATCATGTCTCAAAGCACATAAAATTACAATAGTAATGAACGTAAACAACTTACAGAGCTCTTGTACCACCTGACTGCTACAGATTCTTTTCAGCATTGATAGTGTTGTTGACATAGAAGCATCAATCCAAATCTGAGGACAGGGTAGAACGTCTACCGTCTAAATTTGAACATAAAATCTTGATTATGATTAGAAAACATTTATTGTCATGTTGTCTAAATTAATGGTAATATTTCTGTTTACATCGATCAGGCATAACATTATGACCACTGACAGGTGAAGTGAATAACACTGATTATCTCTTCATCATGGCATCTGTTAGTGGGTGGGATATATTAGGCAGCAAGTGAACATTTTGGCCTCAAAGTTGATATATTAGAAGCAGGAAAAATGGGCAAGTGTAAGGATTTGAGCGAGTTTGACAAGGGCCAAATTGTGATGGCTAGACGACTTTTGAGGTCAGAGCATCTCTAAAAATGCAGCTCTTGTCTTGTTCCTGGTCTGCAGTGGTCAGTATCTATCAAAAGTGGTACAAGGCCCTTCCACAAAACAAAAATGGTTCAGGAATTGTTTGAGGAGCACAACAACGAGTTTGAGGTGTTGACTTGACCTCCAAATTCCCCAGATCTCAATCCAATCGAGCATCTGTGGGATGTGCTGAAAAAAAAAGTCAGATCTATGGAGGCCCAACCTCGCAACTTACAGGACTTAAAGGATCTGCTTCTAACATCTTAGTGCCAGATACCACAGCACACCTTCAGGGGTCTAGTGGAGTCCATGCCTCGACGGGTCAGGGCTGTTTTGGTAGCAAAAGGAGGACCAACACAATATTATAGGAATTATAATATAATATATAATATAATATATTAAAATAGAAAACAGTTATTTTAAATTGTAGTAATAGTTCACAATATTACAGTTTTTAATGTGTGTGTGTGTGTTTTTTTTTTTAATGAATTCAGCCATAGTGAGCATAAAAGAACAAAAACATTTTACCCACACCAACAGTACTGTAATTGTGAGATTAAATATTAAAATAAAAACAATAAATAAATATATAAATATATGTTGTCCATATTTATATGCATTTATATAGCAAATATTTATTTAATATTTATTAAAATTAAAACAGTTACTGTACTGAAAGCACTTTTATGCTTTTTGAAAGTTTTGTTTGCGTATTAGCTCTAATCTTAGGAGTTTTCATGAGTTAAATACGCAAACATTCCCTCTCTTCTCTTTCTCTCTCTGTCACACACACTTATTCAGATCTCAGCACTGCAGGTGTAATATACTCATTGGTATGCCGATGCAGAAGTGGGGATAGGAGAGCTGTATTGTAATAATCTGGCTCTAAAGAGGGTTCTCTTTGTATTCTCATAACAGAGAGTTTAGATGAGATTTAGTCACACCACACTGAGATTCTGCACAAAAGCTGTTTGGACCTGAAGCCTTTCTAAAACGTTCACATACTGTGCCATACTGCGCAGGTGACATTTTAGAGAAAGTAAAAGATACAGGCCAAGAAAAAGACAAATAGAGAGCATAATTTAGAGCTGATGTCTCAATATTTGAGAACTGAATCCCTTGCTGCTCTCAGCTGTACTTGAAAATAACCACCACTTACTGCAAATTAACTAATGCTCTAAATGCTTGGAAACAAGCCACTTTGAATTAAGCTTTTGGAAATTATATCAAGTGGCTGAATGAGCAGTTGTGCAACATGTTCATTTAAAGCTGGTTAAAATAAATGTTCAATCTAATACTCAAACATTATTGATTTTAGTCCAAAAATGTGTAGGTGATGTTAGACAGTCAAGGACATCTATTCAGACAGATGGGAAAACAGTTTTTTAGGTGACATATTCCTGAATAAACATGAACTAGTTTGTTTAATATTCATGACTTCTTTACACTCAACGCCCCACAGACAGCAATGTCTCTGCAGTGAAAACACATTTTGAATTCAGATTCACAGAGTTACGGAGCCACTGCAGTTACTTTTTATTCATGATATCAGACTTAACAATAGATTTAGAAGACAAGGCAGTTAAACCGTCATGTTATGTTGAAAGCTCGCAATCACTTTTTTTGCTTTTGTGAGCCCCATCTGTTGTAAACATTGGTACAATTACATAAACTCAAATTATGTAAATTCTACTGGAATGAAATAATAGAGTTATGGAAAGTACAATTGTGAGATAACTTACAGTTAGTGGGTTATGTTTTATTTCCCGAAGCGATAAACAATGTTTTTGTGCTGATTTTGACACAGTCGTTTATCATTTAAACACTTTATTAAATCTTCGACAAATATTGATGTAACGGCCCAAAGGCAACAAAAATGTGCAATAATAATTTGAAATCTAGCCTGTTTGCATTTTCTGAGCTGTGATTTAATTCTTTAATTTAGAATTTTGAATAAATTAATAATATATTCTAAAAACATAAAAATTATTTAGTTTAGTTTAGTTTAGTTTAGTATATTCTAAAAACATAAAAATTATTTAGTTTAGTTTAGTTTAGTTTAGTTTAGTTTAGTAGTTTAGTCTGAAGCCCAGGGTAAAAGAAACACACCATCACTTCACCTTAACCCTATAATGCTCAAAATAATTAATTGGTTTGAGTAGGACAAACTTAAATTAAACAAATTAGTTCAGTCAAATTAACTTTTATGAGTATTTAGCAATTTCTTCTTTCAAGTTCACAGAACTGATATATTTTAAGTAAACTGAACTGTTTTATTGTTTTGAGTTTTATGAAATTATTTCTTTTAATTTAGACAAACTTAAGTTTAACTGGAACTGGTCTGGGATTTCTATTTCCCAGCATGCTTTGCCCATGGCACTCGAAAGGGAGAGTAAATGCTAAAATTAAGTGTAATATAATGTTTTTTTTGTGCAAGATTAATGTTAAATGGGAGCTTTAGTTGTGATTAATGTTTTGTTATACTAATGTTGAAGAGTTAATGTTAGTTTTTGGCGAGTTGGTGACGAGTGATGCATGTGGCTTGGTTTGAGAGCAAGTATGTCAAATGCTTTATATTGCTGCACTCATTCAGAAAGTGCTATACCATGCTGTTGTTAACATGTTAGCAAGTTAGCATTTTCTAGCAGTTAGCAGTTATGAACCGATGTCACTTTTCCGCCGGAACACGCCCCCTCAGCCAGGACTTGACTGGATTTAATTAGACAGCACGCATAGAATGCTCCCTTTATAATCACTAAAAGCTGTCATTCATTCAATGAACACAATCTCACAAACTTCCGTTTATTAATCAGTGAAGCTGACAACACAATGAATCTCTTATTTACATAATGTACACTTTGTTAGAGAGGATTTGCGTGTGTGCAGAACTTGAGCGGTGAGTGGATTCTAACTTCAACACCTGTGACTGGCCATTGCGTTCTAGAAATCAACAAACATGTCTGTGATTGGCTACATTAATCACCGAAGCAAAAACACTTTGGAAATTGAATCATTTGATGAGCACAAATACAGATACACACCACATCTTTTGCCAACTCTTTTTCGCTAATAATATGCTATTATTTAGAAAAAACTGATCTTAGACCAGCAGTTATCTGCAGCTTTTCCCTCTAAAAGCAATCAGTAGCCAAAGCAGCAGGCGTCAGTGGTTTGAGTGAGAAAATACACGCTATTATCAAGTCCGTCTCCCTCGGTTCAGAGGGGGGCACAGGGATTTCCAAGCGGTTCATGGCTAAGCCCCCCCGACCCCGCCCCTGGTGTCGGGCCTGGTTTTGTGTGTTTTTCACAGCAATCACACTGAAAACTAATGCTGCCTCTAGTCTTTTTGCCACTCAGTGAGTGTAACCGCAGTCACTCTGGCCGACGGTGATGGCACGTGCATACCCTCAATTATAGCTTGTTTTAGCTAGCTAAGTTTATACTAATAAAAATATTCTCAGGTGTCTCAGCTATAAGTCTCAGGTGTCCCCAGAGTGTGCCTGTTAAGTTTCAGATCAAAATTCCTGACAGATCATTTAATATACCATTTTGAAAATGCCAATTTTGGGGTTTGAGAAAAAGAAAAATTTACTGTTTTCTGTTTTCCTTTAAATGCAAATGAGCTGCTGCTCCCCGGCCCCAGAGGGCGGAGCCTTCACAGCTCGTGAACACGTGAATGAAAACTGAAACATGATACATCTGTTTTTTCTGTTTTGTTTTGATGATCATCTCTATCGTAGACACGCTCATGTGACATTGCAGTTCTTCATCATCATGAAATATTATCATCTGCATGCATTTTAAAGCCTTATCACTCTCAACTTAGTGCACACACACACACGCAACGCATGCACACAGAGAGCTGAATGTTGGCGCGTCCGTGAGTAGGCTATTAAACTAGACTAGTTCTTTCATGTGTTATTGTGATTAAACTGTCAAATGCTCATAAGGTTATGTTAGAAACACACAAAATTCACATGAAAACAGTTGGTTATGTCTGTGCACTTATGCAGCAAGTACAGAAATCCTGTGTGGTGTGTATATTAGATCTGTGTAACGTTACTAAAGTGAAAGCAGTGTAATATACAGTACCTATATCTGCTGTTGATATGAATCAAATAACAAAGATAAACAGTAAATCACTCTAAATAACTTTAGTAGCATTATTAAGAACACATTTCTTACTCGAATACTGCTGTTAAATGCTCTGGCGAGGAGATAAACATGGCCGACTGTGTACTGCTCTCTGAGAGCGGGGTCTACACTAATACGGCAGTGTCCATCAACACTCGTGGGCGGGGCCAGTGAAATGTGACGTCACTTTACCAGGAATCTGCAAGCGGCTTGTTCTTAGACACTGCTTATGATTTATGTGGATCAAAAAAAAAGGAGTGGGTGGATTTTTATAATTATAGGGTGGTTGTGTACACACACTGCCAACACACATTTATGTTCAAACACCTTATAAAAGTGAATTTTGCATAATATGTGCCCTTCAAGTTAAATGTATGAATTAGTGTACTCAAACATTTCAAAGTTAAGAACAATTCAAATGTATAAGTACAAAATAAAAATCTGCTGGATCTGCTTACTCAAACTTTACATTTCTTAACTTAAAAATGTTGAGGTTTACAGTGTATCTTTTGGGGATGTTTCTAAACTTTATATTGAGAAGAGGTGCAGGTGTGAGTTTTGCATGTTGAGTTATTGCTGGTTCTCGCTTCTTCAGCTGAAAAGTCAACCACAGCATCTCTGTATTAATATTTTAAATGGCCTTCAAATTTTGATTACCACCCGCTTATGTCCCGGCATCAATGATTCATTAACAGCAATGCTACAGTGTGCTGTCTTCCTGCCACTCCTGCCACACACCAACACTCACAATGACACATATACACAGCGTACATGCGCGGGTGTTATATATTTAAACCAACAATATGGCAAAGGATATTAATATTCAAGAAGTGTTATGATAACAAGATGACCTGCTGCAGTTTGTCTGTACATTTGTATGACTTTCGCAATCCTTTTTAATACTTAAAACTTCATTCTTAAAACTTTAGACTCCTCAGCTCCAGATTCAGCACCTAATAGATAAAAGATCTTCTAAATGAACTGTGACATTTCAGTCTCACTATAGCAAGAAAAGCTGATGCTGTTTTCATTTTGGCTGCATTTGTGACTTTATTAATAATTTCAGCGTTTGGTGTTTGGACACGCTGTTTCTTTTGTATGCATTTTTATACTCACAAATATATCATTTCTGAGACACTACTATTGTTGTTCTTTGAAGCAACTCAATTAAAACAAATGTTTGCAAATGAATGCATATGAGAAGAGTTGTGGAGGTTAAAAGCTGACATTCTCATAGTCATTTTATTGTTTAGTCTGTTTTACTTTTATTCCTTCATATTCCTAGTAGATTAGAGCTTTAGATATAATTTAACTCTAGTGCATCTGATGACTTTCCATATCTCCATAATGTCTATGTATTTTTTTCTTACTCAAACACTACACTGTCATTTTTTTTCAGTATTTTTCCAATAAAATTATCTAGAAATAAAAATATAGGATGATAAGACTTATTAATTATTAGTTATAGATATTTCATTTTTCTTATCCTATTGGCAAGGTATTTTTTCTTGTATCATTTTGCTTAAAACAAGAACAAAATATTGCCAGTGGGATAAGAAAAACAAACATAATTCAATATTTACATTTTCAGTATTGCCGGTGCATCATAAGAAGAATATTGCATACGTTTTTGTGTATACTGTGCGTGTGTGTGTACTTGTTTAACCTATATTGTGAGGACTAAATGTCCCCACAAGGATAGTACCAACCAGGTTCCAAACAGGGTTTGAGTTAGGGGATAGAATATACAGTTTGTACAGTATAAAAACCATTACGCCTATGGAGAGTCCCCACAAAGTGTGTGTGTGTGTGTGTGTGTGTGTGTGTGTGTGTGTGTGTGTGTGTGTGTGTGTGTGTGTGTGTGTGTGTGTGTGTGTGTGAGAGAGACAATGTGACCTTTAGTAATGTTATGGGAAACTACTTAGCACAGGATATTTATCACAGTTCTCTAGGGAACTGTAAGTCGCACACATTTATGCACAAAGTTAAAATTATTCATTTTAATTACCCCATAAAACATGTGGATCAGTATCTTATAAATATAGGATAATGGTGACTCTGTGTCAAAAAGCAGTTATATTGGAATTAATTCAGCTGTATCATAAACATGATGTGTATTGTCAATTCTGTGTGATTAGCTTTTTTACACTCTTTTTTTTTTTTTTTCTTGTTGTAGTGTACAGTATGGGACTGGGATTCTAATGGCAAACATGACTTCATAGGAGAATTTCAAACCACTTTCAAGGAGATGAAGTCAGCCATGGATGGGAAGCAGGTATAATAAACACACATACACAGTCACAAAACAGACCCTACTTCCAAAATTCTCTCATCAACGCAACAATTCAGTAATTCAGCGCAATACAATTGTTCACCATCTACAAATACCATGACTTTTGAACTGTTTCATATAGTTATTTAGAATTATACCTGTTTATAGGAGTATCCTCATTGCATTAGCAGGGGAAAAAAACTATAGGATTCAAGACACTAGGGGAAAAAAGAAAGGCCAATAACCTTTTTAAAGCACTGAATATACCCCGAAGCACATATAACTGAGTAAAAGCAATAGCATGCATTCTTCATAACTCCAGCTTATGGATATGTCCAAAGAAGAAAGCGTTCATTAATAAAAACCCATATCACATCATCTCGACTGGAGCTTGCCCATAGACATGTGAAAGGCTGTGGAAATTAAAAAAACAGACCAGATTCTGTGGTCTGATGAGGCCGAAAATGAACCTTTGAGCCTCAATGCTAAGCACCCTAGAACTCCCTAGCAACTGCATCCATGGCTACCACTCTAAAGACTTAAGCCGGGCTCAGACTACAGGAGTTTTTCAATCTTAACCGATTGTGAAATCTGGTTGCATCATGCACATAAGGAGAATCCACACAGATTTTCTTCTTTCAAAATCTCAAACCTGCACACACTATAAGATTTGAAAATCGTGGTGCATCACATACTACTAGATATTTTGTAAGAATATTCATGCCAGATTTAGCACCTCATGCGATCTCACGGGGAAGCGGATGTAAACAAAATGGATACTTTGTTGCAGCAACTTGCTGTATCAATACTTATTCTGTGTAGCGAGATAAAACAGCTGTGTTGTTGCAACATTTTGACCAGCCGCTCTTCCATCTCCGTTGTCCACCGGACCCGTACAGATGCTTGTTTCACGGTTCCTTGGTCTTCACCTTGTAGAATTGTCTCTCATTGGCTATTGTGGAAGTACTAGCATAATCATATTCGTAATCCTTAAAATCCTAAATATCAAACATGTTTGATATTGTCGGGTGGCCCTGATGTGTCCACATGCCTCACATTACCAGAAAAACTGGGCCGAACATCGGAACCGACCGATGCCCTGGATGCAATTTTGTTCTTCGAATCTAAACACTCTGCAACCAACGTAGCAACTGTATAGCAATGGGCTAACAACAACTTTAAACACCTTAGCAACCGAATAGCAACACTCTGGAAGCCAACCAGAACACACTAGCAACTGCATAGCAACAGCATAGCAACAGGCTAACAACCGCTTTGAACACCTTAGCAACATCCTGTCAACCAAGCAGGGGTGCGTTTTCCATACACCGATATAATTTGTTGATTAACTCGTTAGAGAAATGAACCAACTAGTCATGTCTGTTTCATAAAACCAGTGGCGTAGCCAGAATTTAATTTTTGGAGGGTCCCATCTTAAAATGAGGGGGCCACAATATATGCTATATTAGGGATGTTCATTTTGGGTTTTTTCCTGACCAACAACCGACTCTTACCAAAATAATGTTAAATTAGAATTAAATTAAAATGGATAAGTATCTGTGACCCATTAAAATTACCAAAAATTGTTTTGTTCAGTTTTAGATGTGCAAATAGCAGCATAAACAACAGAACAGAACAACAGATTCATACATCGTCACATCATGCACATGTAGCGCTTCTGTGAATGGAGAAAAATGGAATACATGTAAAAATATATATAAAAATGTGTGTGTGTGTGTGTGTATATATATATATATATATATATATATATATATATATATATATATATATATATATATATATATATATATATATATATATATATATATATATATATATATATATATCAAATTTCACTTAAATACAGACAAAAAAACAACTAGTGACAAGTAGTAGCCTATACGCTGAGTTTCTATTAATTTTTGTGACACGCCCACAACTTCACTGAAAGGAAACCGAGATGGCAGAAAGCAGCATCCTGTTTGTTTCCATTGTTTTATTGTTATTGTGAGTGTACACTAATAAAAACAGACCCTTTACAGTTTTGAATGATTTCTTACTCTTATGTATGACCCTAAATGACTCTAAATGAGTATTTTAAGTTGTTTCCGCTGTTATAAAATATAATGAAAATCATTTGGCATTGTGCCGATTTGTGTCGCCGGTGCGTGTCCTGGAAATGGGAAGCCTCAGGTGCTGCTTCACTTGCTGTTCCTCATGGAAAGGTGAAGTAGGCTCAGATGTAGATGCCACTTTCTCCTTCTCGCTCATTTCCTGAAAAAGCATAATATTGAACATTATCAACAATTCCAAGCAATCAGGAATCTTGTGGGGGTTATTTATTTATTTGTTTATTATTTATTTTGAACAACAAAAAGACAACTAAAATAAAAATGCATTCCGTATTTTGTACCATAGCAAAGCAAAAAACAATAATTATAATATAGCATAACTATAATTACAATTATAGTTATAATACAATAATATAGTTATAATACAATAATTACAATTACAAGGAGTGATATGAAGCAGAAGCTTTTTCCCCACCCCCTTATATAACTATAAGTAATTCCAGTATATATTATATATATTTGTATATACATATCATTTTATATTCTTAGCAAGATAACAAATATACAATAACTTTCAACACCAACCAAACTTTTACTGTATACATTTTGCACCAAACAACCCTTCACTTATCACAATGCAATCAATATTTTAACCCACACTCACCATCACCTCTATTCTTCTTCATATCCCTTTAATAAAGTGTTTATATATAACTTTTTAAACAGTTTATTTTTTGCACAATGTTTTAACTCCAGCTCCAAACCGTTCCACAACCTCACCCCACAAATAGTGATGCACATAAGTTTTAGAGTTGTTCTTATCGTAAGCTTTTAAAAATTTAATTGTTCTCTCAAGCTATACCCACCCTGCCTTTCCGTAAACCTTTTTGTAACTTTCCCAGAAGTAGATTATTTCTTGCTTTGAACATGACTTGTGCCGTCTTATATGTAACCAAATCAATGAACAATACATTTGTCTGTTCCAGATATCCAACGTTATTATTATTGATTCTGATTGCTCTCTTTTGTAATGTGCATAACGACTGTAGGTTTTTTTTTTTAGTTACTTCCTGAGATTTCCACACAGTAACTCGTATGGTAATATGGTAGTATAAGTGTATTATACAGAATATACATCGATTTATTATCAAAAATATGTCTTGATTTATTCAATATTGCTATGGTCTTTGCCAACTTTGATTTAACATGTTCTATGTGCGGTTTCCAGCATATTTTGTGGTCTTTTTGTTTCATGTCATTTTGCTTTATATGATGTTTGATTTATCACGGGTTCCCTCATACGTCATATACTCCGGAGTTCCACTAAAATATATAGATTAAAATGTATATTTGAACAGAATGAAAGATATAGAATGCACTGAATGTCAGGTTACTTATTGTGCCTAAGAGCAAGATCTATTTAAATCCACATGACATTTAACAAGAAACTATGTTTCTAACCACAGCTTAAGAGATGTAGTTCCAACCACGTAAATTTGCGATGATGTTTGCAAATATTTGTTGGAACTATGATTTCAGGAAACGCCGAATCGGTGACTATATTGGTAACAACAGAACTTGCGACCAAAGTTGGCTAACGATGCTTTCGGGAAACGCACCCCAGAACAGCTTAGCAACTGCATAGCAATGGGCTAACAATCACATAGCAACACTCTGGCAACCAATCATAACACACTAGTAACTGCATAGCAACAGACTAACCACACTGAACATCTTAGCAACTTTCTTGTTTGAGAAAATAAAAACCAATTTATCTTTTTGTTCTTAATTAGAATACTTAAGCAAAATATCAGGGGTTTTTTTTGTTGTTGTTTGATTTAGCATAAGCCAGGGGTGTCCGAACTCAGTCCTGGATGGCCACTGTCCTGCAGAGTTTAGCTCCAACTTGCCTCAACACACCTGCCTAGAAGTTTCTAGTATCCTTAGTAAGACCTTGATTAGCTTGATTAGTGTTTAATTTGGGTTGGAGCTAAACTTTGCAGGACAGTGGCCCTCCAGGATCAGGATTGGACACCCCTGGCATAAGCTAAGAAGCATAAGATAATCTTTTTTTTTATGTTTCCAAACTTTGTATTGTGTTTGGCTGTCCAAATACTTTTAATCGTATAGTATATATATTCAAACGCACACACACACTATTACCATGCTGCACACACTTATGCATCAGTCTATAGCTTCTTTGCTCTGTTGCTCCTCTCATTTGAAATCTATTACCGGCTGTGCTGATTAGTAGTTAATGTGTGGCTTTAAATTCCATTAACTTCATATTCACCGTCATCCCCTTGAATGCTCAAAGGAGCAAAGTCGATAGGCTTCAACATATGCTTCTCGTTCTCGTTTGTTAATCAGTGGAATACCTTGTCTGTCAGCGCATGCTGATTGCACTGCTAGTGGGGTTCACAAACAGGTGCTTCATTTTCAGCTGGAAACTCTGATGCTTTCAGTCTCTAGGGGTGGAAGAAAAGGTTTTGCATGCTCTTCAGTGAGAAGGCCTGATTTTTAGAACAGGCTGAGATAATTGTGCTTGCATCATTTTAAATAACTCATGGATTCAAGACTGAGATCTTTGGATTGTTGGCATCACTATAGGTTTTCCCTGAGCCATTGTATTCACAGCAGAAATGTAAATTGAATGAAGAACTGTTTGGCTTGGATAGACATATCTTTTTTTTTTGTCCTGACAGGCATTATCACAAGAGAAACTACAAACTGATCTTGGCCAAAAGGTGACTTATTAACACTGACATGCTTGTGAAAGTCTCGCCAGCACTGCTAGCTTACAGCCAATCACTCTCACATTTACTGAAAGCTCAACTGCATTATGTTATACTGAGTCTTTTAGACATACGTCTGTCAATGTGCCTATCAGCCTGTGGGCATCTTTCTCTCATACAGATATAGCACACGCACACCTCAGACCAGATGAAAGACCTGCAAGCCCAGGCAATCCATCTTGTGGCTCAATGGAGTTCACTGCAGAGCTGAATTAATGAATGGCATAGTGCTGTAGTGTTGTTTACTGTAACATGTTTCTGACAGATCCAGTGGGAGTGTATTAATCCTAAGTACCAAGTGAAGAAGAAGAACTACAGAAATTCTGGAATGGTAATTCTTACCCTGTGCAAGGTGAGAACATTTTTACACTTTTTATCTGGCAGTAAATAAATAAAGGATTTTGGATCTGGGTTAAACAGGAAGCGTAAATCAATCCTACTGTACCATCATTATGACTGTCCCTGTAATCACTGCACTATAAGTAATTTTGTGTAGAAAATGTCTGGTCCATTCAATGGGTTGGAAAGGCTTTGTATGTAGATCTGCGTAGAACACATTGCACAAATCAAGTACTACACAGGTTATTTGTAACCATTTTTGTTTTTGATTAGCAATGTAATTTTTCATTGGATACAAGATTTTTTTCAACAAGAGTTCCACCAGTTATTCTTGGATCTAAAACAATTAAATATTTTGATTACATTTTAAAAAGCAAAGCTAAAGTTCAGCTAATTGTACAAGTACACTCACCTAAAGGATTATTAGGAACACCTGTTCAATTTCTCATTAATGCAATTATCTAATCAACCAATCACATGGCAGTTGCTTCAATGCATTTAGGGGTGTGGTCCTGGTCAAGACAATCTCCTGAACTCCAAACTGAATGTCAGAATGGGAAAGAAAGGTGATTTAAGCAATTTTGAGCGTGGCATGGTTGTTGGTGCCAGACGGGCCGGTCTGAGTATTTCACAATCTGCTCAGTTACTGGGATTTTCACGCACAACCATTTCTAGGGTTTACAAAGAATGGTGTGAAAAGGGAAAAACATCCAGTATGCGGCAGTCCTGTGGGCGAAAATGCCTTGTTGATGCTAGAGGTCAGAAGAGCAACTTTGACTGAAATAACCACTCGTTACAACCGAGGTATGCAGCAAAGCATTTGTGAAGCCACAACACGCACAACCTTGAGGCGGATGGGCTACAACAGCAGAAGACCCCACCGGGTACCACTCATCTCCACTACAAATAGGAAAAAGAGGCTACAATTTGCACGAGCTCACCAAAATTGGACAGTTGAGGACTGGAAAAATGTTGCCTTGTCTGATGAGTCTCGATTTCTGTTGAGACATTCAGATGGTAGAGAATTTGGCGTAAACAGAATGAGAACATGGATCCATCATGCCTTGTTACCACTGTGCAGGCTGGTGGTGGTGGTGTAATGGTGTGGGGGATGTTTTCTTGGCACACTTTAGGCCCCTTAGTGCCAATTGGGCATCGTTTAAATGCCACGGCCTACCTGAGCATTGTTTCTGGCCATGTCCATCCCTTTATGACCACCATGTACCCATTCTCTGATGGCTACTTCCAGCAGGATAATGCACCATGTCACAAAGCTCGAATCATTTCAAATTGGTTTCTTGAACATGACAATGAGTTCACTGTACTAAAATGGCCCCCACAGTCACCAGATCTCAACCCAATAGAGCATCTTTGGGATGTGGTGGAACGGGAGCTTCATGCCCTGGATGTGCATCCCACAAATCTCCATCAACTGCAAGATGCTATCCTATCAATATGGGCCAACATTTCTAAAGAATGCTTTCAGCACCTTGTTGAATCAGTGCCACGTAGAAAGAATTAAGGCAGTTCTGAAGGCGAAAGGGGGGTCAAACACAGTATTATTATGGTGTTCATAATAATCCTTTAGGTGAGTGTATATGTTACATTTTAACAGCTTATTAGAAAATATATGTGTGAGCAGAGCCTATAAATAAAATTCGTCAAGCACCAAATGCCAGTAAAAATCGACGTTGGAAAGCATATGAAACATGTTGAATGCTAGCTGGCCGATAGTATTTTTATAAATTCCAATAATAAAACGTAAACAAACGTAAAAGATGCTCAGAACAGTTGACAGGCCAGCTCTACATCGTCACAAGAGTTTAAGCCTTGGCAATTAAAATATTTAAGCGCAAGATGCAAAAGGGAACTTAATTCTTTACTTCCACGCTATGCAGAAAGTTTTGTGTGTGCTTTCTGTCTTATAGGGACAGCAGTGTAATATTTCTCTACTATTTCTCCTGTCTGTGTTTTTAATGTTAATCAAACAACAAAGGACAAGAAGAAAATCATTCACTGCTCTTGACTGAATAACTTTTGTAATAACAAATAACTATTTGTTTAATAAAGATTAATCTATGTGTAATTCATACAGTGATATTTTACATTTGATTACTTTATTCAATATCTCTACCTGAAAACTAGCTGTTACTTGTCTTGTTTTATTTTTGAAAATGTAAAAATCCAAAAAGTTTTCTGTGAGGGTGATGCTTAGGGGTAGGGTAGGGTTAGGGGATAGATTATTCAGTTTTTACAGTATAAAAATAATTATGTGTATGGAAATTCCCCATAAGACATGGAAACTCAACGTGTGTGTGTGTGTGTGTGTGTGTGTGTGTGTGTGTGTGTGTGTGTGTGTGTGTGTGTGTGTGTGTGTGTGTGATGTGTGTGTGTGTGATTGTGTGTGATTGTGTGATTGTGTGTGTGATTGTGTTAAAAACAGTTCTGTATCCTAGCTATATTTATGTATAACTAGAATGATCTGTTAACTGATCAGGATCCAGGACCAGAACTATCAGTTTAATAATTATTATTTTATCTCTGTTTCAGATCATAAAGATGCACTCTTTCCTGGATTACATCATGGGAGGCTGTCAGATTCAGTTCACAGTAAGTGGTTTTGGATGATTTTGGAAGGATTTCCCCCCACTTTTCATCTTAATGTAATTTTAAGATTTAAAGGGATTATTTCACCCAAAAATGAAAATTAGCCCATGATTTACTCACCCTCAAGCCATCCTAGGTGTATATGACATTCTTCTTTCAGATGAATACAATCTGAGTTAAAAATCCAAGCTTTATAATAGCAGTGGCTGTTGTTTTTGAAGCCCATAAAAATGCCCCGTCCATCATATAATGTGCTCTGCGTGGCTCTGGGGGGTTAATAAAGACCTTCTGAAGTTAATCGATGCGTTTATGTAAGAAAAATATCCATATTTAAAACTTTATAAAGTAAAGTTCTGCCCGATCGCCTTCCGTATTCAACAAATGGAAAAAGTGTTGAAAGTGCCTCTGCAGTTCAAAATGCTTACGCTACCAGTTACGCTCATCAATATCCGATTCATGAACAAATTCTTTTATTTCTACGAATTGTTGTAGTCAAACTTGTTTGGTTCTTATCAGTGACAGTTAATAATTCAGTTTTAGTCTGTTCATTACACAAAGCTATCGTATGACTTGAAATACAGTGCACAAGTCCTACACAATTTTTTATTGTGTTTATGCATCTTTTTTTGCGGCTTGAAAGCTTTGGTCATTGTAATTGGATTAAAAAAAGCAACCAATTCTTTAAAAAAATTCCTTTTGTGTTGCCCTGAAGAAATAATGACTGCATTTTCATTTTTGGTGAACTATCCCTTTAAGTGTTGTTTAAGTGTTGTTTGTCTGCAGGTGGCGATTGATTTCACTGCCTCAAATGGTGATCCTCGAAACAGCTGCTCCCTCCACTACATCCACCCTTATCAGCCCAATGAATACCTCAAAGCGCTCATCGCCGTTGGGGAGATCTGCCAAGACTACGATAGGTAACCCACCACTCAATCCCTCAGTCAGTCAGTCAGTCAGTCAACCAATAAATCAGCTAATCAATCATGGAGCCAGTCAAGCAAAGAGTCAATCCTTGAATTTTATCAAATGAAATTTAACAGACTCTACTATTACTCTGCTCCATCATGAAATGTTTACACCAGTTATTTTCTTAGTACAGGCCATTAACCAAACGTTCAAACCATTAATCAATTAATTTTAACACATTACATCAATCAATCAGGCATTGAGTCTTATGACTGCCAGCGCCTGTAGGATGCAGAGCTGTCATGTCAAGGATTGTCTTTCTACACTTCAATCACTCTCTCGCCCAAGATGTCACTTAAGCTTGGAGTCAATTATATTTGACCCCTCACAATGTCACATCCCTGCTCACCTCATTGCTCATCTCTGGGGCTCAATGCACGCTCATTAATCCTTCCTCCTTCTGATCTGTTTCCAGCGACAAAATGTTTCCCGCTTTTGGCTTTGGAGCCCAAATCCCCCCCGACTTCAAAGTAAGTTCATTCTTTTTAAATGTAAAAAAACAAAAAAATTTTGATTTATGCTTTAAAGGGATAGTTCACCCAAAAATGAAAATTCAGAAAATGTATAATTAATTTTTAAATAACTTTTCTTTCTAACTGTAATTCTAGTTTTCATTTGACTATTAGATTTATTACATACTAACAAGACATTTAATTTAAGATTAAATTATATTTAATTCAGTAACCCCTTTTAGTATTTAGTATTTTAGTATTTAGTATTTGAAAAGTATTTGAGCTCTCTCTCTCTATCATATATATATGGCTTTCCTGTAGCTTAAACAATAAGAGCGTGGCACTAGCAACGCCAAAGTCGTGGGTTCAATTCCCAGGGAAAGCAAGAACTGACAAAATATAAAAATGTGTACCTTGAATGCAATGTAAGTCGCTTTGGATAAAAGCGTCTGCCAAATGCATAAATATATATATATATATCATTTTTATTTATTTTTTTTATTTATTGATTTGATTTTGACTGAATTTGCAACCTGATTTTAAAACTGCAAGGAGTTTCCCATACAACACAATAAATCGCTGGGGAAACCAGAGTGCTCTGAATTCCTCGCCTTTACCTGACAGACGATGTCTGAATAATTCATGAACTGCTGATGCCCTTTTACAATACTCACCTCATCATTTCTGCTAATCTATGCCAATCACTCAAAATCAGGTCATCTGATTGGTTGCCATGTTACAATCAGAGGTCACAGCCGCAGCGTGTTTGGATGTGACTCTAAGAATGCATTTTAGTTGACCGCAGTCTGAGCCACAGGGAAGCTCGATGTTTTATGCATGGTCTTAACCCATTCATTGGCTGCAGTGACTCTGAATATAAATTAACCATGAAAACTTATGAATAAAATAAAGAAATCCAAATGTTGTAGTTCTTCCATTACATTATATGGACTCTAATATCATAATCTAATATCAGCAGAGTTCAAAATTTAAATCAATTGAGTCTTTTTCTCCATTTTCTCCTCTCCATTTGAATGAAGCAATTTGTTTCTAAAAGCAGTAACTCTGCCATCACTGTCACTGATCATTCGGGTTTGGCTCTAAATTAGGTTTACTTTTTTCTATTCTCTTTAGGTTTCTCATGATTTTGCTGTGAATTTTGATGAGGATAACCCAGAATGTGCCGGTGAGTCATTAAAGTGTAAACAAAACAACTTCAGGCCTTTGCTTTTTCTTTTCTTTTCAAAAAGAAAGTTCAGTGAACTCCAATGCTTTCTTAATTTATGAGTCAAACATCTCTCACACACACTCAAAAAGAATATGTTTTAACTGACTGTCATGTTTTCACTTTGGCACATTTTTAAGACTTTGGTCTTTTAACATTCTCTAAGTTCTGTTTGCTGGAACATCAGAACTCTATTACATGTCTGCAAAATGTAGTATCTCACCCAAAACATTTACTTCATGCTTTAAAACCTAGTTAGAAATGTGTTACATGTAAACTGAAAATTCACAGTTGCTTGTGTATTTTGTCTATCGTGTCTTCCCCATAACACCATCTCCACCACAGATTCTTACATATCTTCTTATTGCAACTGTGAATCTTCAGTTTTCATGTAACACATTTCTACAACACAAATACAAATAAATAAATACAAATTGCTGTTTATGGCTGTGACATTCCTCCGTGTTCAAAATGGTAAAAAACGGTAGTGATTGTGCTGGGTAAACGGCATATATATACGTCCAGTTTTGATTGGTAAGATTGTGATTCCTCTCTAACAGTAGGCCATTTGCCAATTTAGCAAACATTACAAATATTCCATGTCAGATATTTATGGAAAATACATGCATGTCTGACAGATTTTGATCACTGAATGGATAATTTTGCATGTGATGGCACACGAAGAATGTTTAGAAGTTGTGAAGAGTTTGACAATTTGACAGAATCAACTCAGTTTTGATCAACAAGCCATGTGCATTTACTGTGCATTACTGTGAAAACTGTAGACAATTGTACTTGTAACACATGCAATTTGCTTAAATCAATAAGAAATTCAAATCTGATGTGAACAAGAAACTAATTGTTCAGAGAACTGAACTTATTGTTTTGAGGAAAAAAAATTTCATTGCAAAATGTCCCTGCTTTCAAAAGACCTCCACATATCCATGAGGTCAAATAAGAAATTGGCAATATGAATCCAGTGTGTCATATTACAAAACCGATAATTCCAGTCCTGGGGTGCGTTTCCCATACAACGACGTAACTCACAGCTTAACTACCATAGTACGTTGCATCGTTGAAGAAATCAACTAGCTAGTCACGACTGTTTCCCGAAACCGTATTGTCGCAAATCTGTCATTCAACCATGTTGGTTAATGATGTCATACAGGTGGTGGAGTAATAACTGCTTTTAATGAATTAGTTTGAGATCAAATTCATGCTAGATTTTTTGCTATAAATTATTAATAAAGGCTGTAGATTGTTCTAAATGTCAGCTTGCTTATTTTGCTCAAGATAAGAATTTAAGTCCACACGTCATGCAAACAAGAAACCATGCTTCTAACCACAGGTCGAGAGCTGTCGTTGCAACCACACAAGTTTGCGATGCTGTTTGCAAATGTTCGTTGGAACTATGGTTTCGGGAAACACGACTGGTTGAACTATGTTGATAACGACGGAACTTGCGACCATAGTTGGCTAACGATGCTTTTGGGAAACACACCCCTAGATGATAATTGGACACTGCAGCAGTCACGACTGTTGGACACTACAGTCACGACTGTTGATAATTGGACACTAAGCTAAACTAAAATATAATACAATTTAAATAGCAAAAAAGCTTTTTTTTTTTTTTCATAAACCATTGGCAAATGTAATAAATTTGTCATAAATTGGCATAAAAACATTTCAGAATTTAGTGAGTTGTATGCTGAAATCAAGCTTAAAATAAAAATTAACGTAATTCAAGATGTTTGAGAACAAGTGTGTGTATTTTTGGAGATGACCTGACTGGTTATGTGTGTTTTACAGGTATTCAAGGTGTTGTTGAGGCTTATCAGAACTGCCTCCCAAAAATCCAGTTGTATGGTCCCACTAATATCGCCCCATCATCCAGAAAGTTGCCGACTCGGCCTCCGAGGAGATGCACACCAAAGAGGCCATGGTTAGTGGAAGAAAGAGAGAGAGAGAGAGAGAGAGAGAGAGAGAGAGAGAGAGAGACTTTTCAAACTAAATTACAAACATAAATTTGCTAGCAGCCATCATAATCAACAACACAAATACATTGATTTACTCCCATTTGTATTTAAACATTTCCATGTCATTGACCAGTTTGCGTAGTAAGTAAACTCAGTTTTAAATAAGATTTTAATAATCCCTTTCAAATTAACACCACATCAGTTGACCTGACACCACTCAAAATATTTTTCTGTGACAACCATATAGCCAGTTTTGTCTGCCCAAATAAAAAGTACATTAAAACATGACTGTACATTAAAAGTACATTAAAACACGACCCTTATACTTCTGCTATATTTTGGCCCATGTATGAAATAAGACAGTGTAAAAACTTCCTTCAGAGTCTTAAACCACTCTTCCGAGAGAGAGAGAGAGAGAGAGAGAGAGAGAGAGAGAGAGAGAACACCTTTAATTAGACTGAAGAGCTCAATTTCTGCTCAGCACCATATTGACACCATCTGCTTTACTGCTGTTGCCTTTTTATAAAAGCAACCAAAGTTTCTGATGTATATATTAAAAATGCATAAAAGAACACAGCAAATGTATTATGTTTTGTAAGATTTTTGTCTCACTTTCTTGTAAAATTCAAGACCCAAGGTTTCCCAGCTGAACATTGCCCAAAGCATCACACTGCCTCCATCGGCTTGCCTTCTTCACAGTGCCATGTGTTCCCCAGATAAGCGACACACACGTACCCGGCCCACCCCACAAGAGCTGCAGTTTTGGAGATGCTCTGACCTAGTCGTCTAGCCATCACAATCTGGCCCTTGTCAAATCCTTACGCTTGCCCATTTTTCCTGCTTCTAATACATCAACTTTGAGGCCAAAATGGTATCCTAATATATCCTGCCCACTAACAAGTACCGTGATGAATCAGTGTTATTCACTTCACTTTAATATATATATATATATATATATATATATATATATATATATATATATATATTATATTATTTATTTATTTATTTATTTATTTTTATTAAAATTCTTACCCCACTGGCAAATTTATTGACGTCTACAGTATGCTGAAAATAAAATAAGAAACGGTTTGTTAGTTCTAATGGGGCTTTGAGCACAAGACAAACACCCGGTGATCATATTTGTGTGTTTCAGCATTTTTATTTATCACTTTCCTCATTTATCCTTTTTTTCTTTCATTAGGAATACTTTATACTGCTAATCCTGACGGATGGAGTTATCACAGACATGGCAGATACACGAGAGGCCATCGTTCACGCCTCCCACCTGCCCATGTCGGTCATCATCGTCGGCATAGGCAGTGCGGATTTCAGCGACATGCAGATGCTGGACGGTGATGATGGAATCCTCCGCTCTCCTAAAGGAGAACCCGTTCTGAGGGACATTGTGCAATTTGTGCCCTTCCGCAACTTCAAACATGTGAGTATAAAACAGCAGTATCTTGAATACTTAATTTAATGAATTCTGTCATTATTTACTTACACTCACGTTGGAATAACAAAATGTTTCTACACATTCAACATTTTAAAAGAATCCTGTCAGGATATGGTGTAACCCTGAACATAGAAAGCAAAACCTAAAAGTTTTACTGGATGCCTAATAAATCAAAGCTTAATGAACAGATGTGTCTAATGAAAAGAAATGCTTCATGCCAGGTTTGCTGATTTAAGAAACTGTATGGTACCTCCGGTCAGGGCATAGTCAGGAAACCAAACTACAAGAGGATGCCATACATCTGAAGGCATCCTGGTTTCTTTTCATCTCTCTCCTCTCTCAGGTCAGTGCGTTGCTCTCACAGCTGTCTGTCTGAGCTCCAATAACAAGCATCTCGACGCTGGAACACAGGGAAGGAAAACATCAAAGCTCTTAGATTTTACAGGGCTGTGTTTAGTTTAATTAAGGACTGGGAAATCGTTCATGTAGAACAGTCTTCATTATGAAAGCATTTCTTTAAGTGACGTTAGGCGTATTCTATCCTGCTTTGACCCAGCGATGTCTTTGCTTCTGAAGTTGAGTTCATGCAAAGCTCTTTTTTTTTTATTCCATTCAATACATATTTGTTTTTATTTCTATAAAGCCTGTCTTAAAGTGAGTTAAAATGAGCCAATTTTTTTTTTTTTGAATAATCTCAAAAAGCCTGGTATATATCATTAACGGTGTCATTTTATTTATTTCATAAATAAATATGAATGTATTTTTTTTGTGACAGCTGTGAGAAGAACTTGAATTCAGTTTCAGTTTTATTTGATCCTAAAATGGATCGCATTGGCGGCGACACTAGACACGGTTCAGATTAAATTTAAATACAGTAACATTCAACTGTAGCTAAGATAAACTAATAGCTCATAATTATATATGGCCAGACAGATAATGATTTTTTTCACAACACTTAACTACATGAATTGCAAAAATTTTCTCATACATTTAAAAAAATGAACTTTCACTGCTGTTATTTTCACTCAAACCATCCTTGTTCACATTACTTAAAAACTCATGTAACTACATGAACTAAATTTAACTGAGTTGTTTCATTCACGGTACACATTTTTACATTTTGTCAGTTCTTGCTTTCCCTGGGAATCAAACCCATGACCTTGGCGTTGCTAGTGCCACGCTCTTATTGTTTGAGCTACAGGAAAGCTAGATTGTTATTTGTAAATTTGTACAAATAACAATTTAGTTGTATGAACAAAAGAATTCAACACAGGTGCCACTCTTCTGCATAATGACAAAAATTCAAAAACATTTCAGAAACTCCTCTAAATGTCCAACGTAACTGAACATTAAACATTAATATAAACTAAAAACATTTACCTTTACTGAAAAACACATAAAATAATACTTAATCACTAAATTTAATCTCCTTGCAAAGCATGCTGGGAACTACAAATCCACTGCCCAGTTACGGCCGTTTTACACCACAAGCATGAGCGGCACGTGAGCAGTGCATACTTTTTTCGCCACCCATTTTAATCAGTGAGTGCATTCACACCTTATAACAAGAGCAGAGTTAGCGTCAAGCAAGAGCTTCCCGTTAGCAGCAGTGATGCCGGGGTTTCGGCGCCGAGCCTATTTTTGCTGCGCTGCTGACGCTCAATTAAAGTGAAAGCACACTTTTGATGGACAAAAAAAAAAATTATTTCACACAAAAAGTGCTCAAAATGCACACAAGAAGCACGTGTAGTGTGTTTTAACAAGAACTGGAGTATATCAGAAAAGAAAATGAAGAATACATTTTTTAATTTCTTTTTTTTACCCATTTAAACTTCTTTTAATTATTCAGTTTGGGTGAAAGTATGGTTATGATCATAAAATATAGTAAAAAAAATAAAGTAAACTAGCCAGAAAATATGGTAAACTTTCTTTTAGTTTATTATGTAATACAGGTATATGGGCTTTAGCATTACCCGAATCAAACCCGTGCGTGGGTTTGTTTTTTTTTAGTCCGCAAAGTTTGCTGTCTTGTAAACATATCTCAGTATGAATGAAACCACATGATCGGAGCTGTTTTCTTGGGTGTTTGTCGTTTACCATTTACATGCGAATGTTGTAGCCTACACCTCCCCATGTTAACTAACTTTTAAGACTATCAAGTTTATAAATGACCAACTTCTAAAAACAAATATAGACTAGTTCTCTTTATAAAGAATTACTCACTTATATGATATAAGTGAGCTTTATATGTAGCATTGGAGCCGCTGCTGTGACGCTGTACAAACGCTTCCAGTATGATTTTTTGGGGTTTTTTTCATTAAACATTTACTTACAGAATACAAAAGTGAAGATCCATAAGCCAGAAAACAGAGCCAGCGGTTCAGGGACTGACAAACATTACATCACATTTGAATTCGGAGAAAGAAATAAAAATAAATACATAAAAATAAATAAATAAATGAGGAAGTATCAATTAAACACAATCCTCCCCACAAAACATAAAATAATAATAATGAAAAAATATACAAAAACACCAAAAAGTGAGCATACATTCAAAGTTTTAGTAGCCTTTTTGTTACAGGAGGTAGATAAGGATTTAATATAGATCTTAACATCTTCTTGAAAGTGAGAACAATTGAGGGAAACTTTCATAGTTTTACATTTAGGATAAAATATTTTGCAAGCAAAATAATTAAGTTGCAGAGGAAAAAAAAATTAAAAAAATAAATAAATATATATATATATATATATATATATATATATATATATATATATATATATATATATATATATATATATATATATATATATATATATATATATATATATATATTCATATATATTCATATTTCAATGAACTGGCAAAGTTTTCTTGTATGATCACAATGCCAAAATAGATGTAAGATGTACAGTACAGATTCTGGTTGTGAATCACAAAGTACAATTTGCATCTATACTTAATTTAAACTTTGATACCATGAATGTTTTGACAGGGTAATATCGAAGAATACGCTTAAAATAAATCTCTTTGACCTTATTTACCAATAGGTACTTGTTAGGGAGAGTCCAAACCTTCTTCCATGAAATATTTTCCACTAATGCATTCCATTTTGTAACAACATGAGGAGTGGAAACACAATCTTTGAGAAAAATAATTATTTTTAATGTAGATTTAAAACATATCCTGCCTACATACGTGTCAGCCGGGTCTGGGAGAGGCATTTCAGAGCTTTTAAAAAAATTCAAAACTATTATGGCCTTTAAATTGCATAATGACACCATTAGGGATAGCACCAAATACAGTGGCAAACTGTTTTGGAGTAACAGGAATATTAAAGTGAGAGAGAAATTCTTGATAAGTAAATAAGTAACCATCCTGATTAAATAATTGGCTAACCCGATTGATCCCATTCTTAAACCAGTTTTCAAAAATAAGGACTTTTTAAAGACAAATATTCTTATTATTCCAAATGAAGCAATTGGTTGGAGAAAAATTGTGTTTGGAAATCATAGACCACGCTAATAGTGCTTGTTTGTGGAAATTAGAGAGAGCAACAGGGATCTTCTCAATGCTGAAGGTACACATCAGCAGAAAATTCAAACCTCCCAACTGAGAAAAGACATTCTCCGGTACAATATTCCAAATGCTGAATGGATTCCTCAACCAGTTGATTTTAAAAGTATTATTTAACATTGCAAAATCAACTAAATTAAGACCACCGTTACTTAAGCTGTTACTTATAATGTCTTATTTTTCCATACAAAATTACATAGTAGTTGATCAATCGTTTTACACATTACTCTATCAAGGTCTAATGAGATGGCTGCATATGTTAGACGTGAGATGCCTTCCTTCCTTTTAAAGATAAATCTCTCTGAAACCACTAATTAAATCTTTTTTTAGATTTCTCTATGATGGGCAAAAGGTTTAACTCACACCTAAGTTTTGAGTTTTTAGAAATTACTATTCCAAGGTAGGTTATTGTCTCTTTGACTTGGATATTACATATACTGGAAACAGAGAATTGTTTAATTGGCATTAATTCACATTTGAGCACATTGAGATGAAGCCCTGACACATTGGAGAACGTTTTAATAGTATTAAGAGCCATCTGGTCTGAATTTTTTAGGAAAAGTGTAGTATCATCAGCCAATTGACTGATGATGATCTCCTTTCCCATGATACCAACTCCTTGCAAGGCACTATTCTTAATGTAACTGGCTAATAATTGAGTAGTCAATATAAACAAGTATGGTGAAATGGGGCAGCCCTGACATATTCCCCGCTGCAGTTCGAATCTTGGAGAGGTACCATGTTTAAGCTTAATGGAAGAATTCCCATTGACATATAAAGTTTTAACTGCTCTAATGAACGGGTTCCCAAAACTACATTTTTCTAAAGTTTTGAATATAAAACCATGTTCAATAGAATCAAAGGCTTTGTAAAAGTCCTTTTTCACCCCCAGATCATTCTTGTCGGCTATTGGCTGGAGCACTGTTTGTTATGCTTCTTTGTCCAGACTGCCCACGTTTGTTTTGGTTGCAGTTTGTGGAGCTTATGCGGACTACAGAGACGGCGTTCTTGTACAGAGACAGTGTGTTCAGGAGACAGGCAGCTAGCGGATAGCGAGGAGATGTTTGCTGCATGTGACAAAAAATGTTTTGGCCTAAAAATGTGTGGCATCGCTTAGAGCACCTTTAAAGGGTTGGTTCACCCAAAAATGCAAATTCTGTCATTAATTACTTACCATCATGTCGTTCCAAACCTGTAAGACTTTCGTTCATCTTTGTAACACAAATTAAGATAAAATTTCCCCTTCCATAGACAGCAATTTAATGAACACTTTCAAGGCCCAGAAAGGTAGTAAAGACATCGTTAAAATAGTCCAATAGTGGTTCAATCTTAATTTTATGAAGTGATGAGAATACTTTTTGTCTTACAGGTTTGGAACGACATGAGGGTGAGGAATTAATGACAGAATTTGCATTTTTGGGTGAACTAACCCTTTAAGTTGACTGAACAAACACTTAAGTAAAGCTGACAATATTCATTTTTAGTATACTAAAATACTAAAGTGTTTGTTCAGTCAACTTAACATTGCTGAGTGAAACGCAATATATTTTATATTGAAGATATATTGATGTCTTTATATTTTAGAGAGTGTCTCTCACATCAAAAAGTTGGGATTTTGCTTCAATAATTTCCAATTGTCCCTCACAAAATCTTGCACTGTGGCCAATGGCAACTTTCATAATTATGTTGTATTTTCCCAGTTATGTGACTGGAGGTGTAGTTGTGCTTTTTAAATCTTCAGGTAGGTTTTTCCATTTGATTTACTGAACCTTTCGTACAAGGCTTCTTGTGCAATAAACTCCAGAGAAGGGTTTTGTTTTGCTTTTTCTCCACAGTCAAGAGTACTGCTGTGAGAAAACTTGCTACCTCAGGTCAACTTCTTCAATATCACACAATTCATAAATATAGCGCAACACTGGAGGTGTGAAGTTGGCTGTCCGATACGAATGGTTCGGCGAGTGTGTATGTGTGCGCATTTATTTTTAGTTATGTCCTGCTGTGTTTTCACCGGTCTGTCTCCACCTGTTTTGCCAGACAGAGAGAAATAGGAGTGACACCTTTCCTGTATCACTTACTCAAGCACAAGAGAGTGTGAGATTTCATCTATATTCCTTTCTCTCATCCTTACCTCTTGTCTTTTCTTCCACACAGGCCTCTCCTGCAGCGCTGGCTAAAAGTGTGCTGGCTGAGGTTCCCAATCAAGTGGTGGATTACTACAATGGAAAAGGCATCAAGCCCAAATGCCTGTCGGACTATGAGTCTTCCAGGGCTTTCAGTCCCTGAGCTACGCACAGCCATATAAGCAGCCACAGAGTCTCAGCTTCAAGATATCTTCATTGATCATTTCAGAGCTTGCTGCATCAGTATAGGTATTGACAAGCAGGTCCATCCTTGTTGTTGTTGTTGTTATTTTTTCACTCAGGTTTTCAATAGCGTTGGGCAAAAATGTCCACAGCTGTTCATATTTTCTTCTTACGCAGCTATTAGTGCTATTAAAGGTGCACTCAGTCTTTTTTCTATATTGCCATGTTTATTCTAAATTATCTATCTGTGCACATCATTTTTTAATTCATGCGCATTGTGCAGTCTTAGGGCCCTATCATACACCTGGTGCAATGTGGCGCCAGACGCGAAGTGAAGTGTTTTTTGCACCCATCTGTTCGCCCATGGGCATGCTGGTCTGAAAACGAGGTGTGTTGAGGCGCATTGTTGGCGCGTTGCTATTTTGAGGCAACTTAAATAGACTGCACCATTCACCAACTGAAACCTGGTTTAAAGTCAATGGCGCAGTATTTTTTCGTTATTTAAAGGGCGCGTATAGGTGGGTGCGCAATGTGCATACACTCTGCTTATTACACACAGCAGCACACATTTTAAATATGAAAAATTAAAGGATTCCTCTCTAGAGAAGCGTTCAGTCTTTCCACTCAGCGAATCCGCCATGGCACGAGCGTAACTGGCTTTTAAAGGGAATGGGAGATGAGACTTGGTTTATTGCACGTTACGCCCAAAACACACCCATTACTCATTAAGAGAATAGGGACAACCCTTTTAGACCATGCGCTGGGCGCACTGACCATTTTTCCCCTCGTTAAACTAGCAAAAGTGGATTCGGACACGCCCTAAGTGCACTTGCGCTATGTGCTTTAGACCATGCACTTAGATCGTTAAAATAGGGCCCTTAATCTTTAATCAAAATAACTTCCCCTCCCTATACCCATGACATCTCTTCTCTGAATCCCTCTCTCTTCCAGCAAACTTACACTCACATGAGATCGCAGCAATTAGAAAACTCCAACGATCCAATCAATTCCCAATCAACAAAATTAAGTCCAGACCTACATGTGTTCTCTTGATTCCAGGTTTTTGGAAGTTAGGAGTAGGAATCAACTCCTCGACTGCATTTACTTTACACCAAAACAACAACAACAAAAAATCTCCCCTGACACAAAGCCCTAAATTCCCTAAAACAACACACTTTTAGCATGACTGTCCAAATTTGTCGAATTCAACGATGACATTTCCTTGAAATGAGTATATAGCCATCGACATCGTTATCTCATTGTTGCCAATACTTTTTTAATAATTTTTTTAATTTTACAAAGGTAAAAGTCACAAGAAACAGCCGCGGTCGAATATTATGTCCGAATTAAATAAACGAGAAAGAGGGTAATGTATTCTTTAATGAATTTGTATCTTTATAATGGTTGGGGATGGCACTAATTGCATATGATCATATTTAGGCACAAAAAGCTGCTTGGGCAGAGAGTTAAGGATAGCTAATAAATACAATACATACCTTACATACAGTAATGTACACTGATTGATGTCTTTATTCTTGTTGATGAGTATTTCATGATTTATGGTTTACATTTACATTTAATCACATATATATATATATATATATATATATATATATATATATATATATATATATATATATATATATAATATATATATATATATATATATATATATATAGATATAGATATCAGAAAAGAATAGAATAGAATAGAATAGAATAGAATAGAATAGAATAGAATAGAATAGAATAGAATGTAAATTTCAATGTAGTGCATTGAAAAGAAATGTGAACACCTGTCCGTAAAAAAAGATTTACATAGCATTGATGGCATGCAGATGTTCAGGTCAGTCTGAACGGACATAATAATTGAAATTCATTGAAATTAAAAGGCTTATTGCATCAAATCTTCACACTAAACATTCATCTTGCACTTATTGGTGTGAATATAGCATTACACAAAAGCAAAAATTAGCTTTTGTGATTTCCGACACCTGGAAGACCTTTGTTCATCTTCGGAACACAAATGAAGGTATTTTAGTTGAAATCCGATGGCTCAGAAAGGCCTCCATTGGCAGCAATGACATTTCCTCTCTCAAGACCCATAAAAGGTACTAAAGACATCGTTACAAAGTCCATCTCACTACAGTGGTTCTACAATCATTTTATGAAGTGATGAGAATAGTTTTTGTGTGCAAAAAAAACCCCCGAAATAACGACTTGTAGAGATGGCCGGTTTCAAAACACTGCTCCCTGTAGCTTTGGAGCGTTGTGAATCAGTGTATCAATTCATGATTCGAATCAAACTGCTGAAATTACGACTACCACTGATTCGATACGCTGATTCATAAAGCTCCGAAGCTTATTGCTTAAAATGACTGTAGAACCACTGTAGTGAGATGGACTTTGTAACGACGTCTTTAGGACCTTTTATGGGTCTTGAGAGAGGAAATGACATTGCTGCCAATGGAGGCCTTTCTGAGCCATCGGATTTCAACTAAAATATCTTCATTTGTGTTCCGAAGATGAACAAAGGTCTTACGGGTGTCGAACGACATGAGGGTGAGTAATTAATGACAGAATTTTAATTTTTGGGTGAACTAACCCTTTAAAGATTATATGAGCAATCGAACTTGTGAAATGACTATTAAAGGGGACATAACACACAGTTTCTGCCAATCTCATGTTAATCTTGAGTACCTATAGAGTAGTATTGCATCCTTCATATGCCCAAAGAGTCTTTAGTTTTATCATATAAAAGACAGATACGCTGTTCCAATTTGCGAAAACAGCCGAACTCATGGAGGTGTGCAGTGGGCGGAGCTAAAGAGATACTCACACACACACGCACACACACAATACATCACACACAATACATCATGGCATTATCCCTTGTGAACTTTTGATTCACTATATGTTCGTGTTATTGACATTATATGCACTTGCACGCTGATTGCCAACAAAACGTTTCACTCACCGCCTGCGGTTTCGACTCATGACCGGAAACAAACAAACACACTTGCAGAACTCCGTTGCTACTCCGGAAAAACAAACTGCATCCGCTGTTTCCTTAACGCTGGGTTATTTGGGAAGCTGAACGAGGTTATCTTTCCCTCACAACCAAAAATACACTTCTTCATTTTGTCTAAAAACAAAATGACAGCTCTGCCGACGACTTCTGTAACCCGAGTGAAGCTCATTGATGGGCGTGCTCTTGCTCTCGCTCTGCTTGATTTGCGCACACGCTCATCCGGGAGAAGTGCCCGTAAAAGGAACTCCGCCCTTTATGACGTCAGGGCCATACTGAAATTGTGTGTAGTGTATTTGGCACAGAAATACTCCATCATACGTCCAACTCTTTTTTTTTTTTGGCCATGTTTAGCATGAGAATCCAACCTTTTAACAGTGTAAATAAAGTCAGAATGCATGAAATAGCATTAGACCCCCCACCGAAGTAATTATGTGTTAAAGTTTTTAATGTGGTAGAAATCACTGAGTGCACCTTTAACATGACAGTGGGATAGATTGCTTTCACTGCAACCAAACCAATCCGCAAGCACCTTTTGATCTGTAAATAGAAGAATAGAAGACTGATTTCAACTTGCATTTGTTCATTAGTGCTGGATTTTTTCCCCCTTTTCTTTTTTTTTTTTTTTTTTTTTTTTTTTTGCTAGATATTATTACTTTATTTTTGGTGGACCTGCTATACAAGGGCTATATAGTCCAATATAACATAATATTCCAATACGTGATAGTTTAGGAGGCAAGTGATTATCAGTTTTTGGCCAGTGCATGACCAATGCTCAATTAGTAAACACTGTTAGTCCTCTATAATCCGAAGTGCAACCATTTAATTGCTTTATTTAATTTACCTACAAATAGTTTGGAGTCGGTAGATTAAAAAAAAAAAAAAAAAAAAAAAAAATGTTTTTCATTTTTTAAATGTACTTTATTCCTGCAGCAATTACTTCAGTCTTCAGTGTCACATGATCCTTCAGAAATCCTTCTAATATGTGGATTCAGTGAATAAAAATTTCAAAAGAACTGTGTTAAATTGAAATAGAAATCTTTTTTAATATTTTAAATGTCTTTACTGCTACTGATCAATTTAATGCATCTTTGCTGAATAAAAGTTTAAAAGAAAATCTAATAAAAATCTCACCGACCCCAAACTTTTGAACGGTAGTGTATTTATTTTTTAACTTATTTTTGATGTGAGGCCTTTACGACTTACAAATGTTACATACAATTAAGTGTATTGTATATAGCTCTATAAGCGAATGAATATTTATTGGAAAGCATGTGGAATGGACTCAATTCTGTGAATACAGTATTTAGGGATTATTTGTTTTTGTTCTTTTCTACAGGTTTCTTGACATTTGTTTTACAGAGTTTAATCTAACATAATAAAGTCCCTTTCAGATGTTTGAGATTAGTAGGTGTGTATTTCTGGTGTTGTATTAGACACATTTCTCTTTTCCTTTTACGCATTTCTTTCTTTTATTCTTCCTTCTGTTCGGAGTGTGTGCGCGTGTATGCTTGCTTACTACAGCAACCAGGACTGTATTTTGCATGTTGCCAATAAAAAGAAATGTTTTTTCCCACTTTTTGTGTTTCAGCTTTTTTGTTTTCATGCAGATGTTCACTGAATGCACTTGCTCAGCATCACATTAAACACACGCAGGTCTCTCTTTAAGGCTACAATACAGTAATTCACTAAATGCACATTTTCGATATATGCTTGAACGTACAGGCTCTTTAACAGGCATCAGAAGACTTTGAGAAATGGAGTCCTGGAGGCGTGATCGACTCTTTATGAGTCAGGGGAATCTTTGAAGTCTAAACACACAAACATGCACATACTCCTCTCCACACATGCACACAGCCTTTCAGTTAGCTCCAACATGTATAATTCAACACTCAGATCACCAGGACAAGACTATGGGCTATCAAGAGAAAGAGAGATCATCTCCTTTTTCTATTTCTTGTTAGTGATTTTTGCAGATGCTTTCGTTTTCAAATTTCTTTTTCAGCACTGAATGGGCATATGGGCAGTTTTGCTATAGGGGACCCCCATTAAATCTAAATTTCATGAATATTCCCTGAATATTCTCACAATATTCACTATTCAGGTGATATTCACTATTCACCAACCTTTGGTTAGAATGTTTAATATTATAAATATAATATGTTAATATGTTTTATTAGGTAACAGACTCGTCTGTGTAAATTATGTTTATATGTAACTCTGTGACTGAGGCATGACATTTTATTCCTTTGTATGTCTCTATGGAATGACAATAAAGGTCACTTGACTTGGCTGGCATCTGAGGCTGTGTACCTCAACATACATTCAGATTCAGATTTTTAGAAGTGAAAACAGCTTTATAGACATCCAAAATCCTTGTGTGGTCAGTTTATCCTGATGCCTGGAAAGAAGCCCCCTGCTCCTGCTGCTGCTGCACTATGTACATAATGTTCCTCAGAGCCCTGAGTGTGAACATAAGTGGCAGCGGGCTGTACTGAGACACAGCCGTCATAGTGGGTGAGGCAGGTAGTAGGGTGGTTAAGGAAACTGCATGGTAGGTCAGAGGGAAATGTAACTGGCAGGTTGGAGGAAGAAGCAGCTGGCAGGGCTGGGCTGGCAGCATGAAGGAAGTAGCAGCTGGTGGGACAGAGGAGCAGCTGAGTTGTGGTTAGAGCTCAATCTGCAACGATGCTGAGGTTGCAAGGAAAACACGGTTGACAACAGCATGAGGTCCTCCTCAAATCCTTCACCCTCCTAATCTTCTACATCCTCCAGCAGCTTGTTTGTCTTTTCTGCATCTCAGTTTATCATTTGAAGTTAGCAAGGTTTTAAATTCTGACTAGTTCCCCTAAAATGGATTTTACTAAACAAATAATGTTGGATAAATGGCAGAAAAACAGTTTTCTTGCTTCACTGCGAGTGGACAGGATGTATTTAGTCCTGGTTCACCTTTGATCAGGCTTTTGCAGGACAAGCAAGGAGATTCTCCAAATGCATTCCACATGTTAATACATGTGAAAATTGAATATCTGCAAAGAACATATTTTGATTGTATTGTTTTGTTAGGAACATGTTCTAGCATGTCACAGGGTTAATTAGTTTTGAGAGTGAATGGAAATAAGACTGCAATAGTATAATGTAAAAATGAAAGATTTGGATTACTGTTCAAGGGACTACAAAGACAGCTCCTCCAATTGCTAGGATGTAACTGCTTGATCAAATTGATCATATATTTTTCATGGTAAGAAACTAATTATATATATATATATATTTTTTTTTTTTTTTATTTTTTTTTTTTTTTTTCATTTGATAGCCTAGTCGCCTACATTACAGTTTATCATTTAAAACAATATCACATGATTTGCCTAGTTCTGTATTGTGAAGTTTGGGGTGTTTCAGAATCTATATTAACCCCATTATTTTTATTATAAATCAACAGACCAGATCAGACTGAGAGAGACCAGCAAACACATTGGCTTTTGGCTTGCTCATTTGGGGTCACCAAATATTTAACTATATTACTTTCTATTAAATTCTGTTGCATTATTTTCCTGTTGCCATTGTGAAGCTGCTTTGAAACAATCTGCATTGTAAAAAGCGCTATATAAATAAAGGTGACTTGACTTGACTTGACATTTAAGCTGGTAACTACCCAGAAATTACAACAGAGCCTGTAAAAATGTCAAACCCAAATACTAATTTGTTTTCAACAACAACAACAACAACAGCAACAACAAAATAATAATAATAATAATAATAATAATAATAATAATAATAATAATAATGAAATTAAAGCTGCAGGCAGCGATGGCGGGCCCAAGCCGGTGGCACCATGGAAACTGTGCACGACAGGCATTATGCATTTAAACAGGAGAATATTTTTTTACAAATATTTTAAATATGCCACATTTACCGCAGCAGCTGGTGCCACTATGACCACAAGCCACACCCATGATGTCATTTATAGATTCATTTTATTGTCATAGGATATAATAGGTCACTTTCAAATATGCGCAGTTATCTTTTGCAGCTCAAAAATTCGTAAGTCCAGAAGGCCAGTATTTAATTCAAGGCATTTGTATAGTTTTTTTTTTAAAACCTTTTTTTTTCACACTAAAGTGATAGTTATTTGTGATAGCCTATGATATGAAACGCATCTAAACTCTATTGTTGCGTACGTGTAAACATGGGTACGCACAACACATATTATACGTTAAAATATCTTAAGATCAATCATCATTACGTAAAGTACATTAGGCAAGTTGTTTATTTATTTTTTGTAGCTAAAATAATGTTTTAACAAAATGACTGTCAAAGTCATTTGAATTCCCCTCATTAACTGCAGCAGTCAGTGCTGCTATGACCACAAACCACAACATCTATGAGATCAATTCAATTTAGATGAGTTTCATGTCAGATGATGTCAAAGGTCAATTTCAAATGAGTGCAGAATACCGTCCGAATGCTGATGTTGTATTATCCTAACATTTCTCTTCATGTGTTTTTGACCTACCTTAGCTACTGTTTGTTCACCAATCTCATGCACCAAAAAGCGTGCTTTCATTTAAATATGGGACGTATCCAATAAAATGTGTTAATTACAAAATGAATAAATGGAGCCAAATCACAGAAACCGCAACGTCAATTTTAATATCAGTGTCAGGTAAGAGTAAGATGCGTGTCTAAATTTTATGGAAGTTTATTATAAACAGCCACTTTTATAAAATCATGTGAAACTTACTTTTTAAATTAATTTGAATTCTATCAGTAAATAATTCATTAAAGACATGCATCATACGTGATCTTTGCAAACACAGCACATGACCTTCTGTAAAGCCCATGTATCTTGTATAGAAAACACACACACACACACACACACACACACACACACACACACACACACACACACACACACACACACACACACACACACACACACACACACACACACACACACACACTCCTCTGTAAAAAAAAAAAAAAAAAAAAAAAAAAGAAAAAGAATACTATCTAAATGAGTACATGAAATCTCCGATGTCAGGTGATAAGAATTGTAACTCAAATGTCATTTAGAAAATGAGTCCTGTCTGAATAGTGATATAGTGTCATAGTTTAATTTCAAATGTGAAGTTATAATTTGCTGCAATATGATTTTAAATCCGTTAAATATAAAATAAATATATTAAAGTAATCTGAATATGCCACATTTACTGCAGCAAATATAACCATGAACCACAACAGCCTCATCCATGAGATCATTTAAATTTAGATGAATTTCATGTCATAGGATGTCATAGGTCCCTTTGAAATGAGTGCAAAGTTATCTTTTGCAGCTTACATTTTTAAGTCCTTAAGTCCAGTATTTATCTAAAGGTCTTTTTATATTTTTATTAACATAATTATTAAACTAATTATATAAAACTATATTGCAGTGCTCAATTACCGAACATACAATCTTAATTTAATTTAAATCAAACAATGATTTTACAAGAAATTAGACATTTTCTGTTTCCCTTTTTTGTCCTTCATTTAATCCCTCGCCATAGCAGCAGCGTTTGAGATATCCTATAATCGTTCGCACTATAGCATCTTCAGTGTCTTTGTTTCATGTTGACCGAGTTTGGTGTCGATTCCATGCATCTCCTTACGAATAGTTTATAATAATTCAGAGCCTGTTTATTCAAAAATTCAAAATTCAAACCAAAATATCTGACTTCCTGTTGGTCAGAGCTAATGACTGTAAATTAGAAAGATGTCCGGCTTGAAGAGAACAATATATATACAGAGTTTGGTGACTGTAGATAAAACTAACCCCCCCACTTTTGTGGCGCTACTGAGCCCCTCCATCACGCCCGTTTCTAAGACTTTGGCCATATCTACTGGAAGGCATCACTGATGTGTGTGTTGAGTTTCATGCCATTTCAAGCATGCTAAGAGTCTCAAAAACACCCCAAAAGATTATTAAACTTTGACACGTTGCCATGGCAACAGTATTTAAAATATCAGGAATCCATTCATATGTCTATATCTACCATGTTTTGACATTATACTGATGAAGTTTGAAGTAAATCGGGTAAAAATAAGACAGTGATTCAAAGCATTTTTGAAAGTGACACACTTCCTGCTGCCAGTTGGTGGCGCTATAACTTTGACTCACAAAAGTCATATCCATGTGATCGGCCTCTTACAACGAACACACAGCTGAAGTTTCATCCAAATCGGTCAATGTATGCAGAAGTTATAACACACTTCCTGTTTCCCATTTCTCGCCATAAATTCGTCTCCTGCCACGGCCAAACCGTTCGCAATTTAGCATCCTCAATGCCTTCCCTTCATGCTGACCGAGTTTGGCGCTGATGGGTTAATCGCCTAGGAGGAGTTGATCAAATTCCACAGTTTGCGTTTTAAAACGACCCATAATAGCTCACTTCCTGTTGGGCTGACGCATAACTTAGAGCGCGAAAGCTGTTCGGCTCGGTGAGCTCTATATGTGTACCGAGTTTCATACTAATACATGCAAGCGTTTTTGATACATGGACAATTTTCTTTTTTCATTCCTGCCACGCCCGGGTACCAACTTCAGCCCAAACCCTGTTGGCCGCGCATTCCGACGCGTGTGCAAAGTTTCAAGAGTTTTCGAGCATGTTAAGGGCCCCAAAAAGGCCAAAAATTAATAATAATAATAATAATAATAATAATAATAATAATAATAATAATAATAATAATAATAATAATAATAATAATCCTTAGAAGAACAATAGGGCCTTCGCCCTTTCAGGGCTTGGGCCCTAATGACACACTCCTGAGTGCTTATGGAACTAATCATTTGAAGGAGGAGAGACCAGGGACCGTATTTGCGTGTAACACCGGAAGTTGAAGGAATGACATTCTAACACAGGACAAACACGAGACTGTCATGTTGAGTACAATGATGGGATCGGGATGAATGTTTGAGCTGTTTTGTGTTGCCTGATAATTTTGTAAATAATAAAAATGACAGCGCTGACGTGCAGGTTTATTAGTCTTGCTGATGGTTTGCTAAGAGGAGCGCCAGTAATCGTTTGCCGAACTGGAGCAGCGCTGCAGAGGTATTTGATTACAGATATTAACTTTAAAAACAGAATATTAGTATAAAAGAATGCAGTATCTTGCTCAAGATCATGTAAATCTCACATATACCGTATGCAATTTTTTTTGAGTTTCAAACATAGCAAATATTAATATTTAGGAGTATTAGTTCTTTATGTAGTCTCACTGTCAGTAGTATCTCTTTCTAACGTGATATTTACGTAAAAAGCGTGACAGGGATGATGGAAACTCTGTTTTTTGTGTCTCAGTAGAACTCCTGTCATTCAGTGTGTAAGGACGCATCGGACGAACACATGGTGGGATGAACACCTTACAGAAGATAATGCTTCCTTTCTGAAGAAGATTGTTACAGATGAATACCAACAACTGACCACAGACAAACTCAACCCCCTCAAGGATGAGCCCTGGCCCAGACATGAGTGGGAGGAAGGTGGGTCACAATGCCAGAAGTCTAGAGTATGTAGGTGGCAGTTCCTCTCCGGTCCTAGAGGACGCAGGCAGCTTGCTTGTGCTCAATTGAGTTGATAACATGGATGCTTGATTGCTACTTCTTTTTTTTATGGTTGTATTGATTTGTAATCTGCATCTCCTTAGGGAGTCGGAGAGTCGGTCTTGTGGCCATTAAACTCGGAATGATGCCTGTGTGGACCAAATCTGGAGAGAGACACGTGGTGACCATGCTACAGGTAAAGAGGATCAAGTCAAAGGTCAATTAAATACAGGGGAGATGGCATCACTTATATAGAAATCTTTTTCAGAGAAATCAGTCAGTTCCTTTTCATGTTTAAAAGTCATTGCATTGCCAAGTGAAATTTTTTTATTGTATTATTGTAAAATGAATACATTTATATTTTGCCTCCCTTAAAGGTGCAGTGTGTAGTTATGAGGATCTATTGAAAGAAATGCAACAAATATACTTAACTATGTTTTCAGTGATGCCTGTTATGTTTTTATTACCTTAGAATGAGCCATTTCTATCTACATACATCACAGGTCCCCTTACAGTGAAAATGCCATTTTGTGGCGCCATGTTTCTACAGTAGCCCTAAATGGACAAACTGCTCTACAGAGCGCTAGCTCTCTGCTGTCTCAGACGACGACATCTTTGTCCTGTGTCGGCCACCGTAGCTTCTCTGTGTGCTAAGAAAGGGAGTGGTGAGTGGTTGCAATTCGCAACCTCACCACTAGATGCTGCTAATTTGCACACTGCACCTTTAAAAAATAATAATTTGAAAAATAAAACACTGTTAGACTATAGTATTGTGGAAACCTGTGTGTGATTAAAAACTATGATTCTAAAACTCTCTTCAGAAGTTTCTCTGTCTAGTGTCTTAAAATTCATCTGAAATTTCATTGATTGTTCTTATGAGATTAACTAACAAATAATAATTTTTAAAACTTAATTTGATGAAAACCTGATCATGATTTCATCACACTCAAATCTCTCTCTCAGGTGCAGGACTGTCATGTGGTGAAACATCTATCCAAGGAAGAGTATAATGGGCGCACAGCAGCTCTGGTCGTGGGTGGAAAAAACGTCTCTCCGTTTCATGTAAGAAATGTCTTTAACGTTTTTCAATAAGACTGTTCTTATCCACGCACTCTCTCCCCTTCTCTTCACCTTTCTGGCGATCCTTGACCTCTCTAAGGTGGAACAGGATAATAGACTAGAGCTGTTCTGTTTCTGTGGAGAGGGAGTAAAATAAGACCTGAAGAGCTCCTGGAGGGAAATGAATGAGCAGTAGTTCTAGAGGTCACCTTTATACGTGTGTGTGTATGTGTATGTGCACGTGCACATGTTAGGGAAAATTAAAATGGGAAACCAGGAATTCTCGTCTTCCCTCACCCCTCTCTCACTTGTCTTTCTCTATTAGTTGAACTTTTGGTGCTAGAAAAAAAAAACATGAGCCGCTGTAAGGGAGGATTTTGTAAAACTTTTCAAATATAATGTTCTATGGAGTTTGTAATGAAGAAAAAAACTTTTGGTCGGTGTCCTTTTTTTATTTTTATTTTTTTTGGCAGTAAGCTACTGTGTGTCATCTGTCTATATTTGACAGCTCCCACAAAGTGCTGCTTGAAGTGTAATTGTCAATTGTCCTGACCTTCAGTCTGAGCCTTCCGTCTCTTTGCAGTCAATCAACTCCCAAAACGCAGTACAGCAGTTTGGGTTAATGTATTCTCTGGTGCAGAGTCTGAAGTTGAAGTTGAAGTTGAAGTTGAAGCCATTACTTCAGATAGTTTCTTCTCCCTTTCTCCTTTTTTAAGGATTATAAAAGTTAGTATATCACTTGAAGCAACTGAAAGTCAATCTGTCTTTCTCTCAGAGGCCAGAGGGATATTTAGAGATTTTCCGGAATGCAGGAGTCCCTCCCAAACAGAAACTCACCACGTTTTGTGTGACAGACAACGCCATAATCAAACCAGGTAACTCTTTACTTATTGCCAGATAAAGAATAAAGTTGTTTCAGCTGTATTATTTTAATTGCATGTTTGAGTAAATAAACCACATGACAATGTGTTCGTGGCTTTTGTTTTGTTGTTGTTTTTTCTGTAATGTATTTTGTTTTGTTTTATCTAGGCACTCCTCTCTATGCAGCTCACTTCCGTCCAGGACAATATGTGGATGTCACAGCGAAAACGTGAGTCAAATATAAACGCATACGCCTAATACACCTTTTTAGGTGAGAATCTTAAAAATTGAATACTAATAATCCCAGTTTAATATGCAGAGACTATAAAACTAAGATTCATCCCACCTTTAAACACTGGCTTTATCAAAAAATTACTGTTTGGAAAAGTGAAAGTGACGTGAAGGCCAAGTATGGTAACCCACAAACCATAGTGAACACACAAACACTGCCTTCACGCAATACAAAGTCACTGTAGAGGGTTGGATTGTTACCCCCCCCAGTGTGGGCGTGGCCCCCATATTTGTTTCGCTCTCGCTCGCTCGCTGTCCCTCCCTTCCTTTCCTCCATCTATTTAATTTGAAAAGCTTCATCTTTTCATCAAATAGTGAGTGTGTGAGTGCCAGGGCTGGCTGAGAGTCACTTCAGCCCTTTCTGCAGTAGATCAGCTTGAGATTTACACAGATTTACACTTGATTATATCTGAGAGATAGGCCTTTGAGAAACCACAGAGAGACTTTCTCCAGCCTCTAGGTCATTGATAAAACAGCAGTAACTGTCCTTGGGAATTCACTGTAATTCACTGTCATTTTTCTATTTGAATAATAGAAAAGGAACCATACTCCTAAAATACTTCACAATATGTGCAATCGTGCATTTTAAAGGGTACTTTTTTCAAGATGTAAAATAAGTCTCAGGTGTCCCCAGAATGTGCCTGTGAAGTTTCAGATCAAATTACCCTACAGATCATTTAATCTACTGTGCTGTAATGGCCCCTTTTGGGTGGAAGCAAAAACATGTTTTCGTATCTTTAAATGCCAATGAGCTGCTGCTCCCTACCCTGCTTTCCAGAAGAGGGCGGAGTTTTTACAGTTCGTAAAGGGCATCTGGATAGACCCAGCCTGATCTGCCAGCGATTTGATTTCTCCCTGCAGCTCAGTCTGGAAACCTGTACATTAATCCACCTGGCGCGCTATTGGCAGGTTTAGCATGATGACGGATAGAGAAGCGATGGGTCGTTGCCGGTTGATCACGCCTCTTATGGCCTGGTTGAAGGACTATCCAATTGCATACAGAGTCATTTGAATAATGCTTGTTGATCACACCTCTTGTGCAGTAGAAAATGCATAGCAGACTCCCCAGACCAAGGTTCAATCTTAAATTGAGCTTGGTCTGATGATAGCCAGACAAGCACAGCCCTAGCATCAACAAACGAAACATGTTTGTTTTTGATCATCTGTATTGCCGTTACTCTTGCGTGGGAGATGGTGTACGAGCTAAGCTAATAGGGCTGATTCCATTGCCAGCCGTGGGCGGGGCCTGTTACATTGTGACATCACAATAACTATGTTTATGTGCACCAATAATGCGATTATTTCTAATAATCAGAGTGAAGTCTTAATCAGTAAGATGTTTATATGACGAGCAGAATTCCTCACTCCAGTTTACATGCAATTTTCATTATTCTAAATTATTTGCAAATAAGTATGGTTATACCACACTCAGATAGGCATACATTATGCATGTTACCAGTTATTGTTTTAATCTACTTGCATCAAAATTCTAAATACATTTTTATGGACATACTGGATATTATTCTGTACCATGATGATCATCGCAATGCTGGGTTTGCCTGCTTCCGTTGTGTTCTTTGCGCCATCTGGATGAAGACACGGAGCAGAGACTGCAGCGAGTTGTCTTCACAGAGTTCATTCATGAAGTTGTGAACAACACATGGCATCCGTTTATGTCCGAGCACATGCACACTTTGGTCAGAGCGGTAATAATACCGATTAAGGTGTTTACATGCCTGTTTATTGCGATTTAAAATCTGCATATACCACCTAGTTTAATGCTAATATGGTTACTACGATTATGAGCTTAATCACATTAGTTTCTCATCCCAATCCCACGAAAAAACTGGGGGAAAATCCCGTCTCATCCCAATCCCAGAAGAATGACATACCCAACATACCTAAACGTTCCCTCCCACTCCTGTTTTTTTTGGCCGGAATCTTGTCAGTTACAGTAAAAAAAAAAAAAAAAATTCAGTACAGATCACAGCATGCCTACTTAGTTGAATAAAAATCCCAAATGTAGTTTTTGTTATTTTATTGAACTGAAAGCCATCTTAAACAATGTACACACATTAAATTCCATGTAAATCATCTATGCAAACACACACAAACACAGGCACACACTCATGTAAATGTCTTGCAGCTGGCATATGCCATTTTCACGCCGTCTTTTTGGTTACTTCAGACCAGAAATGTCAGTGAGCACAACTGAGGTATCGTTTTCCGACAGTAGTCGTTGCAGCATGGCTTTCAGGTCTGACTCCATTTTGATTATGATTTTCGCAGCTACAAAGTGCATGGGGAAACCGCCTTCTCTTATGTTATTGGTGGTTGGCAATTGGCATACCAACTTGGTGCATTACTGCCACCAACTGTTACAGGTGTGGAGCACGTTATTCACTGAACCAGCCACACCAAAGCAAACAGTAGAGCATAGAGACAGGGTGTGGCGAGCCGGGGGACCGTGAGAGCGGGCCTCGCCTCATGGAGGAGTGACGGGAGTATAAAAGGAGGAGCGACGACATGGCCAATGTAACGACGTTCACGTGTATAGGGAAGAAGGAGGCGGGAACCGGCGAACATTTAAAAACTTTAATCCAAAAATAAACCATAACGTCGGCGGCAGCCCCTCACGGACGACTGCCACCTAAAAACAAAACCAAAACACAAAACACAATAATGGCGGCAGCCCCTCACGGCCGACTGCCGCCTACATACAAAACAAAACCAAACATAAACTCCAGGCCTGGTCCTCTCTCGTCTTGCCATGTCGTCGCTCCTCCTTTTATACTCCCGTCACTCCTCCATGAGGCGAGGCCGGTGTGGCGCACAGCTGACACTCATTAACATTCGCCACCGGCCCGCTCTCATTAAAACATGGTTAATTTATATAGACGGTATATTTGTGTATATAGTTGGTATCATAGTGTTATTACAATTCCCGGTCCCGCCCACTCCTGCTGATATTTTTTTCCTCTCCCGTCCCAATAACGTGATTTTGTTTCCCATCCCGCGGGACTCCCACAGGATTTCCGAAAAAAAATGTCAGCCTCTAGTGTGTACACACTGCAGACACATAATTGTTCAAAAACAATGTAAAAGGGAATTTTGCATAATAGGTCCCCTTTAAATAAAAGTGCCACTAGTGTCATCAAATGGAATTGCAAAAATGATTTTCAAACCTGGGCATCTAAAATTGGTCAGACAAATGGATAGTCCGGCCCCAAACTCAGGTCATTGGTTGATCCACTCTCAAACAGGTTGGGATGTTCAAAGAAACCGCAATGATCGGATGGCCCCGCAGTGTTTAGGGTTAATGAACAACTGACTTATATAACTGATTATGCTGGAATAGAGTGAAGTATTTTAACATTTAAAAAAATGATGCCCATTACCTTTATTGAAGAGAGCCTTGCTTCAAAGAGCTCTTGATTAATCATAGCTTCTGAGTCGTGTCACCCCTTTTCACGCCTGAGATCCTGTCTATATGCAGCTCCATCCTCATATTTCTCATGTTGTTACACAGCATATAATAACTGCATGTTTTTTTTTACATCTTTACTGAATTACACTGTTGTTCTTTTTAATTGTAGAATTGGCAAGGGTTTTCAGGGAGTAATGAAGCGTTGGGGGTTCAAAGGTCAGCCAGCTTCCCATGGTCAAACTAAAACGCACAGGAGGCCAGGCTCTCTGGGGCCGGGAGGGGTGAGTGAGTGTTTTTATTTCTGTACTTGTAACTTCATGCTAATAACTATCATTCAAAAGTTTGGGGCCACAAAGATATTTTTTTTAATTAAATTACAGGATGACCATGTCAAGATGCATTAGGCTCAAATTGTGAAAGAATGGTTGGGAGGGAGCATGAAGAGTCATTTTCACACATGAATTGGCACCTCTGAGCCCAAACCTTAAATTCATTGAAAGTCTTTGGGATATGTTGGCGTAGACTTTAGAGTGCTTGACTCCTGCATTAATGCAAAATCTTGACCAAAAATGTATGCACCTCTTGATGGAAATATCACAACATTTATTTCCATAATGTTTTTATCTTTCATGATTAGTCATTCCGAATGGATCCGTGTACTGTAGGTATATGCAGTCAGATCAAGGTGATATTAGGGATGCACTGATTTTTTTTTTGGGACAGATACCGATTTTAACAAACAATTATTGGCCCATACCGATATTTGTTACTGTGAAGTTTTGTCATTTAAAATAGTGTTTTGATCATGTTTTAAATCCGCAAAGTTTAAAAAAAGAGTTTAAAAAAAACATACATTTAACTTATAGCCTACTAGCTAGTTTATTGCTGCATTATCAAATAATTTCTAATGAACATAGACTGGATCCATTTAACATTCAGCAGGCCAGCATAAATACAACAGAACAAGATGCATATGAAATAAGCAGTGTTAATTAATTTAATGTTAAATAACTGCATATTATTCACTGTATGAATTAAATGCATTTTTATTATTATTACATTGAGACGTAGCTAAATTCTACTGTAGGCTACAACATTAATCCTGTCACAATTACTTTGTTAAACTGAACTTTTATTTTGATGGGTTGCTGTTAAGACCTTCAAGTTCCTGTGTGTGTTTATGATATGACGATAGATTTTGTCGAATTAAACTGTAAAATGCTCATGAAGTGACTGGAGATGCATTCATGTCCTCATATTGAGGCGGCAGAGGCTGAAAAACTGTGTGTGTGTGGGGTACATGAAACCGCGTGTCTGCACCATTCACACAGAAACATGCAGGTCTTTTTGCAGCTTAATATTCACAGACACTAGTATATAACGCTATTTGATTTAAGTGTACTGACCTACGTTTTATTTATTCATCAAAACTGACAAATTCTGTGGCATTCCACTATGCAGTAAATTCTGTTTTTATGACTGGATTCCGTTTGCATTGTCCGCATCGTGGAAATGAATCCTTATGAAAGTTATAAAAGTTAATTTAGTCAATTTGTTTTGGTCTTTTGTTGTTTGATTAACATTAAAACACAGACAGCAACGCAGCAGGAATATTACATTATAATCTGGTATTATGCAACCGACATTATACAGCTCAGTGCCTTCACGCAGTTCATTAATAAACCATTGAAGGTTGTAAATAGATCAAAAATCGGCCGATAAATATCGGCGGCTTATGTATTTTTAGCTGGTGTCCTTTTGGAGTCTCCAAGTGTCCTTTTTGGAAAGACACCTAAATCTACCTTGAAAAAAGCTTGCAGGATATACAGTCTTGTGAGAATCATCTTTCAATCTGATTTTGCTGGATTTAGTGATGGATGCTATAATTTCACGTGATGTTTTAATGCTATAATTTCATATATATATAGTCTGAGATTAATTGCATATTATATATTTATATATATATATATATATATATATATATATAAACCTATTAATCAGGTTTTTTTTTTTTTTTTTTTTAATCTATTGACAGCCCCAATTCAATTCCATAATTCTGCAGTTTTCTGCAGGCTTAACTGTTTTAAAATTAAAAGCAGTTTTCCGCTGTATATGATTTTTGGTATCAGTTAAAGTGAATAAAGATGACCTACACAAAAAAGATTTTTGTAATAATGTAGATTGATGTCCAATATTGGCCTATATATTGCTTTTAAAATACTGTAGATGTACTTATGGATAACCAGTGTCTGATAACATTTCCATAATGCTTTTATCAAAGCACTCTTGTTTTTTTTTTTTTTTTTTCTGTTGATCTTGCATGTTAATATACTGTAATACTACTGTAATGCTCTTCTAGCGGGCCTTCCAGCATGCACTATCAACCCCTTGCAACTGATCCAGAATGCAGCGGCGAGAGTGGTCTTTAATGAGCCGAAGTGAGCGCACGTCACGCCTCTCTTCATCAGTTTGCATTAGCTGCCAATAGCCGCTCAAATCAAATTCAAGGCACTGGTGCTCGCCTACAAGGCAACCACTGGGTCTGCACCAACATACCTAAACTCGCATGTTCAGACTTACCCTCCAGAAGCTTGCGTTCTGCAAGTGAACGGCGCCTGACCAATAAAGAATAGCACTTATTACTCTATTCGTTTTCTGTTTGTCCATTTAAAAAAAAAAAAAAAGTTCTGTCCTACGTGTTCTGTGCTAGATTAACTGAGACTTGTTACAGCACTTGCATATTGTTGCCCTTGACTGTTTTTAGTTGCTTCTATTGCTCTCATTTGTAAGTCGCTTTGGATAAAACGTAAAATGTTAATATCTAGGGTGGATCTAATAATAATAATAATAAATTGTTACATTTATATAGCGCTTTTCTAGGCACTTAAATCGCTTTACATAGAATGGGGAATCTCCTCAACCACCACCAATGTGCAGCATCCACCTGGATGATGCGACAGCAGCCATATTGCACCAGAACGCCCACCACACACCAGCTTATTGGTGGAGAGGAGAGAGAGTGATGAAGCCAATCAGGATAGGGGGATGATTAGGAGACCATGATAGACAGAGGCCAATGGGCAAATTGGGCCAGGATGCCGGGGTTACACCCCTACTCTTTATCGAAGGACATCCTGGGATTTTTAATGACCAAAGAGAGTCAGGACCTCGGTTTAACGTCTCATCCGAAGGACGGTGCTTGTTACAGTATAGTGTCCCCATCAGTATAATGGGGTGTTAGGAACCACACAGACCACAGGGTGAGCACCCCCTGCTGGCCTCACTAACACCTATACCAGCAGCAACCTAGTTTTCCCAGTTGGTCTCCCATCCAGGTACTGACCAGGCTCAGCCCTGCTTCGCTTCAGTGGGAAACCAGTCTTGGACTACAGGGTGATATGGCTGTATCTGTAAAAATGGAGGCTGCCATTCAGTCCTGATTGAACATTTTGTCACAGAGATGATAGGAACTGATTGAATTTCTTCTCAGAAACACAGTATATTCCTCTCACTGTGAATGTTTAGATATTAAAGCACTTTCTCTGAGAGGTTTCACATCAGTCATTTCAGATAGCTGCAACTGTCCCGTATGGTCTCTCAAGAGAGTTTAGCATGACCTCAGCATGCTCTTTGAATGGTTAATGGATGAGTTAAGTAACTTGTCTCCTCGCCTTCAGGATCCAGCAAAAGTTTTTAAAGGAAAGAAGATGCCAGGAAGGATGGGAAACATATATGACACTGTTCATGGATTGAAGGTACATTGATGAGAATGGAAAAAATGCCTTTTTTATATCTTTTAGAGACTGATTATATCTAAATATGTTGCTCAGTGTGATCATTTGTCCATAATCCAAATGCATATTCTGCTGATACGTCTTCTCTGCATTGCATCTGCAGTTTGCTAGATTTAGGGTGGCATAAACACATTTTGTTGTATATTTTGTGTACTCTGACAAATTATTACACATCGAGATGCACAGTAAGCATAATTTCAAAACTCAGCTGTATCATAATATCTTGTGCTTAGGAGGCACCTACTGTAAATTCACCCGGTGTCACAATTTGAAAAATTGTGTGTGAGCGTTTGTAGTTTCACTAAGGTCTTTTCTCTGGCAGATATGGAGGGTGAACACCAAGTATAACGTCCTCTACGTCAACGGTTCTGTACCGGGTCACCGCAACTGTCTCGTTAAGGTAAAGCGCCTCACACCTATTCAAACTCCCAAGTATGCCAATTGTTATGCACTTGTCCTCAGGTAGCATATCTTTTTGAAGGTCAAGGATTTTCTCAATCTTTGCTTTTATCTACTCTGCTTCTGTCTTCACTTTCAGCAGCATTTAGCTTTAAAAATAAGTTGCATGCTGTACTGTCCATGCCAACACTAGCACTGACCTTGGCACGCTAGCACACACTCGAGCTGAGTGATTCATCCATATCAATGCACAGAGGTGTTTGTGTGTACAAAGTGCATCGGCGAATCGATCATATGTAGTCAGCGTTTTTGTCTCGTAGGGTTTGCTTACATACACACTCTCGAAGTATCTCAAAGTTCGACTCATTCAGCAAATGATGACATCATAGTATTTAGAAGGGTGCAGTAAAAACAGCATTATAATCTTGATTTAAAGAGGCTTCTCCAGTTGTCTAAACATTGTGCTTGCATTTGCTCGATCAGGTCAGGGACACAGCTCTGCCCACTCGAATGGAGAAAAACAAGAGTCCGCCATTCCCCACGTTTTTTGCTGATGGAGACGAAGAGCTCCCTGAGGACCTCTACGATGAGGACATGTTCCAGTTTGGGGAGCCCATGCCTGAATGAGGTTGTGATCCCACAAGTCTTCTTGCTTACGCTGGTCACGGGCATGACGTGACCCTTGATCAGGGTCTTTCATTTAGTGGATTCAGCCTTGCTGAGCTGAAAGACTTTTAAAGTGATTTTGTCAAGTACACACAAAATATTCTGGTACAGAGGACACTCATACTTCTGTATTACAACTGGATCATGTTAAACTGTTAAGCGCAGTTGTGTATTTAAACAATAAAACCTGTTTGATATAATCTATGCATTTCTTGTATTTTCATATAAATAGCAATAAAATACAAACACACACACATATACACTATATTGCCAAAAGTTTTGAGACGCCTGCCTTTACTTTAATGACATCCCATTCTTAATTTGTAGGGTTTAATATGTAGTTGGCCCACCCTTTGCAGCTATAACAGCTTCAACTCTTCTGAGAAGGCTTTCCACAAGGTTTAGGAGTGTGCATATGGGAATTTTTGACCATTCTTCTAAAAGCGCATTTGTGAGGTCAGGCACTGATGTTGGACGAGAAGGTCTCGGTCGCAGTCTCCGCTCCAATTCATCCCAAAGGTGTTCTATCGGGTTGAGGTCAGGACTCTGTGCAGGCCAGTCAAGTTCCTCCACACCATACTCGCTCATCCATATCTTTATGGACCTTGCTTTGTGCACTGGTGCGTAGTCATGTTGGAACAGGAAGGGGCGATCCCCAAACTGTTCCCACAAAGTTGGGAGCATGAAATTGTCCAAAATGTCTTTGGTATGCTGAAGTGTTAAGAGTTCCTTTCACTGGAACTAAGGGGCCAAGCCCAACCCCTGAAAAACAATCCCATGCCATAATACCTCCTCCATCAAACTTTACACTTGGCACAATGCAAATATCATACTCCCGCCAAACCCAGACTCGTCCATCGGACACCACTGCATCTGACGCTTTGCATTGCACCTGGTGATGTAAGGCCTGGATGCAGCTGCTCGGCGATGGAAACCCATTCCACAAAGCTCTCTACATACTATTCTTGAGCTAATCTGAAGGCAAAGTTTGAAGGTCTGTAGCTATTGACTCTGCAGAAAGTTGGTGACCTCAGCATGCGCTGACCCCGCTCTGAAATATTTTTTTTTTTTTTTTTTTTTTTTTTTTTTACATGGCCTACCACTTCGTGACGGAGTTGCTGTTCCCAATTGCTTCCACTTTGTTATAATACCACTAACAGTTGACCATGGAATATTTAGTAGTGAGGAAATATCACAAGTGTATTTATTGCACATATGGTAAATATATTTAACTAATAAAATAACTTCAGAGGCTGAGTTTGGAATTAAAGAAATTATACTTAAACTCAAACTGCATGTGCACATGCATCTTCAAAGAGTTATTTAGATTTTTGTGCATTCAAAACATTTGATAAATGCGATTAAATCTACCATCTTAGTTTGATAATGTTTTTTTGAAGCTGACCTGTAATTATATCAGCTTTTATTTAAAAATCACCATTTATTTTACTAAACCTAATTATTATAAATAGTTTTTGTGAGTATATAAGAGTTGTCAGCATTTCCGGACTATTTGACAATCTGTTTGGTGGACATAAAGTTGCAAATACATCAAACTGACAGCAAAACTCTGTAAGGATACCCTGACACACTGTGCTGACCTCTGTGCATTAGAGAAGAGAGCAGAAGGAGGAGGCATAGAGGGAAGGATGAATAGATGCTGACAATGGTTGACATTTCTCCCTCTCTCTAAGTGAGGAGAATAAATCAAGGCATTAATGTTGCATGAGTTAAAGCTCACTGACTGATGAAGGGAGCGAGTGTGTGGATGGAGTGGCTACATTAGAATCCGAAGCCCTCAAACCCTGTTTGTTACACACAGCCATATACTACATTGTAGAAAGGTCACGTAAACACTTTATACGTATGCATTTTATTCTCTATATAGACTTTTTCTAAAGAAGCACCAGCATAGTAATGGATGCAGCTAGTGGACATTTTCTGGAAGTACAACAAAGCAAAAAGTGTACCCTAACAGCCGTTTACACATTATTTGACCAGAATTTTTATTTGAATTTGAAGTTAAGTGTAATGGCCTCCATGTTAATTGGTTAACTGTTAAATTAGCATATATACAGTGCATCCAGAAAGTATTCAATTTACAAATGTACTTTTATTCATCAAGGATGCATTAAATTAATAAAAAGTGACAGTAAAGACATGTATAATGTTACAAAGGATTTCTATTTCAAATAAATGAATCCTGAAAAATGATTAAGCAGCACAACTGTTTTTATATTGATAAGAAATATTTGAGCACCAAATCAGCATATTAGAATGATTTTCACATGAATAAAACAAAATTTAAAACGTTGAAAATAGATAACATTATTGATTATTGAAAACGATTAAAATTATATTTCTACAGGATTACAGTTTGTAGGCTACTGTATTTTAATGTGTTTTGATATATGTAGTATATATTTACCAAATTAAAAGGTTTAACATGTTTTGAACAATGCATGAATTAAAAGTTTCATTGAGATTAATTTGAACAATATTTCAATTACATGCATTGCCTTTTATACGTTAATTTCAGATAAATTGGACCATATGTCAAAAAGAGCCTTTGCTTACCTGAAATGAGACTGCGTGTACAAGACAATTATAGGGTGTTATTATTATCCTTAAACAATAGGCATGTACTTTTACTTTTCTATAAAATATACAGTGGCCAACATGCCTTCATGCAATCACTTCACTGTAATGCGTAAAACATGGCCACTGTATTTTTCATGGTAAATAAAAAATGCTGGAAACCAGCTGCTGAAGTTTTCAACCGTTTCAATGTCATTAGCCAAGGAATGTCTGAGGGCAACAGTTGTGCTTAAGTTAACAAGCTATGCGAGCCTCATGCATAATAACAGAGCTGTCACATATTGTGTTCATGTATAATTCAGCCAGAAAACCTTCCTCTGCTGTCTGTTTGCACTACAGTTTGGAGACACCATCATAACCGTGTGTACTGTACATTACATTTTACAAACAACTCTTCATTTCTGCTTAACTTCCCTTTTGCTTTGCTGTTAGTTTCATGATTCACAACTGTCAGCATGGATTTCTTAGAAAAGATGTAAATGTTGGCTGTTTAGTTGTGTCTATAACAATTCATGTTTTATGAAATGTGACACGATAACGCTGCTTCAAGGGAGCCATTTTTCTGTCAGAAAGACTATAGCACGTGAGAGTCTTACGACGCCGTCCATCAAGATTTAACCTATATAAATCCTCACAGACCCACATACATATGTGTCAGATGCCTGACCTAGTAATGTTTTTGGGCTCTTCGTAGACATGCATAATGCAAAGAGGTTTTTTTTTAATCTCAGTACCATCATCGCATGAGTGAATTCCCTGATGTCAGCACTGCACTAAAAACTGTCTTATCAAGCTTGAACAGCACCCGGTTGTACTCAACACGTGCACGCGCAACCATACACATTGTTTAACCATGGGCTCTTGATTTTCTGGCTCTGCCCCCCTAACCATGGCACATCTGCGCCCTTGCAGATTTTATAGGGGCGTGTGTGGACCCCAGTGAGAACGTAATGCCAAACGCCTTGCCAATCTCCCGATCTAATCCTCTGAACACACACACATCCTGTCCCTCCAGATTTCCTCCCCAAATCGCTCTTGATCACTCCACTGAACCTCACAGCATCCTCACCCCCTCCTGTAACCACACCTGCTCAGCACAGTACCCCTCCTCTGCATACACACTTACACATCTCTGCCAGATGTGGATGGAACGAGAGAAACAAGCCAAAGAGGCACACTGGTGTACAATGGGCTGAGTTCTAGAAAGGAGGTCATCAACAAGGGAGTTTCTTCTTTTCTTAAAAGAAGATATTTTGAGGAACTTTTAACTGTTTTGTCTAAATAATTAGTCAATTGGGTCCAAAACAACATCATCCATTGTATGGACAAAAAAACGACACCTTTTTTTGTATTTTATAAAGAGTGACATGAGGGTGAATCATACACTGTTTGTTCGTCGGCCAGAGGAGAACTGGCACCCCGACTGAGCCTGGTTTCTCCCAAGGTTTGTTTCTCCATTCTGACCCTGAAGGAGTTTTGGTTCCTTGCCACCATTGCCTCTGGCTTTTGGCTTGCTCAGTTGGGGACACCTAAATTTCATCTATATTACCGATCTGCCCGCATTGACACTATATGATACTTGAAATTAGCTGGATAACATCACCGTTTCACCAGAACGGCTGTACAAATTCTGTTGCATTATTTTCCTGTTAACAATGTGAAGCTGCTTTGAAACAATCGGACTTGTTAAAAGCGCTATATAAATAAAGGTGACTTGACTTGAATAAGCAATGACAAAATATTAATTTTCATCTTTTTTAAAACCATACCTCTCACTGTAACACTACAATTTAAATGTTTTAGTAAGCTGTTTTTCTGACCCCAAACTTAATTTACTCTACTTGGCAACATTTCAGCAAACGTGTATTCTCAGACTTAATGTTGATCAGAAGGTTTATGCTTGCATGTTTAAAATTATTTATATAATAGATGATTTGGAGTAGATACACTGTAAAAAAAAAAAAATATGATCAATAAGTTATGACAACATATGTTTTTACATTGTTTTAACTCATCAAAATAAATTAAGCAATTTTTAACTAATTTTTTTAAGTCAGTTTAACGTAATTTAAGTTGCTATGACTTAAACATCCAAGTTGATTGTACTTAAAAAATTTCAGGCTGCAACTTTTTTTTTACAGTGTAATGTAAAAGCAACCATCAAGTGTGGTGGTTTAATTATTTTTCTCCCAATTTTTCCAAACTCAGGGTTACAGGATTAGTTTTGAGTTGACAAAACCAAACCGATGCAATCAGGCTTGTTGGTACCGTGATACTGATCATCAACTTTATTTTTCAATTCAGGCTTTGATCCTGCAGTTTAGGAGTTTAGTTGTGACATCAGTAGTGAACAGCCAGTCACATGCTGTGTATCAGTGAAACTGAGATTCACTTCTCACGAGAGAAACAGCGAGATTCATCTCTCTCTTCTGCAGAATATTACATGATTGAAAAATATTAAGAATTTAAACAAATTTACACAGCAAGAAGAAAGGAGCGGCCTATAAAAGAGGACAACTTAAAGAAAAATCTTACCATCAATGCAAGTAAAAGTTATGAAGTTAGTTTAGTTGATACACTCACCTAAAGGATTATTAGGAACACCATACTAATACTGTGTTTGACCCCCTTTCGCCTTCAGAACTGCCTTAATTCTACGTGGTATTGATTCAACAAGGTGCTGAAAGCATTCTTTAGAAATGTTGGCCCATATTGATAGGATAGCATCTTGCAGTTAATGGAGATTTGTGGGATGCACATCCAGGGCACGAAGCTCCCGTTCCACCACATCCCAAAGATGCTCTATCGGGTTGAGATCTGGTGATTGTGGGGGCCATTTTAGTACAGTGAACTCATTGTCATGTTCAAGAAACCAATTTGAAATGATTCGAGCTTTGTGACATGGTGCATTATCCTGCTGGAAGTAGCCATCAGAGAATGGGTACATGGTGGTCATAAAGGGATGGACATGGTCAGAAACAATGCTCAGGTAGGCAGTGGCATTTAAACGATGCCCAATTGGCACTAAGGGGCCTAAAGTGTGCCAAGAAAACATCCCCCACACCATTACACCACCACCACCAGCCTGCACAGTGGTAACAAGGCATGATGGATCCATGTTCTCATTCTGTTTACGCCAAATTCTGACTCTACCATCTGAATGTCTCAACAGAAATCGAGACTCATCAGACCAAGGCAACATTTTTCCAGTCTTCAACTGTCCAATTTTGATGAGCTCGTGCAAATTGTAGACTATTTGTAGTGGAGATGAGTGGTACCCGTTGGGGTCTTCTGCTGTTGTAGCCCATCCGCCTCAAGGTTGTGCATGTTGTGGCTTCGCAAATGCTTTGCTGCATACCTCGGTTGTAACGAGTGGTTATTTCAGTCAAAGTTGAAAAATCCCAGTAACTGAGCAGATTGTGAAATACTCAGACCGGCCCGTCTGGCACCAACAACCATGCCACGCTCAAAATTGCTTAAATCACCTTTCTTTCCCATTCTGACATTCAGTTTGGAGTTCAGGAGATTGTCTTGACCAGGACCACACCCCTAAATGCGTTGAAGCAACTGCCATGTGATTGGTTGATTAGATAATTGCATTAATGAGAAATTGAACAGGTGTTCCTAATAATCCTTTAGGTGAGTGTATATGGAGAGAATTGAACATTTAATAATTTATAGCTTTATTTATTTGATTTTAAATTGATTTGCATATTAATGATTGATTAACTAAAATGATACGTGTAATTGATTAAAGGTATAATAATTACATAAATGATATCTAAATCATTCAAAATTATTATTATTATAAATAAGCATTGTTAAAAGCCAGACGCTTTAGTCTTTTAAAAAAAAATTGCTATGTCCTGACCTCTAATTTGGAGTAGAAAAAGGGGGAGTGACTTTATTGGATCAGAGGTGTGTCACTTTGCTCACAGCTGATTGGTCCAATTTCAGTTTGAGATCTCTTATCCAGAACATAACCTGCCCTGGAGCAGGTTAGCCATGGAGCGCAAGTTACTATGGAGATAAACACTGCTAAAAGCCAAACCACTTTAATGGTACCTAAAACCCAGGATTAGCACAACCAGCTAAACCGGCTTCATGGTATAGTCCCCTGGTTTCACTGACAGGGCTTAGATTAAGCCAGGAGTAGGCTTTAGTTAAATAGGATATTTAAGTAGCTTTTATAAATGTGACTTAGAAAAAACAGTACTGGTGTGCATATTTTAAAATATGTCAGTACGAGTTACTTTCAGTTAATACAGCTCAAACATGCATCTTAATCTTAGCATGTTAGTCCGTTAAAAATGTTTATAGAGATTATAGGATGGATTATAGGCTACAATTTGCATAGCAAACCAAAATCCACATATTGTTAAATAACAGGCTGTGTGCATGACAGAGGGAAAGAAACGTCTGGAAGGAAGAGTGGGGGTTTAATCCAACGCTGCCTGCCACCTCAACCAGGAGAAGTCCTGTGGCCCGCGCGCTCTCTGTGTTACCCAGCATTCACTGCTCTCTGCAATTAGCATCTATTAATATTAAAGAATGCGTTTTCAAACCAGCACACATTACAACGTACAAGAGTCGCATTAAAACGTACAATCATCCAATCATCACGGGCGTAGAAATACCACACTCTTTGATCTTCCTCTTCCATCGTTATCACACACACCTCAGTCTTTCTTTATCCTCTTCTGTAGCTGTCAAACACTCAAACTTTCTTGCTTTGTTAACCCATTCAAATCTTTTCTTTTCCTCTGTCTCCCTTTTAATTTATAATCTATTCAAGCCACTCTAATTCTACGAACTCTGATTCAGTTCAGTAAACTCCAATTAAAGTCTCCAAGTCTTGAGTCCATGAGAGACCAGGTGTCACCATGGTTACAGTAGAGAGACTGCTGGCTGTCAGTCATTGGTTAGTCAGAGGCAGGACCCAGCTGGGCTTATGAGTGATGAGATATAAATTATTAACATCTTATTAATTATTGGCAAATGATTTTAACTCATTAAAATAGATACACTTTTTTGGACGGTCACCGCAGAGAATCCACTAAGCGTCTGAATATTTTACATCGAATATCCCGTGATATTTCTGTTCAATATTTGTGGTCTCTTTGCTCATGTCAGTTGCATTAAAGGTCTGTCTGATTTCAAAAAGATCACATCATTTAAGCATTACCTTAAACTTAGATTTGCTAAGAATCTAAGAAAAATGATGTGCGGAAAATCTAAGAAAAATCTAAATGATTGTGGACTTCAGGAAGAGACAGCAACGGACATACTCCCCCCTCATGATCAGCGGGTCACCAGTAGAGAGAGTGAGCAGCTTCAAGTACCTGGGAGTAAACATCTCCGAGGACCTGACCTGGACTGCTCACATTCAGACACAGGTGAAAAAAGCCAGGCAAAGACTGTACCACCTGCGCCAGCTGAGGAAATTCAGGGTTTCACCAGCTATCCTGAAAACTTTCTATTTAGGGGCGATAGAAAGTGTTTTAACTCAGTGCATCACAGCGTGGTATGGGAACAGCACCAGTCATGACCGCAAAGCCCTGCAAAGAGTAGTGCGCTTATCCGAGCGTATCTCAGGGTCAGCTCTCCGTCTCTGCAGGACGTCTACACCAAACGCTGCAAAGGTAGAGCTACCAAGATCATCAAGGACTCTAATCACCCTGCAAACCCTCATTTCACGCTGCTACCATCTGGTAAGCGCTTCCGAAGCCTGATGGCCAAAACTGAGAGACTCAGGAGGAGCTTCTTCCCAGGCCATCAGACTCCTGAACTCAGTCACTTAACATCACGTGACTTCACGTCAGGATAAACATCGATACACTGACATTGCACTGCACTTTCTGTTCTCGTTGTTACTGTGTAACAACCTGTTATAAACCTGTTTGCACATTATACTCTTTATACATTTGTTAACCACATATTTATAAGTCTACAGTTTACTCACTGCAAAGTCTACTTCAATTATTTTATTCCACTTTATCCTTATTTGTTACCTTTTTTTCTCTTTGACTTGATTATTTATAATTCTACAGATATAGACATATATATATATATATATATAGTACTTTTTTTATATCCTATTTCTATTATAATTTTTTCCTTGTGTTTTTAACTGTGAATTTGCACTGTCCATGGAGCGGACCTGTTTACATTTCACTGCCGGTTGTATATTCTGTATATAACTGTGTATGTGACAAATAAAACTCTTGAATCTTGAATCTTGAATCTTGCTTCACAAATGGATGTCATACTTTCCATTTTATTTCACACTAATTAAAAATGCAACCCAAAGTAGACTTACAAACAAGAAAAGTCTAACCTACCAATCAAAATAAAATAACCTTGTCATCATAAATGTAATATGCAAAGGAGTGCTAATGGACTAGTCGTGTCTCACACACGGGAGATGTAAATTGGTAATCAATATTTTACATAATTACACTCTAAAGTGGCAGCATCTTTGTCTATCTTTGACTCTTTAAAGATCTCTCTCTTTCCTTTTACTCACATTCAGACGCATCTCTTTCTGCTCTCGTGCTCTCTTAGCAGAAGTCATTGCCTCTTTGATTAAGAGTTTATTATGTTCCCATAATTCCTGGGTAAATGTCAACGGCCGCCCCATGCAGGCAGATTAGCACTCCACCCCGCAGAAGAGGGAGGAAAGGAGGCCTTGCGCTCAGGAAAGACTGTGGGATGTTAAACAATCAATACAGAGTGCCAGTGCTCTAGACACCTCACAAGGACTTGAAGAGCGAGACATTGTTCTCCAAACAGATCTTCCATATGCATCATGTGTGACCTTGCCGCACAATTCATTTTCATTCATCGCCAAGCAGCAGGAAACTTTACTGCAGGCCAAATAACTGCACATTTTCCAGTTATTCCAAATAAACAAATAAATAATGCATGTATAAGTTAAAATATGTTTTGAAAGGAAAACCTAAATGTAAAAATTATGAAACTCGCCTTAAGGTGGTAGATGGTATATATATATATATACCATCTACCACACAAACCAAAACATACGGTACACTCACACACCTATTCTTACACATACCACAGGTGACATTTCCCATTTCCTTGCTCTGAAAATATGTCTTTTAGCAGCTGTACGGGGAAAGATGCAGGACAAAAGATCTGGGCAACAATGGCCCAAGACTAGCTATGTGTAAGAGAGCTTTTAAAAGTGTGTGTGAGTGTGTGTGTGTGTGTGTGTGTGTGTGTGTGTGTGTGTGTGTGATCACCCATCATTATGCTGTCTGAGTGTTTAAGTATTTATTTATGGAGAGACAGACACAAAATATAATGCTTATGAGAAAGCATTTTAGAGACCAGTTGACCTTTTTAATTTTTTTACACCTAATATTTTTTAACTTATTGTAGACCTACATTTCCAAGCCCTATACCAGCCTGTATCAAAACATCAGTATTTCAGAGAGTTATCAACAATAACTTATCTTTACATCTTTTACATTTTAAATGTTGTAGGCTATTTGTTTTGCTTTCATTGCGAGAACGTTCTAAACTTCATAAAAAGCTCTTTTGGCTGATTATCACAATTTCTTATTCAAAACACTAAATTGATGCATTGCTGCCACCTAGTGCATACAAATCACGTGAATGAGTAACACAAGAAAAAAAAAAAAAAACTCAACAATAGGCTAATAAATATTATTAACATTTATAATATAACTTTTTCTATAATATAGCTAACTCGTTTTCCTAAAATATGGTACATTATAATATGAAAACATAAATTCTACGAAACATTACTATTAAAGTGTTTTATTAAAAAAATATGTAAAAAGTAAGTTGGAAATTTGAGAACTTTTGTTTGCGTATAGTTGCCATATAAAAATGAAGCAAATGACAACATTGACGATATATAATTATAATAACAAATGTTTGGTTTTTTTGAGACTGAAGGACTGGGCCATTTCAGAAGATCATTAATCAAACTGGATTTTTTTGTTTTGTTTTTGTTTTTAGTATTTTTAATACACTATGAGTACAAATAGCTAATAATAGATGAATCTTCCACGAAATGAGTAAATGCAATCAGCATATTTGGAGACAAACAAGTTAATAAAGCTTATCTAAATAGCTTATGTGTGGTGACGTACTTCCGGTTACGTATTTGTTTTGAAGAAGAGTCAAAGGTAGGAGCGTCGGGTTGATCGGGGCGTCAAGTTTTTGATCAAATCGAGACATAATTAGCTTCGTCTTTTTGGGTAAATAAAACAAAGTGTACGAAAGTGCTTAAAACTTGTGTTAAAGTTGAAGTAATACTTCGTGGAAGCGAAATGGAGGCCGTTCCCAAGATGCCGATGATTTGGCTGGAGCTGAAGGAAGCGGGGGAGTTTCAGTTCAGTCCTCCTGTCAGACAGGTGAGAGACAACCCGCGTCCCATGAATCCAGCCTGTTATACAGCAGTGATCAGCTCCAGAGAGGATCATTCCTGTTATCATCTACCCTTTGAGCTCCGTAACTTAATCTCAGTAAATAATAGCTATTTGCATGTCTTGTAATTTAGGGAGGTTTACAGAAGAATGGGTAAAACACTTCCCCCCCCACAAAAGGTTAACTGGATGACAAGCGATGAATAACTATACACTGATAGTATTATCCTGTTTTGTTTGAAATATTTTGATTAAAGACGCCTTGCATATTGCGCAACATTAAAGCGTCAGTTTTTCATGTTTCACTAATTATATGATTTGCCTCTCGTAACGTATATTATTATTATAAGTACTGCATAAAACTCAGACTCAGATCTGTATCCTAATCTTTTGCAAGGAGCTGACTTTTTTAAAATGATTTTAAGGGCTATGTTACTCGTAGCTCCCTTTTACAGAATTGTGTTCTTATGAAATTGATATTTTCACTGCCTTAATATGCAAGTGAGCAAATGGCTTGTGTAACCTGGTCATTTGAAAACCAAATAATATCCCTTGCAGTTGCTAGCCTTATTTTACACATTTGCATTAAGCCAACAAAAAGATCTTGCCTAATCGAGATTGTTTTATACGGTGTATGACAGTAACATTGGTGTCGATTGCATTAGAAGAAAAATATAACCGTCTTCTTTCCCTGTCTTTTTCGTCCCAGTACATTCAAATGAACTATGGTGAGAACCCAGAGAACTACAGCGAGTCCCTGAAGAGGCTGGAGCAACTTAGACAGGTGGGTTAGATCAATGGGATTGTGGGAGATGTAGTTGCACACTTGTATGTCCTCAGTTAACAAGCTTTAAAAAGGTTGTCGATGAAGATTGCATTAAAAACATATTATCTTATCTTATTCTCAGAGTGTGGTAAACATCCCGAGAGATTTTGAGGGCTGCAGCACTCTTCGAAAGTACTGTGGTCAGCTGCACTTTCTGCAGAGTCGTGTTCCCATGGCAGAAGGCCAGGAGGCTGCAGTGCCCGTGACTTGGTAAAATGTTGGCGTTGGTGCTCACTTTGATATAAGACCATACTTCCTACAGTCGATATGCAAGTTGTGCGATAGTCATGCCATTTTAGCTTTCCTGCTTTCTTTCTGCTCGCAGGACAGACATCTTTTCTGGGAGGAATATCACACATGATGATATTAACTATGAACAGGCTTGTGTCTTGTATAACCTGGGTAAGATAAATGTAATCAAAGCATCAGCACAGATATGCATTACTGCAAATTTGTTTTGCATAGTAATTCATCAATCAACAATCCCTCTAATGCATTTTAGGCGCATTGCACTCGCTGCTGGGAGCTGTGGATAACCGCCTGTCTGAGGAGGTGAATATGCACACTTACATATATTTGCAATTAAAGGGTTAGTTCACCCAAACATGAAAATTATTATCATTAATTACTCACCCTCATGTTGTTCTAAACCCGTAAGACCTTCATTCATCTTCGGAACACAAATTAAGATATTTTTGATGAAATCCAAAAGCTTTCTGACCCGTCCATAGACAGCTATTTAATGAACACTTTCAAGGTCCAGAAAGGTAGTAAAGACATCGTTAAAATAGTCCATGTGACTCCAGTGGTTCAATCTTAATTTTATGAAGGGAAGCAAAAAACTTAACAAAATAACAACTTTATTCAACAATGTCTTCTAGCCTGTGTCAGACTCTTATGCGGTTGACACAGTGTAAACAGTGCAGCGCTTCCAGAACACAGGCTTACCATTGGCCGACGCTGTTCACGTGAGCACCACGACGCATGCGCACGAGTCGTTCTGCCGTAGAACTAGGAAGCGCTGCGCTGTTTACACTACATCAACAGCGTAAGAGTCTGACACAGGCTAGAAGAAATTGTTGAATAAAGTCGTTATTTGTTTGTTTGTTTTTGCGCACGAAAAGTATTCTCGTCGCTTCATAAAATTAAGTTTGAACCACTGGAGTCACATGGACGATTTTAACGATGTCTTTACCTTTCTGGGCCTTGAAAGTGTTAATTAAATTGCTGTCTATGAAGGGGTCAGAGAGCTCTAGGATTTCATCAGAAATATCTTAATTTGTGTTCCGAAGATGAATGAAGGTCTTGCGGGTTTGGAACAACATGAGGGTGAGTAATGACAGAATTTTCATTTTTGGGTGAACTATCCCTTTAAGTAATCTTAAGAAAAATAAAATGATTCACTGAAATTTCTCATGCTGCTCCTTGTTTGTGCATGCGTGTGTTAAGGGGATGAAAGTGTCCTGTACGCATTTCCAGTGTTCTGCCGGGGCTTTTACTTACCTCAGAGACCACTACAATCACAGCTACAGCTCTGACATAAGCGGCCAGGCACTGTCAGTCAACATCAGCCTCATGCTGGTAAACACAGTCTATCACACAAATGTTACTTTTATTATCTGGGAAAATCCACTTTAATCGGACAACATTTTGTTTCTTTTTCTGTTCTTTCTCTATCTTTCTATTTCTCTCTGAAGGCACAGGCTCAAGAGTGTCTCTTGGAGAAAACTCTATTAGACAACAGAAAGAGTCATTTAATAGCAAAGATTTGTGCTCAGGTATGAAGTTCTGTACATGTGTTTATCTGTCAAGATCACAGCAGGTCTTTGATTTACAGAGCACTTACCACTTCAACTCTAATGTCTGATTGCAGGTGTGTGACTATTATAAGGATTGTCTGAGGGTGTTGGATAATTCTGAATGTGTGCCTGGAAGGTTTCAGAAAGAGTGGAGGAAACTCATCAGCATGAAGATCAGCTACTTCAGTGCCATCACACACGTGAGACCACCACACTCACCATGCAGTATATATTAAAGGGATAGTTCAGCCAAAAATGAAAATTTGCCAACTTGAGGGTGAGTAAATGGTGACAGAATTTTCATTTTTGGGTGAACTATCCCATTAAAGGTTTATTTCACCCAAAATAAACTGTTAAACTGAAAATTTTCATTAATTGCTCACCCTTGTCGTTCCAAACCCATAAGACTTTCATTCATCCTCGGAACACAAATGAAGATTTTTGAGCTCATGAACACGTATGTGCTTCAGCAAGAACCAAGGAGGTTTATTATTGTGTTACGCAGCACGTATGAGCTTCAGCAAGAACCAATGAGGTTAATTATTGTGTTACACAGCACATATAAGCTTCAGCAAGAACCAATGAGGTTTATTATTGTGTTACGCAGCACGTATTAGCTTCAGCAAGAACCAGTGAGGTTCATTCTTGTGTTACACAGCACGTATGAGCTTCAGCAAGAACCAGTGAGGTTCATTCTTGTGTTACACAGCACGTATGAGCTTCAGCAAGAACCAGTGAGGTTCATTCTTGTGTTACACAGCACGTATGAGCTTCAGCAAGAACCAATGAGGTTAATTATTGTGTTACACAGCACGTATGAGCTTCAGCAAGAACCAGTGAGGTTCATTCTTGTGTTACACAGCACGTATGAGCTTCAGCAAGAACCAATGAGGTTAATTATTGTGTTACACAGCACGTATGAGCTTCAGCAAGAACCAATGAGGTTAATTATTGTTACACAGCACGTGTGAGCTTCAGCAAGAACCAATGAGGTTAATTATTGTGTTACACAGCACGTATGAGCTTCAGCAAGAACCAGTGAGGTTTATTCTTGTTACACAGCACGTTTAAGGTTCAGCAAGAACCAATGAGGTTTATTCTCATGTTACGCAGCACGTTTAAGGTTCAGCAAGAACCAATGAGGTTTATTCTCATGTTACGCAGCACGTTTAAGGTTCAGCAAGAACCAATGAGGTTTATTCTCATGTTACGCAGCACGCTTTAAGGTTCAGCAAGAACCAATGAGGTTTATTCTCATGTTACGCAGCACGTTTAAGGTTCAGCAAGAACCAATGAGGTTTATTCTCATGTTACACAGCACGTTTAAGGTTCAGCAAGAACCAATGAGGTTTATTCTCATGTTACGCAGGACGTTTAAGGTTCAGCAAGAACCAATGAGGTTTATTCTCATGTTACACAGCACGTTTAAGGTTCAGCAAGAACCAATGAGGTTTATTCTCATGTTACGCAGCACGTATGAGCTTCAGCAAGAACCAATGAGGTTAATTATTGTGTTACACAGCATGTTTGAGCTTCAGCAAGAACCAGTGAGATTCATTCTCGTGTTACACAGCATGTATGAGCTTCAGCAAGAACCAATGAGGTTTATTCTTGTGTGTTACGCTGCACGTTTAAGATTCAGCAAGAACCAATGAGGTTCATTCTCGTGTTACGCAGCACATATGAGCTTCAGCAAGAACCAATGAGATTTGTTCTCGCACATCAAACAGATTAGGTTGAGCTTCTGTTAGTGTTGGCTGATCAGTGTTTATATGTGAATAAAAGCCTAAATTCAATCTGTTCATCATATGAAGCGATTGTGTCTCTTCAGAAAATTTGGACTAAACCGTTCAATTCATATGGATTAGTTTAGCAATCTCTTTATGAAGCGTCAAAGTTTCAGTTGCCTAAACTGTCAATGGAGGGACAGAAAGCTCTCAGATTTGATCAAAAAGATCTTTATTTGTGTTTCGAAGATGAACAAAAGTCTTACGGGTTTGGAACGACATGAGGGTGAGTGATTAATGACAGAATTTTCATTTTTGGATGACCTAACCTTATGCATTTTCATAGACTTGTTGGTTATTTTCATAAACCATGCCTCGTTTTATTTTCATTAGTTACACATGGGGAAGCAGTCAGAGGAACAGCAGAAATATGGAGAAGCAGTAAGCATTGCTTGTGTGCATTCATTTTTAATTATGCATAATTTTTGACATGACATTTTGAATTGAATGTGCTATTATTTTATTATTATATATTATTATTATTATTATTATTATTAATAGAAACATTTGTATTTGTTTTGCTGGCTGACATTTGACATTACTTGGTGTACCTGAGTTTCAATGCACAATATGGGCATAATATCCTCTGATGACAGTGTGAGGTCGCCTGCTGTTTCTCCACAGGTCGCATACTTTCAGTCCTCTATCGACAAACTTAATGAGGCAATTAGGCAGAGCAAGGTAATATTCTCAAACACCCACACACAGCCCACCTGTTCATTAAGCACGTTTACATGTGTACTCGTCGACCTTTTCAGGGTCAACCAGAACTTGTACAGGAAGCTTTGAAATTCACGATGGACGTGATTGGTGGAAAGTAAGATATTCAATTTATTATTATGTGTATGCTATGGTGTTTAATCTCTCCAAAAGGGGTTTTAAAATATTTTATTAATGTAATTTTCTCCTACTTTTTGTCTGTTTCAGATATAACTCAGCTAAGAAAGACAATGACTTCATTTACCATGAGTCTGTGCCTGGTCTGGACGCATTGGTGGCAGTAAAAGGTATACAAACAACTCTCATATCTCTTTTAAAATGATCATAAAGAATTTAGAAATCATTATTTAGTTCGCATTTGTGACATTTGCTACCCAGGTGCATCGTTGGTGAAACCCCTACCTGTGAGCCTAACTGATCAAAGTGTCACTGGTCCTGACCTCTTTTCTAAACTTGTTCCCATGGCAACTCATGAGGCCTCATCCCTTTACAGGTCAGCTGGTACATTGGTAACATGCTTCACTGATGTGTAACTTTAAATGTTCAAAAGTTTCTGTTTTTAACCATTATGTCTCTTCTTTTCTCTCTCTCAGTGAGGAGAAGGCCAAGTTACTTAGGGACATTGTGGCTAAAATAGAGGACAAAAACCAAATCCTTGAGTAAGTTACTCATAAAAACAAATATTGACCTAAAAACTCATCCACTTACTCACTCTCAAATAAAGTCATACAGGTTTCCAGGAACAATGAGCTAATAATGACAGAAATTCCATTTTTGGAGGGAACTAACCATTTTCAAAGTGAATCTATTCTGTGTATCTATAGGCTAGTAAAGTAGCTGAATTTTTTCTCCTCTTCTTGATTCATGCAGAAAATTTATGGAGTCTCTGAGCAGTGACTCGGTGTATAAAATTGACATGTTTAAATCTCTGCCTGACGCTGTATTGGAAAAATGTGCATTTCTCAGTGTACGACCCGACACTGTCAAGAACCTTGTCCAGGCCATGCAAGGTGAGAGTATACACAGACACACACAAAAACTTAAAATGACGACAAAAACTTTTGATGTTTAGTTAATGAGTCATTTCAACATTAAAACAAGGATTCTATGATCTGTGAAATGTTGTCTATGCAATTTTTGAATAAGTACCAACACTACTATCATTTAATTCATTATTTACTATTATTGTTTGATTTTTATTTTATGCCATGCAATCATGTGTGTGTTGCAGCACTATCTAGTGTTTACACTGATGTGGGTTCATCTCTGGACGAGGTCCGTAGTGCCCTTGAGGAAGATGAGGCTGGAGAGAAGAGTTTAATGGAGGTTGTGGGGAAAAAGGGATTGCCGGCCAGGTCTGCAGTCTTGCAGGAGATTCAGAAAGAGTTGAAGAAATATGAAGCTGCTCATCAGGCAGCCAGCAACACCAACACCGAGCTCCACAGAGCCATGAACCAGCACATACCAAACCTACGCCTGTTACAGGGATCTGTTGAGGAACTCAGAAAGAGCCTGCCCCAGCCACAACTCAGTCAAGGTAAGTGTTTTTTACAGATGTACATTGGAAGACAGAAGTTATCTGTTGTGAGTTGTAAAAATGTAATTATCTCTTTTCATCTAAGATGAAACATCATCCTTGCAAAAAATGAAGACCATTCTTGGCAAAGTTGATGAAATGCGAAAGCAAAGGATCTCATTGGAGAGCCAGCTCCGTGACCTTATTCATAAAGATGACATCACTGGAGTCCTGGTAACCACAGATCGTGCTGAGATCAAGGTTAATGACCAACTGAAACTGTACTGCCTTTTCTTTATCGCTTTGTGCTGCTCTACCGTTGATTCATATTGAACAAATGACCAGTCAGAAATGTTAGTCTCTATCTCTCTTTCTCTCTAACTTTTCTTTCAGACATTGTTTGCGGAGCAGTTGAAAAAGTATGATCAGCTAAAGGGATATATAGAACAGAACTTGGTTGCTCAGGATAACATCCTGAAAGCCCTGACAGAAGCAAACGTGCAGTACGCCCCTGTCCGCAAGACGCTCACACTCACAGAGCAACAGTAAGTTTTTGTCTGTATTTTCATAGTCAAAAGACTCAAGTGTTTCAAGTGTTAGTATCTGTTTCAGTGACATTGTATGTAATCTTCTCATTTTGTCCTGAAGATGGAACGGCACTGTACAAGCCCTGATTGCCTCATTTGAGGCATATGAGGACTTGATCAAGAAGGCGGAGGAGGGCAAAGACTTCTACCAGGATCTGGACAAGAAGACCTCTGGCCTGTTGGACAAAACAAAGTCATGTTGCAAAACCAGAGAGGATGAGCGAGTGGCTTTGCTGGAAAAGTAAGTTGTCTAAAGTAGAAGGGTATGATATTGTGGGTAGATTTGTTATTTGTTATATATGTACACTGTTTGAAGAGACAGACACCTGGTGGTTCAGGATCAAGTACCTTGACTTACAGTTGATAAGATACAGATTTCAGTACATTTTCCGATTGTGGGTTGCCTATGTTTGGATCGAACCTGCAACCTACTTATCATCAGTGTAAATTATAAACTAGTAGACTACCACCACTCAATACTAAAGGTATTCATTTTCAAATGGCTGTTTTTCAACAATGTATCTCATTCCATGATTGTCTAACATACTACTTTCTGCAGGGAGATTGGAAAAGGGCCTATACCTCCTATACCTGCTGCTCGGAAGCCTGTGGTTGGCCAGAAAGTTGTTGGTTCTAGAACCGGCCCTTCCAGTCTTGAATCTGTAGGCCCTCCTGTTGCCTCTTTTGAAGATCTCCCACAAGAACTACAAAGCCTCCCTCCAAATCTGAATTTGCCCAGAGGTCCAGTGCTTCCCAATCCTGTTCCCCATGGTGGAACCCCTGTTAGCTGGCCACAAGGGGAAAGCCCATTTCCCCCAACTCGGTTTCCAAACCCCCAATTTCCAACTATAGATCCAAAGCAACAGCTGTCCCACAATCTCCCACAAAATCAGGCACCTTATGGCCAGCCCTTTGCTCCCATGCAAATCCCTGGGCTGCCACCACAGCAATTCCAGGCAAGATCAGCTGGAGGCATGACACATGTCCATCCTCAGGTTAATCAATCGAACACCCCACAGGTGCCTTCTCAGGGGTACAATCCAGTTCTCTGGCAGCAAGCTCACTGTGGGCCCATTGCTGTTACAGGTGGTTATTCTGTACCTCCACAAATGGGACAGATTCCCCAAAATTCCATTAGGCCTGGTTTAGCCGGACAACCACAAGTATCATTTCCAAACTCTCTTGGGCAGCAGATGCCAACTGTCATGACTCAGTCTTCCTCTGTCCAACAGATCATACAGGGAACACAATGCCAAAGCTTTACCACCCAGCCTAGACAAAGCATCCCCTCAACCACACCAAGAAGTGCATTTCCTGGGCAAATCCTTCCCCCCTTCCCACCTGGACAGGTTCAACCTTCTATGCCAGGCCAAACACAGCAACAGCCTGGCCTCCCCTCAGGTTACCGACCTGCATTAGTTCCACATATCCAACCCCAGCATGGTCCACCAGGCCAGCTGACAGTGTCCCATCCTCAGGAAGCTCCCATTCCAGGGCAAGCTCAAACTCAGCCTCAGTGCAGTCTTTCCAATCAGTTCCATCCTGGACAGCTTCCACAAAACAGGCCTCAGCCTTATATGGGGTATGCCACCACATCTTTTCCATCTTTGCAACCTCGGCAAAACCCTGCACCCCAACAAGTACATCCAGGCTCTCAGATCTTTCCACAGGCACCCTTCAGCCAAAATTCCCAAATTCCTTGTGGTGCTCGTCCACTTAGTCAGCCCCAAATGCCACCAGGAGCTGTACCACCACAAAGTAACATGTATTCATTTGCACCAACACACATGGGCCAACAACCTATGGGACAACAGAACGTTCCACCCCAATTCAACAACATGTTTAATGGCCCTGGGGGGCAACCCATGTACATTCCTGGTCAAAGCCAAATGCTTGGTCCTCAAAATGTGGCTCACCCATCATCAGGACCAGCAGCTGCCCCAGTGATGGATAATCCAGTTCCACCATCACTTGCCAGCACCCTCATTCCTACACCATCGCCTGTTCAGGTTTCATCCCAGAACCAGATCTCCACTCCTAGACCAGGTGTGCCATCCTCTTTCACATCAAGTGCTGCTCCAACTGACTTTCTCCAGAACAAGGTGAATAATCTCAGCATTGGGTCCTAAACTGATTGTGGAGTGGATAAATTCTCAACTCCGTGGTCTCAACTCATTATCACAGTGGTCTCTTGTGCTGCTCCATACCAACAACTGTGCATGAGCTGTCAATGGTAGTCAGGATACCACACAGAGCAATCAAAAATGACGGGAATTTTTTGGAATTCTTTGTAGTTGCAACACAAGATCTAATGTCTGAACACACACTAACACTTGCCTTTTCTACATGTACAGTATAACACAGAATTGCACTGTACCTTCTAGAGTAAATAAAACTATAACTGACCACATGTACTACAAGAAAAAGGAAACTTTTGCAACTGTAATTCTATGCAAGTGTCAAGTATCACTCTTTGTATTTCTATTCCTAAATAGCACTTTAGTATGCACTGATGATGATGAGGAAGAGGTGATTGTTGGTGTTTCTATTTCTTTATGGATGTGTCTTCCATAGTATCCAAAAACATTTTAATACCCAAAATGTTCTAGTTCTTGCATATGATTTTGTGATAAATTGTAAACACTGCTTTCTTTTAGCTCTGTATTAGACCATAACAAAATTAGCATTTTATTAAAAGGGAAATGCTTTTTGATCTTGAGATATTGCTTCTGTATAAAATTCAATATTAAACTAGTTTACTTAAAAATGTGTTTACGTGGCTACTTTTATAGAAAACTATTAGGTCTACTCACCTGGACTTGTGCAGTTGTTCTCTTCCTTGTAGACCACTTCAAGCTTGGTCAAACTGAATGGGAAGCATCTGTGAATAATCTTCAGGTCTTTCCCCATTGCAGTGGTGTCCAAGCCAATGCTTTAGAATGGTTCTACCAACACCTACCGGTGTTGTTTTAGGGTCCTTGTAGTGAAAAGTGAATTTTCACCAGTCTGAAGCTATGTGTCTTCCCACCCACCACACCACACCCCACTTTACTTACTAAGACCATTCTTAGAAGTTTTGCAGTATGCATCCCTAATAAAATATTACATATTGTAGTGTATAATACAATACACATACTGTTATGTGCTAATGCACCACTGCCCTAATGTGACCATATGATGGCACTGTCTGGTTGTGTTGTAAGATTGTCTATAATGAGCTTGTCGGTTCCCTCTTAATGGGTTACTGGAGCTGTCTAGATTAAATCAATATGCTTCATTTGCTTCAGGCACAAAGAACCACAGAATTACTACACGCACATCCTGCAGTTAATGTCTGTAAATAGTAAAACAGGGATGCTCAAATTGAGTCAGGTCAAAGTCTATAAACATTTTCTTTCTTTTTTTTTTTAAAACCGTACTCATAAACAGGTCAGAGAAAGGCCTAGGATAAGAGGTCACAAAATTCACTATGCCTAATGGGTAGTGACTAGAATATAGTATTGAACAGTATTGATGCTTCTCTCATGACAAAAACATTAAAAATGGCAAATACAAGACATGCATGCAGTGTATGTAGCTAGTCAATGTTTTTGTTTCAGTGAGCTCTTCACTCAAGAGCCCTTCACTCTTCTAAGTACCCAGTCTTTTATTTCAGCAGTCTGTGCACGCCGTCCCTTGCTTTTGACTTGCTTTGATGGAGTGAGCGCTGGGAGAGGAACTGACCCAGTTTTTTCTTTATGAGATGGTTTTGGCTTGAGCAGAATAGCACACTTAGCATTGAAGTGTTTTGTGGAGGACTAGGTTTGAGGTTGATTTTACATAAATCCCAGCACGAGTTCGAATCGTGATGAAACGTCGGAAGAACTAATTTTTCAACCCGTTTCTCAGTGACTTCTCAACAAATTTCGATACACACTGTAGTTATTTTTAACATCAAGATTGTAGGTTAAATTATAACCGGTCCATTTTAATTATTATTTTTCTAAATCTCTTTTGCAGTTAAATGGTACTGCAGTGTGACAAATGTGACCATATTCAAATTCAATTTTTTGCTAAATAAAATTTGCAGAAAATATAAACCTCAACTTAAATTTTTCGATCATTTCTATAGATGATGAAAATGATTATCACATTTTTGTCCAAGGAACCAATAATAAACAATGTCAAATTAAACAATTCTAAAATTATTTATTCTCAGTGAAAGTATTAATCTAACATTAAAAACACAAAAAGCACCTTGTTAATAATAATCAATTTGTATGCCCTGAAAGTTTACAGGTTCCATCATTTCTGTGAATGCATGTGTGTGAATATAAATGTGCTGTTTGACAAAATACAACATAAAACATTAACATGGCACCATAACACATCTGAAATCCACTTTTGTAGCTATAATACCAAATTAACAGTTTTCAACTTCTTATTTTCCCTTTATATTCACGTTGCACAACACGTTGCTACTTTGTCTTGCCATTTATGCGGTTTCGTTTCATATTCATATATTGTTTCATGTCCGAATTAACGTCTTGTTCGTTCAAAACATTCATTTGTTAGCAATCAATGTCTCATAATTTGTAATGGTCAAGTTGCGTACTGTACTGTATGTGAAGTATAATTTGTCATTTCTTTTGTTCAAGTCGTCGTACATCAGACAGTGCTGAAGGCTTCCACTCGTATTAAGGTGTGTAGGCCGTGCCCAGGCGAGGGCTGGATGACCCGGAGAGCACTCCAGGTAAGGAACGTGTGCTAATGGGGCTGTAGCCGGGTTCGGAGCTGCGCCTGGAGCACAGCTGGGACAGGGGCCTCCCCTGTACGGATCTGCCTGGATGCCTGCGCAGCACGGGGGACTTTTTAGGGGATTTAGGGAGCTTGTAGAGGAAGACGTTGTAGTGAAGCGGGGGGCTTGTCTCGGGAAGCATTTTCACCTCTTTGGGGAGGAGCAACTCTAAGTCGATGGTCACACCACCCTGGACATGAACACACACACAAAGGCACACACAAAATACACACAAGCATAACAACACAAACATAGGAATCAAAAAGCATATACAACACAGATAGACACAGACACATGGTAATACAAAAACAAAGAAAAAGCAAGAAAGTATAAAGAATTTAACAAAAATAAATCACATAAATTGTTGACAACGACTCCCTCATGAGTAGTGTTGGGAAGGTTACATTGGAAATGTAATAGGCTACAGATTATTTAAAATATAAGTAATGTAACTATTTCAATTACTTTATTAAAGTAAATGTAACTGATTACATTCGATTACTTTTCTAATTTTTATCACTCGACATGGTGGCAACTCTTAAGGTGATGATACACGGGGCACCTTCACGAGGTGAGACACAGGGCCTACAACCGATCTTAAGTATCCAGATAGAAATTTGTTGCCCATTCTCAATGGGAAAGTGCCTCAGCAACATAGCTCAAAAAAGTTGCCCCGTGGATCATCACCTTTAGACAGATTATAGCCTAAAGAACCAATCAAAAGCATCAGAATATCATCGCTTTACTAACTCATGCTCAACACTGCTCATGAGTCACTAAAGTCAGAGTAAAAACAGGAAACTATTAAGTCAATGTTTTAAGTACATTAGAGTAATTTGAGTGATTTCAGTGTTGAAACCAACCTGGCACAAAATAGGTGGGCATGACTCAAGTGCAAGTAATCAGCTTGCAGGAACTGATCTCAGATTCAGGATTCACATAACAGATGGGAAACTTTGGAATTAGCTTAAAAGTACCCCTATTATGCTTTTTTCGAGTATTACCTTTCATGCAGTCTGTAATATAGCTGTTTGTGAATGTAAAAGGTGTGCAAAGTTTTAAAGTGCCCCTATTATGCTATTTTAAAGTTTCCAACAACAGGTTTACATGCATCAAAGGTCCAAAACAATGTTCAGTGACTCTTAAACAACTCGGCAGATGAATCAGTCTCTCTAAATCCCTCCTTTCCACGAGCCTACTCTGCTCTGATTGGCCAGATGGCCCAGTCTGTTGTGATTGGTCTATTGCGTACAGTGTGTATTTTGGAAACAAACAGCCATTACCATAACTGAACTCCAGCTCTGTCCAGAGGCTTCCAGTTACTAAAGCTCAGCGATAGTACACACTGTAAAAACAGTAATGATGACGTTGATTTTACATAAATCCCAGCGCAAGTCCGATGATGAAACAACCATTAAACCAACTAATTTTTCAACCCGAACCTTGAGCAGGACGTTTCTCAGTGACACTACTCAGTTTGAGGTATGAGATGTTTCAACTGTAATTCCTCACCATCAGCATTAGCAAGTGTGTGTCCATCATAGACTGTAAAAAAATATGGATGTAGCATCCGTGACGTCAACCATAGGATTCTGAAGAGCAGTTTTGAAGCGTAAAGTAGGGTCGAGCTGGCCGTTGCCATCTGGCATCTTCGTGCGCCACGCCCAGAAAACAGAAAATGGGCAAAAAGGCAGGACGTGGGCGGAGCTGAGGTGACGCGATGAAAAGACAGTGGATAAATGGCTATCCACCTGTCACTCAAAGTGGCCACGCCCTTAATTATGCAGAACTTTAAGGCTTTATATAATATAAACGAATGAGTTATAAAATAATTCACCCCCCTCACAGTTGTCATGAAGGGCAAAATTAGATGTATAGACCAAAACCACAATTTGTACCAGGCTGTAAATATGTTTTTTTCTGCTGTAAAGTTGAGCATTTTAACATGGGGCTCAATGAGATTCTGCTCCTTCTGGAGCCTATCTCTAGCAGCCAGTCGATGAATTGCACGGGGCACCTTCACGAGGTGAGACACAGGGCCTACAACCGATCTTAAGTATCCAGATAGAAATTTGTTGCCCATTCTCAATGGGAAAGTGCCTCAGCAACATAGCTCAAAAAAGTTGCCCCGTGGATCATCACCTTTAGACAGATTATAGCCTAAAGAACCAATCAAAAGCATCAGAATATCATCGCTTTACTAACTCATGCTCAACACTGCTCATGAGCCACTAAAAGTAAGTCACTTCCGTATTGGCTTCAACAGAAACTGGGGGAGGTTGCCGCTTGGTGCCCATCAACAAACCCAGAGTGTGTGTGTCTAATGTATTGCGGTGCACATGTGGGAACTGTATCAATAACAGTACATATGTTAGCCCAGCTGATGTAAACATTAACGTTTGCAAAACAAATCTTGCTCCATCCTTTATGTTTACTCAAAATAGTAAGAATGACAGACGATCTGCATTAATAGACAGTAATAACCTGAGTTAGCCAGTTAGCCAGATATTTACACAATATGAAACACAATAAACACATTGAAGAGCACAGCGTCTTATCGACATGATGCTGTCCAGTATCCTCTGCAGTGTTCAAGGTGTCCCTGGTCTCTGCGCGACGTAGATGCGCAATAAGTGGCCGGGCTTATGCTAATGTTTCATTGTGACATCACAACAAAGCGGCTTGCGACTCGTTTGAAAAACGATTTGTTTAATTCTCAGGGTCGACTCTTACTTTTGAGAGACTATAACTTTATATAGGCTGCACTATTAGATTTAAAACTTTGCAGGATGTTTTTATTAATTTACAACTATGTTACACACTACATGAAAGGTAATTTTCAAAAATCCATAATAGGGGCTCTTTAAAGATCAAAGCGCACAACAAATAATAAAAAAATAAAAAAAAGTTATTGTTTCCTAAAAGAACCGATTCTGAACTGTCGAAACGAGTCGTCAGCAATTCCAGTCTCACAATTCCTTCAGACATCATATCAAATACATATCAAATTTGCATAATGCCAGCCTGTGGTCTTCATTGGCTGCCAGCGAACAACATCTACTTTGATCCACCCTCAAACACTTGAGTTGTTTCGTGCTGTCAATATGTTGAGGAGATGCTGTTTTCTGCACTGCGAAAGCAAATTCTCTTTGTATACATCTTCCAAAGGGTGAGGACGTGACAAGTCAGGGGTTACAAATCATTTTTACAAAGATAACACCAGTAGAACTCCAAACTTTTGTTGTGTTCCTGTCATTTTACTGATGACTGCTTCTCAAATCTCAACTAGGTCAAAGCGGGATTTGTAAAATGCTTACATTAGTCATTCATGTGTAAGTCTGTCTATCTATCTATCTATCCATCTATCTATGATGATGAAATAGTTAAACTAGTAAACTGGTAGTTGAAATAGTTTTTCATGATTTAAAAGTCTTTGTCACTTTTGATCAATTCAATGCATCCTTGATGAACAAAAGTATTAATCTTTCTTAGCGTTATTCCTGCTCTTTGCAGGGTCCGCTTCACGCACACTTTATTTGGCACAGATTTTACGCCGGATGCCCTTCCTGAGCACTGATAGTGCTGGGACACATTCACTCCTACAATTTGGCATATCCAATCCACCTAGCCTGCATGTCTTTGGACTGTGGGGGAATCCCACAATGACATGGGGAGAACACGGAGACCTTCTGTGAGGTGACAGTGCTACCCACTAAGCCATCGTTTTTGATGTGTGGATTTATAGCCATTTTGCTCATTTCCTTTGCCAACTCACAACCAGATTGGACAGCAAATGACAAATGTCATCTGTCAAATGTGGAAATGATTCATGTTTTGTCCAAACCCAATATGTAAAGTCAGCCTATAATCTTACAATAGAGCATTGTTATGAGGGTGAAATGTCCAGTATGGTTAGCAGCAGAACCTAACGAATGCTATAGCCATGCACAGGAGCTAAGCAAAAGAGTGAGGAGGAGCAGTGAAAGTGAAAAGGAGTCAAAATGGGAGCAGTGGAGTTCACGAATACACTGGCACTCAATTGTATTGGTAAAATGTTTTATTCCAAACAAACTTTCTCATTTGTTTTATCTGAAAAAACAAAAACAAAACAAACAAAAAAAAAAATACAAAAAAAATTTTTCAATACATAATTAGTAATCAATTAGTTTCAAGACACAATGAGCTTTAAAACTGTATGATACTGCATATAAAAATCTATCCAAGCAGTATTTCTAGCAGTACTTCTTCAGACAGACAGTGAATAAGTCAACAAACATCTACAAATCTCAGATTTTAATTTTTGTTTTACTTTAAATAGCTATGTTATTTCCCACAGACGTTTTCTTTTGCACGAAAGAACACCAATGCATGCTGACTTGAGTAAGGCAGGACAGACAGGAGTTCATAAGGTGAAGGCGTTACAGAGGTGAGGACTGAAGGTCAAAGGTTGAAAACGGTTAAACCTTTGCGTTGTGGGGTGAAGTGTTTCATAGCATAGCGTGACTTAGCGGGACATAGCATAAGAAAGCTTGACATAACATGATGCAGCGTGACATCAGCAGTGACAGCAAGCAAGGACAAGGTGAATGTGGCAACGCCAGTGTGCTGGTAGGAATAGGAACTTCACCGTGTGATGACAGCACAAAAACAGAAGTTAGCATGCTAGTTCAGTGATTCATTTGTAGTGGTGTACTAATTCAGAGGCTGCATCCTTCCAAATGCATCACAGCGGGAAAGCAAAGGCTGACACAAATCAAAGTTTCTTTTGAATGCGGCCTACAAAAGCGTCCTTAGTTTTCTCGAGCCATGAACGATCGAACGAGTGGATCTTTCGCAGCCTAGCCTTTCCCAAGATTCATTGCGTGCAGGTGAAAACTGGATTTTTTGAAAGAAAATGACGGATTACATCTTTATTTGTAAGTATAGGGTTCAGACTTACTTGAATATCTAACGATAGAATTTTGACATCTTACTAAGAAGCGTTTTTACCAATAGTTAATATTTGTATTATGTACATCAAAGGTGCTCAACCAGTCGATCGCAAGAGTAAATTGCACTCTGGTCTGGTTTGCCCTTTCTCTCTCTCTTCAGTGTTCCCACGTCTCAGAACTCAAATACATAAAATATTAACCTTCATAGACATAGTATTTCTTGAGTAAAGAAAACCCTGTATTTATTTAAAAAAATATATATATTCTTTATTTACCCTTACAAGATCACTGATTACATTCAGATCTGTGCTGTGCTGTGCGTGTGCGTGTGTGTGTGTGTGTGTGCGCTGGCGGAGGAGGGGTGGAGCTATGAGCTGTGAGGATTTGCTTGACAGTCCAATCGAGTAACGAGATTTAGCACAAGCTCTTTTAATGCTTTTCATTGGTTAAATATTTGTAAAATCCACTGACAGATGTAAAGGGTGACCAATAGCATTGCTTTATGAAAAAAAAAAAAAAAAGTAACACTTAATAATAATAATGTTCAGTTATAAGTCACTTATTAGTTAATTATGAACTAATCATTTACAAAACATGATTACACATTCATATATGATTAATAAGTAATATCCTAACATTTTATGAATGTTTTGTTAATTCAGTTGTAAGTCATTTATAAATTATTATCCTCTTGAAAACAAATAAATTACTACTCTTAAAAATGCTGTTTTATCATCCTGCTCCTGAACACAGACCAGTTTATACTGATCTGTTCATCATTTATTCAAGATTAACCATTGTTTATTGAGATGATACTTTATTTATAACTTGTATAGTATTTTTCTTAAATTTTTTAGTATCAACTAATAAAGCAAACATCTACTATTGATCTGTTTTGATTTATTTCATGATTTACATAACAGCACATTTGTAAATTGTTAACATGCCATTTATTAATAAGTTATAAAATGTCATGTTTTGTAAATGATGTTCATCATTAACTAATTATTAATAAATTAATTATAACTAAATTAACAAAACAGTTATAAAATGTTAGCATACCACTTATTCATTTATGAATGTATAGTCATGTTTTGTAAATGATTAGTTAATCATTAACTAATTACTTATAAGTAACTTATAACTGAATGTTATTGACAGCAACGAAATTAGGGCTGAATTCGAAATTGCATTTAACACACTACTCATACTCTTTAATATGAATATATGGCAGGAATAGCAAGAGTAGTATGCTAATACACTAATCTGAATTCAGACAGGGTAGATCTCGGCACACTGGCAAATTTAAAAGTAGATCTTTGTTCAAAAAAGGTTGGGCACCCCTGATGTACAGAAATGAACCACAGTGAACATATGTAGACAGGTTGTGTACCCTGTATTGTTTTCAGACAGCTGAATAAAACTTTCAAAAAGTCCAGTACAAACATTACTGCCGCTCGTCAATGGGAGATGTCCCATTTAATAATGCTCGTTTCGACCTTTGAAGGATGCAGCCTCTGAATTGGGATACAGCTTGTGTGTTTTGAAGCCAGCATTGAGCCACCTTGAGGTGACTGCAAGGAAGAGTACCATGTCAATGTTTAGTCCACTAATTAGAGAATTTTAGTAATTTCAGGGAGTGGTGTCAAATGTGTGTCTCGTTACAGTCACGGCGCCAGCCTGTGGCAACAGAATGTTACTACACGTTCATGTTGTTCTGCAGTGAGTTTACCTCCTCTGCATTGTCTTCTGTGGCGGCCTTGTCGTTTTCGAGTTTTGGCGTGAGCGAGTTCTGGTTGTTCAAAGACTCGTCCTCTTTAGGGGGACTTTTGCATGGCTCTTCTTTGCAAGTGTCATCCTGTGGAGCAACACACACACAATATTACTAAGAGAAAAAGAAAGTAACAAACAATGTGGCACCCTATACTCTTTTACACCTAGCATTAACATCTCAAATGTTTTTCCAGTGACCACTTACAATACAATGACCAACAAATCTAGCAGTTGGTAAGGACTCATATGGACTTATTATTTTTATGATACTTTTGTGGTGCTTTTTGGAGCTTGGCAGCCCCTAATTACTTTTTTCAATGTATGGGAATAAGCGGTGTGAATACACACACAATGAGATATGGAATGGCGTGAAGCAGAGTAAATGATACATTTATTCTCCGTGGCATGTAACATTCCTTAAGTATGTTATTTTGGGTCTCTCTTGTATACTAGCTGTTAGTTGTCTATTGCTTGTTTATTTTGATTTTATTTCCCTAACCTAATATTCAACAATAATATTGATCTGACTGTACTGATGTTGTTGTATGAGAACTTTATAGATTAAATTAACTAATGTAATAATTGATGAATTGAACGGATTTATGAAATGACAGTGAAGCGACACAACTGATGCTGGTAGGTCACATGATTGTGACAATATGGCAATACATCTAAATTTCATTTATACCACGCACATTCGTTCTATATAGAGCATACTTTTTAGGGGATACCAAGTAATTACTTATTCAAAATAAGCACCAGAGAGTAATAAGTACAAGAGTACGCAATTTCGGATGCAGCCTGTGACTCTTTTAATTGTCCAAACAGTAATAACATTTAAACATAAAAACATAATTATGAAAATGACGACAACTAATTAAACTTAATTTTTATTTTTAATAGACTTTATTTCAATGATTGATTCATTCATTTAGTTCAATGAATTGATTTAATAAGTCAATTAAATCAAAAGATTAACATAATCAATTGCCTCAATGTCGACAAGTCAATTTCAAATTTCTCACTTTAGTATCTCAATTTCAACTTTGCCATAATCTCATAGTTATGACAGTCTAAATTATGAGAAATTTGAAAGATGAAATTGAGAGACAATAGATAAGTTATTTTTTCCTTTTAACTGACTTTCTCAAAATAATGATTTAATTACAACAAGTCAAATTTATGATAACGTGAATTAAAAGGTTTAATCTTTTATGATTTTTGTGTCAATTATGATTCACCAAAAGCACGATTTTTTTTTCTTGCATGTGGAAAGGGCTTCCATATGTCTGGGATGCTACACATTTGAAGATGTGCATTGTATTCTGATCACTTAAACTGATTTATAGAATCACCGGATGTTAATACTAGCTGTAAACAAGGTCCTGGGGCCTGTACCATTATGATAGTTTAACAAACTCAGGGTTACAGGATTAGTTTTGTATTGACAAAACCAAACCAATCTATTCAGGCTTTGTTGGTCCCATGATGCTGATCATCAGCTTTCTCTGTCAACTCAGGCTTTGATCCTGGATCAGTGAAACTGAGATTCACTTCTCATGAGAGAAGCAGCGAGATTCATCTCTCTTCTGCAGAATATTACATGATTGAAAAATATTAAGAATTTAAACCAATTTACACAGCAAGAAGAAAGGAGCGGTCTATGAAAGAGGACAACTTAAAGAAAAATATAACCGTCAATGCAAGTAAAAGTTATGAAGTTAGTTTAGTCCAATTTCAGTTCGAGATCTCTTATCCAGAACATAACCTGCCCTGGAGCAGGTTAGCCATGGAGCGCAAGTTACTATGGAGATAAACACTGCTAAAGGCCAAACCACTTTAATGGTACCTAAAACCCAGGATTAGCACAAACTAAGCTTAAACACATCTGGCTAGCCAGCTAAACCGGCTTCATGGTATAGGCCCCTGGTGTGCCATAACATAAAGAAAACTGTCAGGAGTTCATGAGGAGAGCGCATGGATCTGGATTCAGTTTTTACTCCACAGCTCAGAGGAGGAAATGCTAAACTTCAGAGCATAAACTGCAGGGGCGCCGCTAAGGGGGGAAGTTAGGATGATTCTAAGGGCCCATGCACTTTTGGTGCCCCCAGAGATCGGTTTTATTAGTAGTAATAGTACTAGTAGTAATGTAATAGAAATTATAAATGTATAATCTACCAAAGAGTTACAAATAAAACAAAATTATGGCTTATTTCTGCATTTCTGGCAAAATGCTCCACTCATGAACCGCTCACCGGTAAAACGACGTTCGCTCAAATCCTGCTCCGACATGGCTACTATACTTGTTGTAGCCTTTAAGAAAAGGTATTTAGTTTTATATTTATGTTTAAATATTATAATGTTATTTTTTTGAATGTCATCTATGTTGATTATGGACACATCATAAGATGTGCAATATGTTGGGAAACATGGAGTGGGTCAGACATGATTTTGACCACTTCATTGAGTTTTGTTTTGTAGAAAGCCTTTCTTTAAAGTGAATTTCGTTTTGTAAAATTTGTATCTTAATTTTAATCAATGTTTCATCAGCCAATTGCCTGGATTTAATAAATAAGAAGCAAATATAACAGACAATAATCATGACATGGAGGTGCCGGCGCAATCATGCACTGCATGTGAATTGGAGCGCATCTCATAAGTGAACCAAAACTCTACTACCTGCCTCACAGACATGACATATTTCTCTATAGAAAGCTTGAGATGTATACTTTTAAATGAAACGATTCAAAATGAAAAGAAATATACTCTATGATTATGTAATCTGTATGACGTGCATTTCTCTCTATAGACGCGTTCACTACTGCGGTGATGGCGAGTCGTCAACTTCATCTTTGCAGCTGACACTGATTCAGAAAACACTAGTTTATTAATAAACAATTAAAATGTCTATGCTATTTGCTAAAATGCTATTTTTGACACATTCATCATTACTTTTGCCAGTTCTTTGTGGCAAGCTTTATGCGTGTGCTTGAGTGCGGAATAGGCTAATATATTACGTAAACACTCATTATGGTTTAGAATTCTCTCCAGTATGTATTTAAGTAATTAAATTAATATAAATGTGTGCTTAGTGGACTAATGGCTTAAATGAACAACTACTAGTCCAGTAGAAAAAAAACTTTAGTCGGGGACAGCCCTACTTATTTCACATATTTTCGAACCAGCATGTCGTAAAGGGTATTCTGGGTTGAGCGAGCAGAGCTTAATAGGTCAGTATTATTAAAGATTTTGGATAGCTAGGTTGGCTTGTATGTTTGGTGCGGTAGGGGGCCTACCTCCTATTCTTTCATAGGGCCCAAAATTGCTAGCGGCGCCCTTGATAAACTGATCCATGACCAGGACTTTCAAGGGATATCTGCAGTTTTAAACATTTACCAAGAGATATTGTTAACACACTATAAGCATAGTTTACATTAACTGGATCATATGCCACGAACAGTAAACCTTGCTTATTCATAAGGCAAATTCAAATTATTAAGAAATACTTGCTAAAATATTGTTTTCAAAGCAACGTTTACTGCTGTGAGTGTGATTCACTAATGCTAGGCATTAAATCATAAGTCGATTAAAAGCGAAGCTTTTTTTGAACAGGTTTGGTAACTTGCTACCTGTGATATCCCTTATGGAACCACAAAGGAAAGAAAAGAAGACTTTATTCACGCTGCTGAAATCAGACGTGTAAATACTCAATCTCAAGAGAGAGAAGATGAAAAATGTCAAATAAATTCTCCCAGGAGGTGGAAATATAAAGTAAACAACTCACAAGTAAACAAAGTCACCTAGGGATATTTTCATGGCTCTTTCATCTACGGTTTGTCATCAATCATCCCTCACTTCTCGTCTCATCTCAGTTTTGCTCTATTTCTCCTCCCTGTTGCACAGTGAAGCTGTCAACTCTCTTTTAATCATAAAAAAAAGTCTTTTCCACTATAAAATCACTGTGGGACTGGGCCGACAGAAGTTGACTGAGGTTAGAAAATTGCATTTGTGAAGGCAATAAAAAAACAAAAGAAAGATCATCAGAAACTAGACTAGGTTTTATTTTCAATTCAGAATAAATAAATGGCCTTAATCAAAGTACTAGAGAACAAGGTTCTGACAAGTTCAAGGTTCATCAGGTACTTCAGGGTAATAGGTATCTGAGTTGGTGAATATAGAGGTAAGAACACTGTTTGGTCCTCCTTTAAAGATCAAATGTTACACGCTAGTCTGTGCAACATTTATTCATGGCAGTCTACACTGAAAGGTTACCAAAAGATGGGAGCACAAAGCTTGTACTCTGGAAGTTTAAATATGGCTTTTCACACTGCGCTTATAACACTTGGTTATTGCCATTCTATACACCACTTTTAATCCCAGGTAGAGAAACGTTTCATACTTGTAATTAAGAAGAGGGTTGGCACCCCTTTTTACCCAGGGTCATGAAACCTCACGCCGGAGCAGGGTTAGCACTGCTTTTGCCATGTTAATCCTGCATTGCGGTGTCAATTGTGTACAGTGTGAAATGATGCAGTGTTAGAATGTTACAGCTAGATGCCTAGGAACAAACACCCAATTGTCTTCCTCATATTCACATGACTTTGAACAGTCACAGAAACACAGCGTACTGTATTAACAGTAGTTGCAGGTTTTGATGATGAAAATGTCAAATGGTGAAAGAAAAGGTGTAAATTGAGAACAGTTTTAGGGCCCTATTTTAACGATCTATAAGCGCATGGTCTGAAGTGCACTTATAGCATGTCTGAAACCACTTTTGCTAGTTTAACTATGGAAAAAAAGGTTAGTGCGCCCGGTTAGCACAGTCATTTTCAGTTGCCTCATAATAGCAACGCGCCAACAATGTGCCTGAACACGCCTCATTTTCAGCCTAGCACGCCCATGGGCGAAAGAGTGCATTTGAAAATTATTTAAAAAAAAACCTGCGCTGTGCGTCGCATTGCGCCAGGTGTATGATAGGGCCCTTAGTCTTACCTTTATAGTCTGAAAAGTGTCATTCAGGAAGAACTTAATGGTACAATCGGCAATGTATAATATGAATATGTGCAACGCTAGAGCCTTTTTGTAAACAGGGTGTGTGTGCTGCATTCATCAATGACACTGACACTGCAAAAATGCAAATTTTTGCAAAAGGTTAACCCTAGGTCTAAAGGGTTTAGACTAGAGATGTACAGTGTGAGTCAGTTTATGAATACCCGGGATTAATTGTAATCATGAGTAAATTATGATTGGTGTGAAACGTGAAGCAAGATAACCCAGGATTCTGTTTACCTGGGGTTTAGAATGACACAGGGTTAACTATTTCAAGTGTGAAAAGCCCTAATGTTTCTCCATTTTTTCATCTGCCTGTTCATATACTGGTCAATGTCGTGATATTAAAAAAGGCAGTTCTTTTGTAGTTAATTAGGATGCACCAATATTAAAATAGCAGTTTCAATAAACTACTAAATATTTCCAGCTTTTAATTGCAATGGTTTTACTACTTTAAATAAAAATTAAAATATCACACTAAAAACTAAAATTCATTATTTTAAAAAGTACAAGTGAATTTAGGAATCACTTTTTATTTTAGCTTTTCGACTCTAATAATTATGTAGCCGCATATTCAACATAAATCGTTAAGTCATCTCATCTGTAAATACTTTCATTGGTTTTCTCAAAGTGATAACATGCACTTATATGATGAAAAGAAACCTAAAATGCTTTATAACCTGCATATATTCACCTCTGACATCAATTTGATGCTGTAAATGTGGTTTGATTTTGATCACCAAGCAAAAGTACAGTCTGATTTACAGTCTGCTCCTTTATCTGTTTCTGCTTTGATGGCGTTTGAGTAAACATTAGTTTAGTGAAGTTCAAAAGACACTCACTTATGGTAACAGTTTAGCGTAATGAAAATGTGTGACTTGAATTTGTGTTTGACAATCACTAAATGCTTGTAATGCTTTGGCCTAAACTTTTGCCATGAAAAGACTCTAATTGTATTATAAATGTATTTTTAGAAATTCTTAATTTTACTTCCATACTCCCTTAAATGTTTTTTAGGAACCCAGAGTTTAAAGGGACAGTTTAAAACTATCCCATAATTTATTCCCCCTCAAGCCATCCTAGGTGTATATGACATTCTTCTTTCGGACGAATACAATCAGTGTTTTATTAAAAAAATGTCCTGGCTCTTCCAAGCTTTATAATGGCAGTGAATGGCAGCCCAAAATTTGAAGCCCAAAAAAGTGCATCCATCCATTTATAAAAGTAATCCACACGGCTCCATGGGGTTAATAAAGGCCTTCTAAAGTGAATCGATGGATTTTTGTATGAAAAATAACCATATTTAACACGTTATAAAGTAAAATATCTAGCTTCTTCTGGAACGCCTTCCGTATTCAACTTACGAAGAAAGTGTAGCGCCTCTCGCAGTTCAAAATGCTTACGCTACGTCCAATGTAATCGATGCGGCAGTTACCTCTTTTCTGTATATTATACTTTATAACATGTTAAATATGGATATTTTTATTTTTTGGGGGTAATTTTCATTTTTGGGTGAACTATCCCTTTAAGTCATATTTTTGGAGTGCATTAATAAGATAACTGTAGCAGTTAAAGCCCTTTCATACTAAGGACAACAACTATAACTATACAGTTTTAATAATCATTCTAATTCTATGAGAATGGGGAAGTCCACACCACAGCTATAACAATAACAATAAAGGGGAAAGATAATCACCAAACCAATTTTTCCAGCCGCTGAATGATAACATTGACAGAATCCAATCTACTTTAAAGAGCTTGAGCATATAAAGTGGCAGATGACATAACTGCAGCACCGCTTATGAAAAACAGAACGTTGCTAGTTACAAACCCGATTCCAAAAAAGTTGGGACACTGTAGAAACTGTGAATAAAAAGGGAATGCAATAATTTACAAATCTCATAAACTTATATCTTATTCACAATAGAATATAGATAACATATCAAATTTTGAAAGTGAGACATTTTGAAATGTCATGCCAAATATTGGCTCATTTTGGATTTCATGAGAGCTACACATTCCAAAAAAGTTGGGACAGGTAGCAATAAGAGGCCGGAAAAGTTAAATGTACATATAAAAGGAACAGCTGAAGGACCAATTTACAATTTATTAGGTCAATTGGCATCATGATTGGGTATAAAAAGAGCCTTTCAGAGTGGCAGTGTCTCTCAGAAGTCAAGATGGGCAGAGGATCACCAATTCCCCCAATGCTGCGGCCAAAAATAGTGGAGCGATATCAGAAAGTTTCTCAGAGAAAAATTGCAAAGAGTTTGAAGTTATCATCATCTACAGTGCATAATATCATCCAAAGATTCAGAGAATATGGAACAATCTCTGTGTGTAAGGGTCAAGGCCAGAAAACCATACTGGATGCCCGTGATCTTCGGGCCCTTAGACGGCACTGCATCACATACAGGAATGCTACTGTAATGGAAATGACAACATGGGCTCAGGAATACTTCCAGAAAACATTGTCGGTGAACACAATCCACCGTGCCATTCGCGCGTTGCGGCTAAAACTCTATAGGTCAAAAAAGAAGCTATATCTAAACATGATTCAGAAGCGCAGGCGTTTTCTCTGGGCCAAGGCTCATTTAAAATGGACTGTGGCAAAGTGGAAAACTGTTCTGTGGTCAGACCAATCAAAATTTGAAGTAATTTTTGAAAAACTGGGATGCCATGTCATCCGGACTGAAGAGGACAAGGACAACCCAAGTTGTTATCAGCGCTCAGTTCAGAAGCCTGCATCTCTGATGGTATGGGGTTGCATGAGTGCGTGTGCATGGGCAGCTTACACATCTGGAAAGGCACCATCAATGCTGAAAGGTATATCCAAGTTCTAGAACAACATATGCTCCCATCCAGATGTCATCTCTTTCAGAGAAGACCTTGCATTTACTGCATCAATTACAACTTCATGGCTGTGTAGAAGAAGGATCCGGGTACTGAAATGGCCAGCCTGCAGTCCAGATCTTTCACCCATAGGAAACATTTGGCGCATCATAAAGAGGAAGATGCAACAAAGAAGATCTAAGACAGTTGAGCAACTAGAAGCCTGTATTAGACAAGAATGGGACAACATTCCTATTCCTAAACTTGAGCAACTTGTCTCCTCAGTCCCCAGACGTTTGCAGACTGTTAATGCTTTTTTCAGTTATTAGTTAAGTTAATGAAGATTGACTGGCCATTACATGACAACAAAAGTAATCCACAAGTAATAAATGAGCAGGCAAAATTAAATATTTCAGATAATACAAAACAATTACATGGTATAGACATTACTCATAATTCTAGGGGTGCACAAACCATGTAGAGTAGTCCATTCAACACAAATTTGAAAATTTGTGTCGTTAGTACTTTAGATGTGAGAAGTTTAACAGCTGACAGTGACACTATGCTGGCTAGCACGATGTTAACTTACAGTCACAATAGCAACTACGGTGAGGTCTCTATTTTTATCCACTAAATCTATTCTTGCTTTTCTACATCATTTCTCAGGAAGTAGTAAACGAGTTTTAACTATTACTTTTCGAGGTGAGTAATAATGAAGCTACAGGATTAAAGTGGTTTATTTAAATCAGCAGGGTGTCAAAGAGGTCAGTTCGAGTCATCTTACCTCACTGCAGGGATCCTGTTTGGGTTTATATTCCCACGTGTATCTGCTCATGGTTTTCTAAGGAGTGGGGTGGCGACAGAGGATTACTCTACTGACACACTTCTAATACTTTGTTATCATGCCCTCTTAATTAGATCGGCATCAGCCTCAGCAGATACTCCATTATATTCATTGTATCCTGTATAAAAACAGTTAGGACTAAAACTCTAATTTAGGTTTAACTGTTTGACAATCATTGCAATGACTGCCCAACCACGCTACACAACCGCTAATATGATCAGTATGTTTGGAAACATAAAATAATCCAGTTTCCGCAATGCTTCATGTAGCCTGTAGTACTTTACATGGCATCAGGGGGCACATGTGAATCAATGACAAAGAGATAGGGAGGAAGAAGGTGGTATCTCTATTTAGCATTATCCTAATGATGAAGAAAAGAGTGGACAAACATCTCCCAGACAAAGAAAAGAGTAAAACAATAAGAGAGAAGACAGAAACAAAGCGAGCATTTTCACATGCACAGTGGAAAACAGAGGGAAAGACGGGAGAGGAAGTTACCTGACACATAATGTTATCATAGTAAGCCAAAGCACGGGCATGGGGGAGGTTAGTTGGAGTGTCGCACAATTTCCTTACATTTGCCTGAGACCCCTCTGCGATGGTGGACAGCGAGAAGTTATCGATGTGCTGCTCCGACTTTGGGCGACATTTACTGAAAAAGACAAAGAGAAAGAGAACGAGAGATAAAAATGTAATTTATTCCTGTGCTGATCAGCAGCCAGTACTCCAGTCTTCAGTCACGTGACCATTCACTGTTGAAAACAGCTGAGCTAATATTTATGCAAATACTGAATAGAAAGGTCAACAGAACATTTGAAACAGAAATCTGTTGTAACATTTAAATTGTCGTAATAAAATGTCTTTACAGTCACGTGATCAAATGTAATGCATCCTTCATGAATAATAAAATACAAAAAAATACTGAACCCCAATTTTTGAACTGCTTGTTTCCTATTGAAACAGGACATTGGGGTGGGACAAATCAATGGGCTTGCTCTTTTTTGATTTTTAGCTTTTATAAAATAGACTTTAGTTTGTTGCAGTGGGCAAAACTGCAACAAACTACTTGGCAGCACTGAAGACAGCTTCAAAACAAACTGCCTTCCAAAATCTCAAAAACCCATGACATGATTGTTGCTAGTTCTAGTCAAAAGAAGGTGATATTCTCACTCTACAGAGGATTTTATTAGACACAAGTTTGTATATGCCCATGTGTACCAAGTGGGTAAAGGTTTGGCTGGTTAGCATCTTTCTCCATTTGATGCCCATATAGAAGTAGCTGTGACAAATGTTCTATGTATAGGCAAACTCAGTACATAGATAAACTCAGAACACTACAAGCAAAACTTTGATTATTTGATTATTTGTTTGCATGAAGCACACATGCAAACAGATGTTACAAGCAGCAGATTAGAACTCAAACTTACACAGACTTTTCACTTTTGCCTTCTTGTCTTCACCACTATACTCCCTTCCCTTTATCTCCTCTCTTCTCTTCCACTCCTCTGCTATCTATCTCACCCCTCTCTTGGACTGTTTAAATGCCTTTGGCTGCACAGTATATAGGTCACCCTCTCAGTCACACACACACACACACACACACACACACACACACACACACACACACACACACACACACACACACACACACACACACACACACACACACACATTGTGTAGTCGGATTGGCCTACTTTTAGGAAAGAACGGTGATATCATTGTGTTCAAAACAAAAAATACTGTACATTTTATTGTACTTCAGTGTATATGCACCAACATGTATTCAGCTCAATCAACTGATATTTAAACCTTCAAATCTGAAACTAAGCTTTCCTGTAGCTCAAACAATAAAAGCGTGGTGCTAGCAACGCCAAGGTCATGGGTTCGATTCCCAGGGAAAGCAAGAACTGACAAAAATGTAAAAATGTGTACCCTGAATACAATGTAAGTCGCTTTGGATAAAAGCGTCTGCCAAATGCATAAATGTAAAATGTTATGTAAATGTATGGACAGGACTAGTTTCGCAGTGCTCAACATGTCTGTGATTGGCTACAATGCTCATCACTGCAACCTTTCATGCCACAATCTAAATATAATGCTATAGATCTAAATATAATGCTATAATCAACACTTTTCACGATTAGTTAGTCTTGAGAGCTGTAATAGTAAAAACACGCTAAAGGTTTTCGAGAGTTCCACATGTAATACTTCGCTATTCCATATGCAAAGATGACAGCCAATCACAGCAGGGGGCGTTTAAACTGAAGTCTCACAGCAGACACGCCCCTTAAAACAGAGTGTTCAAATAAGAGGGCTAAAATCAGGGTGGGAAAATGCCTTTTATTTCTAAACATCAATATAGCGTTATAAGTGCACCCCAGGAAACATTATAAAACAAGAAAGTTCATGACCCTTTTAATATTAGTGTCAGGTAAGAGTATACTTATCTAGATTTCTCTGCTCACTTATGCAAGTTTATTATAAACAGCCACAGCTATAAACTCGAAGTTTACTTAAATATAAAAAAAAAAAACTAATATATTAAAATGATATTAACAAATAATAATAATCTAGAAGACACACAATCCCACCTCTGTAATAAACACAAAGATGTTAGTTCCCTCCGAATCCGTACATGAAATCACAGACGTTGAGTCTGAATTGTAACTCAAACGTTGTTTAGAAAACTAGTCCGGTCCGAATAGGGCTTAAGACTGAAGTGTCCTTAGGAGTGCGAGTATACTTGTAAGTTTTACCTGTGCTTGCGAAGTTGTCTGTTTTCAGTCTTAAGCGTGTGCAGCCTCTTGGAGAAAAAGACTATAACCATGAAGAGGAGGAGCAACATGATGGCGGCCCCACCTACTGCTATACACATCACTTGGAAGTCTGAAATAACAGACTCGCACCTGGAGCCCTTGTTCCATATATACTCCTGAACATTACACCTGCAAAAGAAGAGATGTTAGAAAAAAAAAGAGGAAGTTATGCAACATAAACAACATCTTTCACATGAAATTGTCATAAAAGTGAATTCTTATATATTCCAGTCTATGAGCAGAATTTGAACACATTTCAGAACACAGAAGTAAATCTGGTCAAGAGTTTTGGAAATAACCATATTATGACATTGCACATATAAATGAGTCCAAAGGGGAGTTTGTGTGTTTATATAAAGTTCAAGTTGCCATATAACTGATCTTTAACTGACAAATTGGCCACGACAAGCGCATCTGTGAAAAGAAAGAGAAGAAAGAAAAGGAGATAAACACTATAGATGGAAGTATCCTTGTTCACTATAAGTGTGCTGTGAGTGTGTTATGTGGCCTGTTGACCCATTTATCATTACAATGATTCTTCTGCAAGGTTAGTCCTACAGAGCTTACAGCTGCACGACTGGACAGATGGCCCCGTCAAGGATGTGTATGTGCTGCTCTATTTGTGCCCGTCCCACAGAGAATAAAGCACCTGAGCTGTGCTCACTTCACAGCTTCTAAAATAGATTTCCAAATTCTCTCATTTACCATTTTATAGAAGTGTTGTCATAGTTATAATGTCCAAGGTCTTATTGAAGATGCTTGATCTATTATTTGTTTATTAGCCCATATGGTTTGTCCGTTGGGACAAAAGCTGGCAGGTAAATCGTAGCCATGTGGATACAAAAAAAAAAAAAAAAGTAGTGTGATTGCAAGTGTGATATTGCTTATATATGATAGTTCAATAAACTAATCACTGTTGAGTAAATTTTATTATAGACGTGCATGTTTTTGCTTGAAAATTAAGCCAAATCAAATAAATAAATGTCAACAGACTAACCGACATATGATATTCTGGCCAAGCACAAACCACAAATATACACTTACGCAGAAGTGGATTTTTTTGATTTTTTTTTATCCAAAACGCAGCAGCTCGAGCTCTTACTAGAACAAGGAAGTATGACCATATTAGCCCGGTTCTGTCAACACTGCACTGGCTCCCTATTAAACATCGTATACATTTTAAAATCTTGCTTATTACTTACAAAGCACTAAATGGTTTAGCTCCCCAGTACTTGAGGGAACTCTTAACGCATTATACTCCATCACGTCTATTGCGGTCTCAAAACTCTGGCCAGTTGATAATACCTAGTATATCAAAATCAACTGCAGGCGGTCGATCCTTTTCCTATTTAGCGCCTAAACTCTGGAACAGTCTTCCTAGCATTGTTCGGGAAGCAGACACACTCTGTCAGTTTAAATCTAGACTAAAAACGCATCTCTTTACTATGGCTTACACATAAAACATTATCAATTTCTATTATTCAAATCAGTAAATGATTGTTAGGCTGCATTAACTAGGTCAGCCGGAACCGGGAACACTTCCCATAACACCTGATGTACTCGTTACATCATAAGAAGAATGGCATCTACGCAAATGTTAGTCTCTCTGTTTATCCCGAGGTTTACTGCAGTCAGCCGGATCCGGGTCGTATCCAGATCAGATGGTGGACCAGCGCCTGGACATGACCAACGCATCCCTGAAATGTCTGCAGAGAGCGTGTGAAATAAACTCCCCCCGTAAATACTGCATCGACACGACATCTTCATTAAACCCATCTTCGGCGTGACGCCTCTGATCTTTCGAATAATCTTACGACTATCTATTTACCTAATATGAATTAAGACCTGCTATGTTGCCAGAATTATAATCATACACTGTTTGTTCGTCGGCCAGAGGAGAACTGGCACCCCGGCTGAGCCTGGTTTCTCTCAAGGTTTTTTTTTCCATTCTGACCCTGAAGGAGTTTTGGTTCCTTGCCACCGTTGCCTCTGGCTTTTGGCTTGCTCAGTTGGGGACACCTACATTTCATCTATATTACCGATCTGCCCGCATTGACACTATATGATACTTGAAATTCAAGATTCAAGATTCAAGAGTTTTATTTGTCACATACACAGTTATATACAGAATATACAACCGGCAGTGAAATGTAAACAGGTCCGCTCCATGGACAGTGCAAATTCACAGTTAAAAACACAAGGAGGAAATTATATAGAAATAGGATAAAAAAAAACTAATATATATATATATATATATATATATATATATATATATATATATATATATATATATATATATATATATATATATATTATATATATATATATGTCTATATCTGTAGAATTATAAATAATCAAGTCAAGAGAAAAAAAAAAGTAAAAATAAGGATAAAGTGGAATAAAATAATTGAAGTAGACTGTGCAGTGAGTAAACTGTAGACTTATAAATATGTGGTTAACAAATGTATAAAGAGTATAATGTGCAAACAGGTTTATAACAGGTTGTTACACAGTAACAACGAGAACAGAAAGTGCAGTGCAATGACAGTGTATCGATGTTTATCCAGAAGTGAAGTCACGTGGCGTTAAGTTCAGGAGTCTGATGGCCTGGGGAAGAAGCTTCTCCTGAGTCTCTCAGTTTTGGCCATCAGGCTTCGAAGCGCTTACCAGATGGCAGCAGCGTGAAATGAGGGTTTGCAGGGTGATTAGAGTCCTTGATGATCTTGGTAGCTCTACCTTTGCAGCGTTTGGTGTAGACGTCCTGCAGAGACGGGAGAGCTGACCCTGAGATACGCTCGGATAAGCGCACGACTCTTTGCAGGGCTTTGCGGTCATGACTGGTGCTGTTCCCATAACACGCTGTGATGCACTGAGTTAATACACTTTCTATTGCCCCTAAATAGAAAGTTTTCAGGATAGCTGGTGAAACCCTGAATTTCCTCAGCTGGCGCAGGTGGTACAGTCTTTGCCTGGCTTTTTTCACCTGTGTCTGAATGTGAGCAGTCCAGGTCAGGTCCTCGGAGATGTTTACTCCCAGGTACTTGAAGCTGCTCACTCTCTCTACTGGTGACCAGCTGATCATGAGGGGGGAGTATGTCCGTTGCTGTCTCTTCCTGAAGTCCACAATCATTTCTTTGGTCTTGCCAACATTCAGAGAGAGACAGTTGTCCTGGCACCATGATGTTAGTTGCTCCACCTCGTCCAAGTATGCCGTCTCATTGTTGTTGGAAATGAGGCCCAGGACAACAGTATCATCAGCAAATTTGATGATAGAGGTGGAGCTGTGTGTGGACAAACGGTCATGCGAGTAGAGAGAGTAGAGCAGGGGACTTAGGACACAGCCCTGTGGAGCACCCACACTCAGGGTGATGGAGGAGGAGGTGGACTGGCCTATTCTCACCACCTGAGGCCTGCCAGTGAGGAAGTCCTCAATCCAGTGGCAGAGAGAAGGATTCAGGCCGAGATCCAGGAGTTTGGAGGTTAGCTTGGTGGGAACTATGGTGTTAAAGGCTGAGCTATAGTCAATAAATAGCAGCCTTACGTAGTTCCCACTTTTGCTGTCGATGTGAGTGAGGGAGGAGTGGAGGACATGAGAGATGGCATCTTCAGTCGATCTATTGGGACGATAGGCAAACTGAAGAGGGTCCAAAGTGCCAGGAATGAAGTGAAGAAATTAGCTGGATAACATCACCGTTTCACCAGAACGGCTGTACAAATTCTGTTGCATTATTTTCCTGTTAATAATGTGAAGCTGCTTTGAAACAATTGGACTTGTTAAAAGCGCTATATAAATAAAGGTGATTTGATTTGATTTGACTTACACTCTGTAGCCTATGGGTAAATTTTGTAATGAATGAAAGGCCAATCAATGCCGCAGAGGAAATCATGCTCAGTGTGCATGTAGGCCATGTTTACTCTTTAGCCTAAAGAGATCAATTTGAAACTCAGGTTTGTGGTCTCTTAATATACCCCTCCATTTAGTGTAAGCCATTGGCCTGGATAAACAAACATTTACTATTTCAGCAAATGCACACATCAGCAAATAATTAAACCCCACCACCCTCTGGATACCCTCAAAACTAATAGGTCATTATTTACATGCCCTACAGATGGAAACAGACTTTTCTAATAGCACTGACCCCATTAGTGTAGACAGCACCCTGTCACTCTTTATCTCAGCGATCGATAAGAATCCCCTCGGCATGTGCCACACACCAAAGTCTGATTTAAAAATTAATTCATATTAATTAGATCAATTAAAATAAACAGTAAATTTATTTAAAAACATTATATATTATATATTATATATATATATTATATATATATATATATATATATATATATATATATATATATATATATATATATATATATATATATATATATATATATATATATATATATATATATATATATATATATATATATATATATATATATATACACACACACACACACACACACACACACACACACACACACACACACACACACACACAACTGCTGCCAAAACAGCCCTGACCCGTCGAGGCATGGACTCCACTAGAATGAATGAATGAATGAATGAGGCATTTATGTAGAGCTTTCATATGTACTACTGTACACCCAAAGCGCTTTACACTCATGTCAGGGGTCTCTCCTCAACCACCACCAGTGTGCAGCATCCACTTGGACTTGAATAGGAGCACAACAACGAGTTTGAGGTGTTGACTTGGCCTCCAAATTCTCCAGATCTCAATCCAATCGAAAATGTGCTGTGGTATCTGCCACCAAGATGTTAGCAGCAGATCCTGTAAGTTGCGAGGTGAGGCCTCCATGGATCGGACTTATTGCTGAAAGAGGCTACAGCCACCACGAATACCATTTCAATGAAAGGATGTACATGCTGGTCTGCAACAATGCTTAGGTAGGTGGTACATGTCAAAGTAACATCCACATGGATGGCAGGACCCAAGGTTTCCCAGCTGAACATTGCCCAAAGCATCACACTGCCTCCGCCGGCTTGCCTTCTTCCCATAGTGCATCCTGGTGCCATGTGTTCTCCAGGTAAGCGATGCACCCGGCCATCCACGTGATGTAAAATAAAATGTGATTCATCAGACCAGGCCACCTTCTTCCATTGCTCCATGGTCCAGTTCATTGCTCACATGCCCACTGTTGCTGCTTTCGGCGGTGGACAGGGGTCAGCATGAGCACCCTGACTGGTCTACGACTATGCAGCCCCATACACAACAAACTGCGATGCACTATGTATTCTGACACCTTTCTATCAGAACCAGCATTAACTTCTTGAGCAATTTGAGCTACAGTAGCTTGTCTGTTTGATCAGACCACACGGGCCAGCCTTTACTCCCCACGTGCATCAATAAGCCTTGGCCGCCCATGACCTTGTTGCCGGTTCACCACTGTTCCTTCCTTGGACCACTTTTGATAGATACGGACCACTGCAGACCAGGAACACCCCACAAGAGCTTCTCTTATTTTATTATTGTTATTATTATTAATAAATGAAATAGAAAAATTTTATGTAGACTTTAAAGCTGAAAATGTATGGTTAGTATCCCGCGCAAAGCTAGTGGTCTAAATGCTCTAACACAGCAGCTTAACACATCACATCATCTAGCCTTGAGGCTTCACTACACACAAATAAGATTTCCCAAACCCCACTATTATGGCTCAGACCACCAGCTTGAGGCAGGGTCTTTAGCTCTTAAACTGAAATACACACATTCACAGATCTGGGCTCTGACCCAAATCCCTTTGAGCAAATGTTTAATAAGGGTCTGCATGGGCCTCTGAGTAGGGTTGTGGCAGTAGTGGAGGCTGGTTTAATATAGAGTGACATGCCGCCAAGCCACGATGACAGGCTTGGAGAATTTCAGAGTGTGGTATTGAAATTATAGTAGCTGAGTGTGAATGAGATAAATGCTAAACATTCTTAACATGTAAACAGGAGTTCAACACTGATCATCTCAAGAATGAGGTATATATCAGTATTAAAGCATTTTACCAATCCTTATTGTGTCAAACTGGGGAAAAAAATAAAATAAAAATAGTGGAGATTAAAAAGCATGTTCAATTGGTTATTACCCTATTGAAATTATTATAGTGTGAATAGCATTAATGTTAATTTTTGGTGTTTCATAAAAGTTTTTGTATTTAATAATGGTAAATAGACTTTTGAAAGCACTGGGAATGTATTACTGAAGGTCACTGATGAAAAACTAGATCTGTTCTACCCAACCGCACAACACATGCTGGATCAAGCACGTATAAGGCAACAGCTAATGATCACTGATTTTTCTAGCAGATGGAGGGAAAATAATAAATTATATAAGTGCGCTGTTGCCGTAGTATTTCCTCCACCTTCCTCAACAGAGTAGATGAAGACAAGGCTTCATGTTCATTCAGCAACAACTTGGAGAACTTAAACAATGATGACTTTTTCCTTTACCATATACAAAACCGATAAGTTATACATATACACAATAACAAAAATGTCAGAGTGGTGGTGTTATATTAGAATCACAACATTGTATAATTGAGCATTTAGATAAAGGCCTAAACGCTTTCCTATAAACCCTATGGCAACTGACACACAGTTGTAAAAATGCTTGCCTGACCTGGTTAGCCCAGACCCACATGTTTGCATGAGCTTGGCCCAGTTTCAAGATCATTGAGGATAGGCCGTTTTACTACTGTTCCCAAGAGATGCCTTCAACTGACACTCAATCCATCTTCAATCCCAACATTTGATTTTGGGACATTTGAGAGACCAGCACTAAGCTTCTCTTGAAAATGTAAAACAAACATAATCCCACACCATGAACAGATGCATGGACACAACTAAAGGATTGAGTTACATCTTCAAACTCATCAGCGTTTGATCAGATGCCGTTGATGCTAGAAGAATTTTTCTTCAATTTAAAGGGATAGTAATATAAAAAAATATCCTGGCTCTTCCAAGCTTTATAATGGCAGCCCAAAATTTGAAGCCCAAAAAAGTGCATCCATCCATATTTAAAACTTTATAAAGTAAAATATCTGCCTTGCGGCAGAACGCTTTCCATATTCAACTTTAAAAAAAACAAATGTACAACGATGACATCGGACATACCGTAAGCATTTTAAACTGCGAGAGGTGTTACACTTTCTTCGCAAGTTAAATACAGAAGATGGTCCGCTATAATTTTACTTCATAACGTGTTAAATATGGTTCTTTTTCTTACAAAAACCCATCGATTCACTTCAGAAGGCCTTTATTAACCCCATGGAGCCGTGTGGATTACTTTTATAAATGGATGGATGCACTTTTTTGGTCTTCAAATTTTGAGCTGCCATTCACTGCCATTATAAAGCTTGGAAGAGCCAGGACATTTTTTAATATAACTCTGATTGTATTCGTCCGAAAGAAGAATGTCATATACACCTAGGATGGCTTGAGGGGGAGTAAATCATGGGGTAATTTTCATTTTTGGGTGAACTATCCCTTTAAGTCATATTTTTGGAGTGCATTATGATGACCTTAATAAGATAACTGTAGCAGTTAAAGCCCTTTCATACTAAGGACAACAACTATAAAGTTTTAATAATCATTCTAATTCTATGAGAATGGGGAAGTCCACACCACAGTAATAACAATAACAATAAAGGGGAAAGATAATCACCAAACCAATTTTTCCAAACCAAACCATTTGTCATTCGATGAATGATAACATTGACAGAATCCAATCTACTTTAAAGGTTTTGTGCATATAAAGTGGTAGATGACATAACTGCAGCACCGCTTATGAAAAACAGAATGTTGCCAGTTGTTGTTATAGTTATTGTTCTAGCTGTGAAGGGGCCTTTACACATATGCATACGTCTTACCGGCAAAAGGCACCAATACCGTCAACCACATAACACTGTCCCCCATTGAAGCAGTAACTGGTGAAGATGTCGCACGGTGAGACACATGTGCTGTTGATGCGCACAAATCCAAGACGACAACCAGAGTTGTCAAGCATGTCTGATTCTCCAGGTGAAGTTTCTCCAGATCCACCTTCATCAGAGGTAAAATCTCTCGTGTTGGAGGGAACCACGCTGGCAACGAGAGGAACGTTATCATCTTCCATGTCAGGTGGCGTTGGTTGGCTCTCCTCTAGGTAAACTTCGGTGGGCGAATAGTCAGGTGACAGATAATCATAAAAATCAGAAAGTGTCCAGGAGGTTGGATCTCCTCCCTGGAGCTCCTGAACCCAAGCAGGAGGATCAAGGACAATCTGCTGTTGGTGAGAAGGGTTATAAAAATTCACAGTGATTATTTCTTCTGGTTGGGAATGGGTAAACTCAGGAGGAGGAATCGTGACCACATCAAACAACGTCCCATCAGCTTGTAGTCTCTCGCTCTTCCAGCGAGGGGCACTATCCTCGATTCCCTCCTCACTAAAGTCTAGCTGGGACAAGCCACGTGTCCGGGGTTCAGCTAGAGTGGGCAGCCGGGCAGCTATGCCATCTATCGGCAGGTCAATGAGGGGTTTCCTTTCGGCTGAATCAACACTGATGTCCGTCACAGCACTGGTTGAGGTTTCTCCACCGCTGCCTGACTCCTCACCAGCTCGTGGTTTCCGAGAGTGAATGTGGGCCTGGGCAATAGGTGTGACTTCACCAGGAAGTGCAGGCTTAAGCCCCACCCCATTCAAGTCTGAGGAGTTAGAGCCAGTAGAATTGGAGATAAATAAACTGCCTGTAACAAAAGAAGACAAAAAACAAACACACACACACACAAAGAAAAGTTAGTCACAACCTTATAACTCAGCTTATTTTTGCTGTTCAATTTAATTTGTTTACCAATACTGGGAATTAATTTCTCCATTTCTACTACCGTTTTCACACATAGGGGGTCTACTGTATAGGGGACCCCTATATACTATATTGTTTTTTGAAAATAAATTAATACTTTTATTCAGCAAGGATGCAATAGATTGATCAAATGTGACATTAAATACATTTGTAATGTTTCAAAATATTTCCATTTCAGATAAATGCTGTTTATGTTCTTAAAAAGAATGTTCTTTTGAAATTTCTATGAAAAGAATCCTGGAATAAAATTATCATAGTTTCCACAAAAATATTAAGCAGCTCTTACAACACTGATAATAATAATAAATCATTGTAATATGCAGAGCAGCAAATCAGCATATTAGAATGATTTCTGAAAGATCAGCTTTGCCATTGTAGAAATTAATTATATTAATAACATTATTAAGCATACACCGACCAAGACATAACATTATGACCACTGACACGTGAAGTGAATAACACTGATTATCTCTTCATCACAGTATCTGTTAGTGGGTGGGATATATTAGGCAGCAAGTGAACATTTTGTCCTCAAAGTTGATTTCCTGTTAGAAGTAGGAAAAATGGCCAAGCGTAAGAATTTGAGCAAGTTTGACAAGGTCCAAATTGTGATTGCTAGACGTCTGGGTCAGAGCATCTCCAAAACGGCAGCTCTTGTGGGGTGTTCCCGGTCTTCAGTGGTCAGGATCTATCAAAAGTGGTCCAAGGAAGGAGCAGAGGTGAACCGGCAACAAGGTCATGGGCGGCCAAGGCTCATTGATGCACGTGGGGGTGAAGGCTGGCCCGTGTGGTCTGATCAAACAGACGAGCTACTGTAGCTCAAATTGCTCAAGGAGTTAATGCCGGTTCTGATAGAAAAATGCTGGTTCTGCATAGCTGCAGACCGGTCAGGGTGCCCATGCTGACCCCCGTCCACCACCGAAAGTGCCAACTGTGTGCACATGAGCAACGAATTGGACCACGGAGCAATGGAAGAAGGTGGCCTGGTCTGACGAAATACATTTTATTTTACATCACGTGGATTGCCGGGTGCGTGTCACTTACCTGGAGAACACATGGCACCAGGATGCACTATGGGCAAGCCGATGGAGGCAGTGTGATGCTTTGGGCAATGATCTGCTGGGAAACCTTGGGTCCTGCTATCCATGTGGATGTTACTTTGACAAGTACCACCTACCTAAGCATTGTTGCAGACCATGTACACCCTTTCATTGAAACGGTATTCCCTGGTGACTGTGGCCTCTTTCAGCAGGATAATGTGCCCTGCCCAAGCAAAAATGGTTCAGGAACGGTTTGAGGAGCACAACAATGAGTTTTAGGTGTTGACTTGGCCTCCAAATTCCCCAGATCTCAATCCAATCGGTCATCTGTGGGATGTGCTGAATAAACAAGTCCGATCCATGGAGGCCCCACCTCGCAATTTACAGGAATTAAAGGATCTGCTGTTAACATCTTGGTGCCAGATACTGTAACACACCTTCAGGGGTCTAGTAGAGTACATGCTTCAAAGGGCAGGGCTGTTTTGGCAGCAAGAGGCGGACCAAAACAATATTAGCACATAATGTTATGGCTGATCAGTGTATGCATTCACTTTTCAATTACATTGCTAAGCATCCTAAAATCCTAGTGTGTGGTTAGTGCTGTGAGAAATCATTACGATTTTAGTTTGTTAGAAATCTAAGCGGTATAGGAACACCTTCGCAAGCATTCACTTATTACCATACTGCAAACTCAGCAACTCCACAGGCATGCAGAGAGAGAACAAAAGACAAAATATATACTCCGTATGACACACACACACACACACACACACACACGCACGGACAAATCTGCTTAATTATACACTGCTGTGTGCGAGGCCCCAGATTTCTTTTCAAAGCGGCTTGTGGTAGCTGGATTAGGAGCTCTGATTTACTAATGTACCCCCCCTGAGTTTGGGCCAGGATTGGGATTCAGATTAGGATTAAGGGCTGTAGGTTGAGACTTGCATTGTCAGTCTGGACAGAGAGAGATGGGTAAGCTTTAATGCACAAAGATAAACACACAATGGGGAATTCCTCTTAAACTGGAAACATCTCACTGACCTAATTGATTGTTTTTTGGAGGCGTTTACTCTTGATGCTGTAATCCAGTCTAATGCATTGAACCTCAAATATGAGCACACATGGAAATTTTAATTCCTGATTGTCTGATATATTATATATTGCATTTGATTATCAATGTTGAAAACAGTTTTGCTTCTTAATATTTTTGTGGAAACTGTAAACCCTTTTATTCTGGATTCTTTGATACATGCTGTTGTAACTTTCTATTCATATGAAACCAATCTTGGTAACACTTCAATTTAGGGTCCAATGCTTACTATTAACTAATAGCTGTCAGGAACAGTTGTGAGAAAAGGACTAAATTGCAGGAAGAATAGGAGGTTTATTTTAAATAATAAAATAAAATGAACAAAACCACCCACGAGGGGGAAAACAAAGACACAACACCAGGGTCAGGAAACCAGGAGACATCAAACAACAACGGAACAGAAGATAATGAACCAGCACAGCAAACACAAGGAGACTAAATAGATTACAAACAAGGCAGGTAATGAGGGAAGACAGGTGGGGCAAATAAACCAATAATGAGATGACAAGAGGGACGGGGTCAAGACAATAGACTGGAGACATGACATCACCAAAACATGACTAGAAAATAACAAAACACCACATGTGCTCAACAAGACAGGACAGAAATATAACAATAGCTTATTAGCATGTGTATTACTAGGGTATTAATTGTTTATTAGCACTTATAAAGCACATATTATTCTGCATGACCATGTTCTACATCCAATAATCCTACCCAATACCTAAATGTAATAACTACATTACTAACTATTAATAAGCAGTAGTTAATAGTGAGAATTGGACCCTAATCCAAAGTGTGACCCTAATCTTTTGTAGTATTATGACATGTAGATACTGTCACTTTTAATCAATTTAATGCTTTCTTGCTGAACAAAAGTATTAATTTATTAAAATGTCGGGTCACACTTTAGATTAGTGTCCGATTCTCACTATTAACTAACTATTAACTACGACATTTGCTTTAATAAACTCCTAAATACTGCTTATTAATAGTTAGTAAGGTAGTTGTTAAATTTAGGTAGGAATTGGGTAGGATTAAGGGATGTAGAATATGGTCATGCAGAATAAGGAATTAATATGTGCTTTATAAAGTACCAATAAATAGCCAATATCCTAGTAATATGTGTGCTAATAAGCAACTAGTTAAAAGTGAGAATTGGACCCTAAACTAAAGTGTTACCAATTGTCTTACTGCCCCCAAACTTTTGAAATATAGTGTAGTTTAGATAAATTATTAAAGAAACACAAATATATATATATATATACACACACACACATATACACATATACACACACACACACTTATTTATTTTAAACACACAAAAGCACACATTAACATTTATATTTCCTTCTATTTGTGCACACTTGTGACTTTTAACAATATACTTTAAAGTATTTGACTGACACTGTGAAATTCAGTTTCCATGGTTTAATTCCTCTTCATTGTAAATTAAATGCAAGTCACACAAACCCTAACAGACACTCACACACAGAGTTGCCAAGAAGCAATGTAAAGAGCCTGCCATTCTGGAACATCTCAAAAGGCATGTAAAACAGAGACCCCTCTGTCCTATCCACTTGAATCACTTCCTCTCCTTCTCCCATTCATTTATTCACACAGGCCCCCTGAGAAGGTAACGGAGATGGCCGTGTATGCATGAATCATTTCTCACATACCTCACGTGAGGTTCAAGTACTCCATTAAATTCTCATTTAGCTTCCCACCAGCACCGAGTTTAATATCAATGCAATATTTGGATCATTTTAAATCCATTTTGAAATATTTAAAGGCTAAATGATAAAGAGTCACTGGACTGGCGAATATAAAACACTGTCACCACTCAACGACAGAACACGAGAGAGGCTACAAGAGGAAAACTGTTGTTTTGATTTGCAAAGGGGTCAGATGATAGAAAAGAGAGGTTGGGGAAAGAGAGACGCTGAAAGAAAAATAACACAAAACACATGCTATAATGGAGTGAAGATGAGAAAATGTGACAGTGAGGGTGCGTTTCTCTTTCCGCCCCAGTGCCAAAGCCTTTGAGAGGGATTTCAGTCGCCTGTTTGGTAAGCATGTCAAGACCGCAAGAGAGAGGGGAATAGTGAGAAAAAAAGGGGGGTACGATGATCGAGAGTGAGAAAGAAATTAGAGAACTATTTTCTCATGACCTCACCAGTGAAACATTTAAATTTGTAAGAGTGTGTGAAAGTATGCAGTCTTCATTATCTCACTGTGCTCATTGCCTCTATTTACAATCAGTATCACACATAATCAGGATACTAATTCAATATCAATGAAGACCAATGTAATCATCAAGCTTTAGTGCTAAACTACTGTAAAAGCAGAAATGTACTGTTGAATATAATCCATCTCAATGTTCTCTCTTCATCTTCATAAAAAAAAAAAAACCAGCACACAATCTTCCTCTCTCAGTCTCTAGTTAACATTTTTTTGCTTATGTAACACTCTTTGGGGGGAACTTATTGCAGAGCATAGAAAATTGCAAATGTCAACTTGTCTTCCTCTCATCCCTTCCACCATCTCTCCCTCTCTGAGGGTCTGTTTAAACGACACCATTTTCTAAACTAAAAACGGAAAACTTTTTATGCATTGTGGCAGTTCATTTACATTGCAACAGCGCTTTGGGTGCCTGACACGTTTGAAAACGGGTTTCACAGTGCAAGTTTTTTTTGCAAACGATACCGTTATACACGAATTTGTGAAAATAGTTACGTCATGTGCATGTGTATTACGCGTTCATTTATATGTGTGTAGTCTTTACAAAGTGACCTGGCTAACTACTGGAGAAGGGTATAGCTGCAGCCTGGAGGTCTTCAAATGGGGGTGGGAACTCCAAAACAGGATGGGAGCTCCAAAATAGGGCGTGGCTTCCTCCCATTGACAGACAGGCACATGCGTGATTTTTTTCCCCCCCTATCCAGTTCACATTCAAACTCCAACCTGCTGCCGATTCTAAAGATTTCATTGGTCATGTCAATCCCAGTGTTGCACATTTCCACAATTTAGGAAATTTAGGATTTGATTTTTTTTTTTTTTACAAATTGAACTAGAGTATTATATATTTTAATCGTTTCGTGGATCCGTATGAACGAGGATCATTTTGACAACGTCATCTATACGCGAAAAACACACACACACACACAAAAAGAAAAAATGTTTTCCCATTTTTAGTACATCGTTGTCGTGTAAACATGCCCTTACTCTGAAGCCGCTTTTCCACTGTGGGGCCGAACGGTTCTAAGAATGGTAAGGAACGGTTCCAGTTATATTTCCACTTGAGCCTGGTTCGGCACGGCACGACTGCAAACATTCTTGGCACGGAATGTTCAGCACGTTTCTGCTAAACTAAACAGTTTAACCATCCACCAGAAAAAATATGGTTACTACACTTAATAAATAATAAAACAATGGTTAATTTTTGGGGTAAAAAGGGTAGTGATGTCGCAATTCAGGATTGGTCACTTGTCTGTTGCCTGGATACAGAGTTTCACAGGTAAAATAGTGACAATTCACCTGTTTTCAAAATGCATGCGTTTTATCGCTCCTTCCGTCAAAATCGAGGGGTCAGTGGTCTGTCCAAATCTTCCCTTGCCTACTTGACTAAGTTGAACACAAAATGGCGGCGGGGATTCCTCCAAGGGAAGTGCTTAGGGAAGTTTCCGAGTGCATGTTTAAAAGTGGAGTTAAACAGAGCCTAGATGTGAAGGATGCGGGCTTGAAGTTGATCATTATAGTTACTGCACGCTTGAGTACTCGATGGTTTCTGACAGCATAAACTAGTGGTTGAAGTAGTTGACTAGCTAACTAGTTTATGCAAGCAAGCCCTAGCTCGACCTCATTTTAACTCTGATGACTTAACCTAAAGGCAAGTGTCATTCTAAACTCTGAATAAAACCCACACCGGTACCCATGTGTTTATTTATAAATAGTACTGTGATGCTGCTTGGCAGGGGAGCTGGCATGAACGCCTTTGGCATCAGGAATGGGGCATAGGTTCACAGCAGTATTAGTGCAAAGCCGAACAGACATATAGAGATGCCAAACCTGTTGGATTATTAGTGCCAGTTTTATGCACCCCACCCATGAAACCTGCAAAACTGTTGTACAGTATGACCCACTAATAGTTATGCCACCTAAATCAAATATTTGGGCCAAAAACTGCAATCAGTGCATTGAGAAAATGTATCAGATGAATTCAATTTTAGTTTTGGAACATGTATGAGAAAGTAATGAAAAGAGCAGATAATGAAAACAAACAAACAAACAAAAAAACTTATTTTGATTAAAAAAAAAAAAAAAAAAAAAAAAAAAAAAAAAGGTACAACCTATACCTACCTTAATGTTTGCAACACGAATGTAATGTCACCGCATATCGTGTTTAATTTACCCCACCACAAACAACTCTGATATTAAAATAAAAAAAAAAAAAAAAAAAAAAAACATTTAAAACAACCCAAACAGACCTATATACATATAGAATGCTGCATTAAACAATTTTGTAAAGGAAAAATAATAATAAATCATCCAAGTGGATTCCAAGTGATCAAGGGCTTAGGACGTTCCAGTTCAGTCCATTGCAAAGGATCCGCCAGTAGTGGGCACTCATGCAACATAAGCAATGACGCACATCCGAGTGAACGAGACGGAGGGAAGTTAGCGAGTGACGGGCATAATAAAAATTAACTGGAACCCAGCAATTAAATAATGCTATGCGTTTCAAGGCACTTCAGTGCCTTTAACCTTTCCCTTACCCCTTAACCCACCCTTAAAGGGGTAGTTCAACCAAAAATGAAAATCTTGTCATTTACTCACCCTCAAGTTGTTGAACATAAAAGATATGTTGAAGAATGTTTGTAACCAAACAGTTGGGGCACCACTGACTTCCATAATATGTATAAATTTTTTTTTTAAAAAGTCAATGGTTACCTAATTCTTTAAATCAAGTCAAGTCACTTTTATTTATATAGCGCTTTTTACAATACTAATGCTAATGTGCATGTCCAATCCTAAATGCAACCGGAGCTTCTAATGGCAGCTGCAGTGACATGATGACTTTACCAATCAACGATTGGCTCTTTCATTTAGAAGGCGGAGCTTATTCGCAATATTGAGCATTGTGCTTTCTCCCATTCATAAGTATTCGGAGTGCACGGTCTTCCTGTATATAAAGTCTTTGTTCTTAGTCTGTTCATTTGTGTGGACGGTTACGCCACCTGATATTTTGGGCATTTAAGATACCAAAATATAAAACAATACTTATTATTTGAATTTACTTAAAATGTATTCAACCTAAAGTATTATAGAATAAAGTGATAAATGTCATGAATTTATCAAATTATTTAAGGCAATAATGCACTTGGACATAAAAATATGCACGTCATGTCACGGACCCATATACAAGCTGCCGTATGTGGATTTCTAGAAAAAAGAATTTTGTCATAATCAGGTTAATGTGTTTGCCTGATTGATTTAGAATTCAGAATGTCCAAATTCCAGTCAATGCAGGAATATTCTTGTGCATGTAAACATGGTCAATGTGTGCATTGCACATCATCAAGTGTTCAGAAAAGATTTTCCCCTTGTCATTTTAAACCTAAAAATCCAAAATTAGATCAGTGACATGCTTAATTCAACTAATGTTTTTCTGCACAGACGCTGAAGATCAGCAAGTGTCCAACAGGTTATGTAGTTCCATAAGTTTCCAGCAGTGTAGGCAGCTCTAGTGTCAGCGCCTGGCAGGATAAATACCATTGGCCCTCACTGGGAGCTCCATACGGGCACGCTAGGCGGGCTCGAACACTTGCTCGTTGATGCTAATGCTCATTGACAGTCTCTGCTGTTATGAGACCACGGTGGCAGATGGCTCTCTTGTTCCATGCATGGAAAGGATCTAAACAACTTTAGCAAGAAAGTGTCCTAAAGAAATTATCAAAGGTTGGTTTTAGTGGTTTTAAAATAAACATCCAGACAGTCTAGTGTCATTGCATGGTTCAAAGCTTTTGTTCACGTTTTTGTGTATGCTTTTGGCTTTTGGTCTTTATTTCTCTCTCTCTACTCTCCTAAGGTTGAGGATGAGTGCCAGGTCTTGGCAAAAACAACAAAGAACAGTAACAGCCTTTTGTCACAGCATGTCCACTAATTTCAGCTAAGCACTAACAATGAATGCTTCAATTATAGTAATGATTGTCCTTAGTTTAGCATAATAATAAGAGAGGCAGATTATAAAAGAAGGTACAGTAGCTACCTACTTGCACAACATTCAACATTACACAATACATTTCAACCAAATTAATAACTTGAAGACGTTTGACTGAACTTTCCAAGTGGACTTGAGTGCATTAAGTCAATATAAAATGGTGTTCGCAACATTTGTCTTCTGTAATGTGATGCATTGCTAAAGGAATCAGGACATTCATTAAGAACGTTGTGGGTAGGACTTGATTAAGAACTGATGGACTGTAAAAAGTGCCACAAGAAGAGTGTATACATAAAGTCAATTTTGATAATGTGTTGACTTTAATGTAGTGGTCGGCTGATATATCGGTCAATATATGGCATTTTTTTTAAATCATTGCATTGGACATTACGTTTTTCTGTTCGGCAAAAACATTTTGGATTTTGAAAGGGATGGGACCTTTAATTTGACAGTGCCAAGAGTGCAGACGTGAGCATAGTTTTTAAATTCTTGACTTCAACCTATGTTGCGCTATATCCAGTTTGCTGCCATATGTCACCGTGTACTGTATGTAAAATTAGCCTTACCTGGGGCCTGTACCATGATGGTAGTTGAACAAACTCAGGGTTACAGGATTAGTTGAGTTGACAAAACCAAACCAATCTATTCAGGCTTTGTTGGTCCCATGATGCTGATCATCAGCTTTCTCTGTCAACTCAGGCTTTGATCCTAAGTTTAGGAGTTTAGCTGTGACATCAGTAATAAACAGCCAATGCTGTGTATCAGTGAAACTAAGATTCACTTCTCGGGAGAGAAGCAGCGAGACTCATTTCTCTCTTCTGCAGAATATCTTTAAAAACTCATTTGCTATGTAGTGACTTAATTTGGAGCAGAAACTTGGGAGTGACTTTATTGCATCAGAGGTGTGTCACTTTTTCTCACAGCGGATTGGTCCAATTTCAGTTTGAGATCTCTTATCCAGAACATAACTTGCCCTGGGGCAGGTTAGCCATGGAGCGCAAGTTACTATGGAGATGAACAGTGCTAAAAGCCAAACCACTTTAATGGTACCTAAAACCCAGGATTAGCACAAACTAAGCATAAAACACATCTGGCTAGCCAGCTAAACCGGCTCCATGGTATAGGCCCCTGGCCTTTATTTGAGAAAATAAGATTCCCAGTGCGCACAAATTTACCAGATTACTAAGTGCACTGTTGGTCAGTGTTTACCTTTTTATTAATGTTTTAACTGTTTCTTTGTTAAATATACTATAATAGGATTAGAGAATTACGGAATCAAGAAGTTTCTAAAGAATAAATTATTTTATATATACATACATACACTCACCTAAAGGATTATTAGGAACACCATACTAATACTGTGTTTGACCCCCTTTTGCCTTCAGAACTGCCTTAATTCTACGTGGCATTGATTCAACAAGGTGCTGAAAGCATTCTTTAGAAATGTTGGCCCATATTGATAGGATAGCATCTTGCAGTTGATGGAGATTTGTGGGCTGCACATCCAGGGCACGAAGCTCCCGTTCCACCACATCCCAAAGATGCTCTATTGGGTTGAGATCTGGTGACTGTGGGGGCCATTTTAGTACAGTGAACTCATTGTCATGTTCAAGAAACCAATTTGAAATGATTCGAGCTTTGTGGCATTATCCTGCTGGAAGTAGCCATCAGAGAATGGGTACATGGTGGTCATAAAGGGATGGACATGGTCAGAAACAATGCTCAGGTAGGCCGTGGCATTTAAACGAGGGGCCTAAAGTGTGCCAAGAAAACATCCCCCACACCATTACACCACCACCACCAGCCTGCACAGTGGTAACAAGGCATGATGGATCCATGTTCTCATTCTGTTTACACCAAATTGTGACTCTACCATCTGAATGTCTCAACAGAAATCGAGACTCATCAGACCAGGCAACATTTTTCCAGTCTTCAACTGTCCAATTTTGGTGAGCTTGTGCAAATTGTAGCCTCTTTTTCCTATTTGTAGTGGAGATGAGTGGTACCCGGTGGGGTCTTCTGCTGTTGTAGCCCATCTGCCTCAAGGTCTTGCGTGTTGTGGCTTAACAAATGCTTTGCTGCATACCTCAGTTGTAACGAGTTAGGGTTAGAGGTTATTTCAGTCAAAGTTGCTCTTCTATCAGCTTGAATCAGTCGGCCCATTCTCCTCTGACCTCTAGCATCAACAAGGCATTTTCGCCCACAGGACTGCCGCATACTGGATGTTTTTTCCTTTTCACACCATTCTTTGTAAACCCTAGAAATGGTTGTGCGTGAAAATCCCAGTAACTGAGCAGATACTCAGACCGGCCCGTCTGGCACCAACAACCATGCCATGCTCAAAATTGCTTAAATCACCTTTCTTTCCCATTCTGACATTCAGTTTGGAATGGACATTCAGAAGATTGTCTTGACCAGGACCACACCCCTAAATGCATTGAAGCAACTGCCATGTGATTGGTTGATTAGATATTTGCATTAATGAGAAATTGAACAGGTGTTCCTAATAATCCTTTAAGTGAGTGTATATAAAATTATTTATTTTTAATTATGTATATTACTTAAATTAAGTGAGTAGTATAGTACATATCAGACACCCTGCTCTCCAAGATAGCCATACCAATATTGATATCAAAAAGTGCATATCGGTCAGCCACTAAACTATTTTAAAGCTACCTTCTGCAGTCTACAGCTAATCCATACGGTCAATCATCTTTCACCAGGAAGCGTGTTAATCAATAATTCCATCAACATGTCAGAGCTTCTGCACCCATCATGTTCCCTACATGTTCCCATCCCCACATGCATACACCCTCAGTTACGGTTCACTTCTAATAAAAGAATTTCAACATATCTGCATGGCTGAACAGAGTTCTATATGGAATGACAGATCCAACTACCTGCAGTAGCAAACTAAAAACAAGAGCACTGGATATGTTAAATGACTTAATCATAAAAAGCAAACTGAACGGTTTGAACTGTGTGCTTTTATAAGGCCATTTTGAGAGCACCAAATTGCTTAGGTCAGTTTTGTCATCGAAGCCTGCATGCTTAAAGGTGCAATAGGTGATCTGGGAAATGCTAACTTTAGCCTGTTAGCATGGCAAGCAAACAATACCACCCTCCCTGCAAATCGGCATCCAAAGCCTCCAAAAGAGAGACAGAGACAACATTATTGGATTACATCATGTGTCATGCACCGGTGAGAAAACTTTACAGTACAGTACAGTTTGCCTGCCATTCTCGTACATGAACGTACTGATTTCTGCGTGAACAGGATGTGCAGTGACATTGAGTGACGTTGAACGCAATGATTGAACAAACATTTTATAGTCCTACACCATCCACATATATATTTATGAAAATACATTTAAACCACTTAACATTGGGATTGCTATGAGGATATGAGGCTTTTGTTGTGGAAATGATTTATTCAATGGCGAGATAGTAATGGAGCAATTTAAAAGGTCTTTAATTACTTTATTCTTGCAAGAATGGTCGTTCACATACAGACAGAGTTTTCTGCAGGGAAGGACATCCTCGCACTAGGTTACTATACATCACTCACCCTGGTGTTTTCCTGTTATGTTAATTAAATTGAAGGATATACAAGGACCCAAAACATCTCTCTTTCTCTGCCTCGGAGAAAGGAGGAGCTGCTTCTAAGAAACATAAGAGTGTGGGGTAGACATGTAACACCTTTTGTTGCAGACACTTTCAGCTAGTATTAGCTGGAATAAAAGAAATAGCAGTCATTTTTTTAAGATCAGTTGTTTGTTTTCATGCAAGCACATACATTAAGTAAAATGAATTACCACTACACATTCAACCAGTGTAACAAAAAATGCTTCTGTAGAGAATCACCTATTGCAACTTTAGTCAACGTCCTATGTTGATGAAAGATGCATGCAGTGGGAAGTCAGCCAAGAGGTCAGAGGTTCAGCTAAGTGCAACTGTTTAAAGCTCCTTATGCAAATGATAATTTCCTGCTTTACACAAGTCATTAGTTTGGGCAAGGCAACAACAGTAGTGTGACGTAAGTCAACCCCACCAATGTGACAATTTGGTAGACATGCAGCAAAGCCAACTGACCTCGCCTTCACAAAAAAAAAAAAAAAAAAAAAAAAAAGTAGTAAGAACCAAAATTTACCAACATATTGCTAATATAGAAATCGTTATGTTCCAAGATTAGCAATGAATAAATACATTGAAATTATATTTATAAAAATGCTAATAAGTTAAAGAAAAATAATACTTGAATGAACTGAATAAACTGAACTAGAATGAGGTTGTACCTTTTACAATATAACGTATAAAGTTTTAAAATATAAAGTTCCTAAATTCCCAAATGACACACGCTGTCTCAAGTATTATGATACAAATATTTTACAGAAGGTAATTCATATGTAAACATTGTTGTTGGGTGATATTTTAGAGACCCATTTGGCTAGATACAATATTAAAGACCATTGTAATTTTGCTTCAAATGTTTTAAAGACCATTTTATACTCCATTTGTCATTGCAAGCTCTGATTCCAACAGGTCACAATAGATCCACAAAGAAGGTCTCTGTTAAATGCATGAAAGGCGGGCATTTAGAAATATAATAACTCAAACATGTACTCACCATTAGCACACAAAGGAATGATGTGCAGAAGCAGGACGCTGGACAGCACCATTGACTCCCAACCATAGACTGTAAAAAACGTGCGCCTGGAATTCATCATGACACAAACGGTCTTGAAAAACACTTAAACTGAACCAGTTGGATGTCGTATGTAAGATACAGTCATACTCATAGGGAAATATTTCGGAGTCTTTGAGAAATAATCCCGGGCATAAATCTCCTCAGATTGAACTTCGGATGTTGTCTTCAGCTGTTATTCCTCTTTGCTTGAGATTCAGGCCACCTTATGCGTCGCTAGGGACCCGTCATCTCTTATCCAACTCCAACAAGAGGCTAAGACATTTAAATGCGTCTCATTGGTAATTATAGTCAGTAGTAGGCATTCACTAAGAAAGCGGAGAGTCTCGGTAATATTTACACGCTATCACTAACTGCGGTAATTCCAACGGACGCCTCGCACTCACACTTAACCGCGCGCAGCCCGCAGCAAGTTTTATCAGTCGAACTCACGGTTGATGTGAAGTCATCTGCGCATGCGTGTCATTACCGACACAGCGCCCTGATTACTGAACTAGGGAGCTGATTGAGACACACCCAATTTGTGTCATGTCCGATAGAATCACTGCAAAAGTCAATCAGATCTGGAGTAAATATCGTTCATTCGCTGTCGTCTTATGCAAAGAGATTCACTTTTAAAATATAAAAATGAAAATGTATACAGAAACCGTTGCATTATAAAACATTTCAATTAAACTGTTTGGGTTGAGTTAATGCAGGCGGGTCCCAAGAACAAAGCATCTGAAATTGGGTCACCCACACATGAGCATTTGGTTTATTTGTGCTGAAAGGAGGGACAGTTCTAAACGATAACCTATTAAAATAAAAGATAGCAATCTGTAGAAAATATCCTTGGTCAAATATGAAATGGATCAAAATTACATTCTTACCAGTGTTGTTTTAGTAGTATTGTTTATATAGAAACGTGGTATTTATTCAGATTTTGGACTTTTATTTTAGGATTTCTTGAGATTTTCATTTTAATATACATAAATTCAGTAATCAGTAATTTTGTTATGTACTTGCCATTTTCACTAATTTTATATAGCTTTATTTTATTTCAGTTTTTGTACTTCAGCTTAAAACAAAAATTAGAAATGTTACCAAGTTTGTCCATCTAATATTTATATTATTTTTATTTCAGCTTTTCAATATCAAAAACGATAAAAAAAAAAACTAAAATCTAAAAAATGTTTTGCCTCCAAGCATGCAATTCTTACTTCAGTGAAACACAGAAAATACTTTAAAGAGAATAAAGCAGCCATTATCCATATATATTTGTTTCTTTCTGAAAGAAAGCCTGTAGCTGTCAAATCTCATTTATGAGCTCCACAGCTCCCATTCCCTTCTCTCATGTATGGAAAAAGAGCTTTTAGAGATTTATCCAAAACCTTGTGCACTAGAGTGAGTTTCTTTTAAAAAATTAAAGCAGTTAAAAATACATCTGGAACAGATCAAGGAATGGTGCTTTCTGTTTTCATAGTTCACTGCAGCAAAATTGCGAGATACTTTAATCACAAATATGAAATTAAATTAAATGCAGCACAGAATAAGCTTTTTAAATTTTAAATATAAAAGTATCAGAAAACCTTCTAACATAAACTCTTCAGATGAGCTCACAAAAAAAAAAAAAAAAAAAAACTTCATATAAAAGATTTATTCAGCCACACGTTTTAGTGCTTGGTGGCTATACAAAAACAGATCTACAAACATTAAGTACATACAGATATGGCAATGAAAAGCTTCAAATCTTATCCTTAAATGCCAGCATCAATGCTTAAAAAATATTAAATATACACAGAATAAGTGCTATTGTAGAGGTGAATGTTGGTAACTTGTACATGATGTGACTTTCATCTTGCTGAGTTTGGGTTAACTCTCCGTTAGTGGACATTACATGGGTGCGGCCCCATCAGCCTGTGAGGACGGTGGAGTTTGGTCTGAATTGGAAAGAAAAATGAAACTTTTCGAACACTGTGCCAGTATTGATTAGAATTTGAGTTGTGGCATGTGTTACTCACACATGCCATTGGGAGCTCCAGGCTGCCGAGCACCCATAATCGGCCCAGCACCAGCACTGCCCACCGAACGACCTGAGAGGGATGCAAAAAACACAATATTATTAAGGTTGACATAAAACGGACTTTGCGATTGCCTTTTCTTCCCTATTGTGACATGTCTGAGTGAAACAGCTTTTTGACTTGATTGCGTTGTATGTGTTTTAGGACATTCATAGGCCTCTTTTGTCTTGTCACGCTTGAATGGTTAATAAGCTTTTGCATGAATAAGAGCGCGATCATATAATGAAACGCAAGCCAAAGGATGACCAAAAAAAAAAAACAGATGCTATGTATATATATATATATATATATATATATATATATATATATATATATATATATATATATATATATATATATATATATATATATATATATATATATATATATATATATATATTTATTATCAGGGCTCCAGACTGCGACTAAATGGTCACATTTTGCGACCTTCTTTCCTGCTGGTGCGACTGAATTTGGTTAGAGGTCGCACTGGTGCGACCACCGCGGTGCCCAACTGATAAGAGCTGCCACTTCTGTTACATATGAGAAACATTGAATGGCAAACAAAGCGAAAGCGGAACAGAACCACGCTACTCGTTTGAGCTGCGCGGACCATTTATCAGCTCGGAGCAATAATAGACAACACAGCGCGAGCTCATACACGCACCGACCTCGTGACACAGATACACAGCGCTGGGAGATCCAGAGAGAAAGTGCTTGAATTCACCGCAGAATTAATAACATCGCTACTGCGAGATATAGTGGAAGCGTTCGGTACAGAATTCTGTTATAAACCACAGATATCAGATCAAACAGAGCTGACATGGAGACCAGGAGAAACATTTTTAAACATTCAGGGGTTTCAGTCACAAATCATAAACCTGCACCATGGAATTAATGTAGTAACACCCCATGGTATTGTGGAAGAAATAGTCAAATATTTTATATTTTTTACATTATTCATCTACGGGTTCGTACAACCTTTTGAGAGTGAAATTCAAGTACTTTTTCAAATGTTTCACACTTTTCCCAGCACTTCAAAGCTCTAAATATTATCCAATTTTAATATTATTTTTAGTTTGATGATTTGTAAAACAAAAAAAATTTAAGGTGAAGGCGACTTTAAGGCAAAAAAAGCACTTTTATTTAAAAAAAGACATGAAATTACCACTATATAACCAGTAGGTGGTGGCATAGGCGCACTTATTTGACTTGTTAGATATTTCCACTCCTTAATATATGGAAAAAGTAGGAAGTCACAAAATCTCATGAAAAACAAAAACCTTTCTTCAAATTGTGACTGGATTACACAGAAAACAATTTAAGAGTGCTCCTTTTAGTTCAGTATGATACTATAGAAGAACAATTGGAATTACCAAAAAAAAAAAGAACACGGTGAACCCGTAACTCTTAGGTCACAAAGCATGTTAGAAGTAGGGATGCAACGATTATAGATTTTGTTGGTACGATTATTGTCTGAGAAATAATAACGGTTTCACGATTATTATGCATTCACTAATTTCACAACAATGTATAAATATCACATGAACACTCTTTAGATGTTATAGTGTTATTTTGTGCTACCTTTTAAATACATTTTGTGCTACCTTTCCAAATACATTTAATAAGAGTGGAATATTAAAATGTTCCTTATAAAAATTAGTTTTTTGCTGTTAATAAAAGTTTTTTTTTTTCTGCATATCAACTCAAGCTCAGCGCTTCACTGTTAAATTTCCAATAAACAAACAAACAAACAAACAAACAAACAAACAAACATGTACTGTTATTAGTAACTGCACTTAACAACAAAACAATAGTCATTTTATGATTAAATTAACTTTATGATAAATTTTCCTCCAGCGCCACCAAATCAGGTGCTGGCACCACCATCTGTAGAACTTAGTGGTGCTTGCTGGTGCCACTGCTCTCAAATGTTAGTCTGGAGCCCTGTATATATTAGTGCTGTCAACGATAACGAATTAATACAAGCAATTCATTTTTTTTTTTCAGTTTAATGCATTAACAATATTTAACGCAGCATCCATCCAGCATCCATTTTTTCTGTCATTCTTTGGCTAGCGTTGCATTTTATGATAATGCTCTTATTCATGCTCTTAAACCATTAAAGCGTGACAAGTCAAGAGAACGTACTGTCTAGAATAGAGTACTCTTTCACGCTTGAACAAACATTAACACACAATTATGCCAAAATGTCAGTTTTGTTAAGTATTCTCATGAGAGCAGTCTTAAATTAGTTAAAGTCTTAAATGAATGTAAAGGGAGAAAATGAGACATGCGTGAGATCCGCATCATGTAAGGTCTTAAAGTGACAGCAGCCACTAATGCTGTCTGTCATTAATGTTAATCAAAGAACAAAGAAAACTGCTCACGGCTCTTGACTAAAGAACTTTTGTAACTTTATTAAGGATTAATCTATATTTAATTTATGCTGTGCAGACTGTTTGATAATTAAATTTCTGTTTATGTTCTGCTTGTTAGACAGGTAGGAAGGGCACAGGTAAATATGACATTTATTATGTTTGTGAGGATTGTTTTAAGTTCACTTAAAATAATTATATTTTTCAAGCCTAATAAAATAAAATAAATTAATTGACAGCACTTGGATTTTTGTGGTTTGCTTTTGCAGTGATCTCATGTGAGGGAAGTAATTTTGAATAAAGATTATGAAGCATGGATAAATAATTTAGAATAAATATTGCAATATTCCATTAAGAATTATAATTGTGAATTTTGATTTCATGGTGACTAAGTATGCGAGTATGCTTGATAGAAACGCGTTGACAGTCGTGTGTAAAGCCCAAAGTATACTTCTTTTCCTAATCGTATGCTAGCATTTTCGTACAGTCAAACGTGTAGCCTTTCAAAGTATACTCCATTTTCTCCAGAAGTTATGGCCGATAAAAATGTCTTTGTACCTTTTAAACTAAAGTTGCGGCTATCTCGTAACCTCCTCACACATTTGCTTGTCAATGCATCTATTGTTGTTGTAGTCTCTGCTATTTTTTAGTTGTTCTGTCTCTTTAATTAAATTTTCTACTGTGAAACAACAGCCCGGGCCTGTGTTGCTACTTTGTGGAACAACTGATAGCAAAACAAATTCAATGCGCATGTGCGTACAAAGTACGAGCGGTTACAAAAACCGGGTGAAGTACAAACTTTTCTGGTGATGAAATTTGCATCTCACGCACTCTCGTACGCATATAAAGTGAAGTATATTTTGGGCCTAAGGGTGTACCGTGGTGAAGAGGGTTGTATGCAGTACTGCTGCTCTGTGTGGCTGCCGTTTGCTGCTGAGGTTCCACGGTCTGTCGTGCCTTCAGCTCGGCATATTTCACCTGCTCCAGGTGGAAGTTCTGCCTCTCTGACAATAACTGTTGTCTCTGCTGCTCCAGCTACAACATACAGATATCACATGAAGTTTAAACATCCTGAAATCTCTACATTAAAAAGCTGCTGGCAGTCAACAACATCTTTGGAAGATTTGGAACAACATGAGGGTGAGTAAATAATAACAGATTTTCTTTTTTGGGTGAACTACCCCTTTAGGAGATTAATGAAAATTATGAATGCATTATTTAGCACAAATAATAAGACAATGGCAATTAAGATGCAGGTTGTAAAACAGTGCATTAAAAGAGAAACTAGTGTCCTCTCAAAAGTTTATGTAGTCTTGGAGAGATGCCAGGTCTTGCTTGAATAAGGCACAGTGACTCACAGCCTCTTTTTCTCTATCCATAATGGTCTCTAGCTCTTCAAAGTGTCTCAGTTTGATCTCCAGCTTTTTCATCTGAGTCTCAACCAGCAGAGCCACCAGAGATTTGATCTTCCTCTCTTCAACTGCAGCCAAGTGCTAGAGGGAGAGAAGAGTTCAGATGAATCACTTTTTTGGTCACTGTTAATGATCGTGGTTCTTTAGGGGGCACATGAAAAGAGGTTTGACATTCACCTTTGCTTTGGTAGCTGCAGAGGCCAGCGCTGAAGCAGCAGCTGTTGCGATGTTTCCCTCCACCAGCTCAAGCTCCACCCTCCTCTTCATCTCCTCTCCATCCCCTTGGGTAAGACCCATGTCAAAACTCTCCTCTGGATAGACATACAAAGAGTATGAAAGAAACAAATCATACAAAATCACACTGCCTACAGTAAGGATTGCATGACTACTTGATTTGTTTCACTACTTGTCAGAAACAAGTGATGACGACACGGGTAAAGAACAAAAGCATGCATATACACTATTGTTCAAGAGTTTGGGGTTAATAACATTTGTTTAGTTTTTAAGAAATGAATACTTTTATTGAGCAAGGACGCATGAAGCTGATCAGTGACCGTAAAAGCATTAACATTGTTAAAAATGATTTCTACTCAATATAAATGCTTTTTTTTTTTTTTTTTTTTTTTTTTTAGCTCTCTTTTAAATCAAAGTATCCTAGAAATTTTTTCCACAAAAATATTAAATATTAAGACATTGTTTTCAAACATCAATAGTAATAAGAAATGTTTCTTTAGAATGTTAGAATGATTTCTGAAGGATCATGCAACATGATAATCTAATCTAGAGTAATGGCTGCTGAAAATTCAGCTTTGCCATCCCAGGAATAAATAACATTTTAAAATATATTAAAATAGAGAATTTAAAAAAGAATTGGAATATTTTCACAAAAGTGCTGTTTTACTGTATTTTATTTGATTTAAAAATATTTTTAATCAAATAAATGCAAATATTAACATATAAAAATATTAAACAATCTTACGGACCACACAAAGCGCTTCTAACTAGGGACTCCGTGATTAACCAATTTCTCGATTAACTGCGCTTAAAAACATCACGGTTATTTAACCGTAAAGACTCTGCTACACCGAGTGTTTCTTTTGCACAGAACGGAACTGTTGCAACTTGCACAAAACAAAAACAAAGTTACACCAGCGGTGCACCAGCTTAAAGTGCCGTGTTTATCAGAGACACGGAGGATACAGCTGTACACACTGGATTAACTGTGGCAGAGCGAAGCATTATTTCCACCAAAGAAACGCCTGAAGTCGGCAGTCTACAGCTGAGCCCTCAGTGTGAGGTTTTGTTTTAAAGGGACCGTTATTTCAGAACTCATTATTTCCCTGCCGACGAGTTATGCAGTCACAAGATAAGAATAGCGTTTATTTCGGTTTTGCAGCTTCCATAGATATCAGTGTATGGAATTTAAATTGAACAAAACTATACATGTCTTTTTTATATAGGCTAGTAATTCATTTAAATGTTTATTTGACGTTTTTAGAGATTTAAATAGACATTATGTGGTTGAATAGTGATATATGAAAAGCACTCGTCGTCTCTGGCTCAGCGCCAGCCAAAGCGTGGAAGCACGTTTGAATTTATCACTAGCGCAAACAAACCAAAATAATAGACATGACTTTCTCAGGCCACATGTAAAATTAGATGAATTATTAAAAACATTAACAACGAATACGTATAGATGACAGTTAGTGACAGTAACAGTTCAGTTTATTCCCCTCACAATGACATGGATGTTTACAGAGCAGAGGTCACCTTTCTTTAATACCTTTCTTTAATTCCAAATGGAGAGATGGACTTTTGTCTTTATTATTATTTTGTGCTATATTATTTGGTTACTGGTTTTATTTCTGGTTTAAAAGGTAGCACAAAATAACATTATAAACATCTAAAGAGTGAATGCATAATAATCGTGATAATCGTGAAACCGTTATTATTTCTCAGACAATAATCGTACCAACAAAATCTATAATCGTTGCATCCCTACTTCTAACATGCTTTGTGACTAAGAGTTACGGGTTCACCGTTTTCTTTTTTGTTGGTAATTCCAAATACACTCACCTAAAGGATTATTAGGAACACCTGTTCAATTTCTCATTAATGCAATTATCTAATCAACCAATCACATGGCAGTTGCTTCAATGCATTTAGGGGTGTGGTCCTGGTCAAGACAATCTCCTGAACTCCAAACTGAATGTCAGAATGGGAAAGAAAGGTGATTTAAGCAATTTTGAGCGTGGCATGGTTGTTGGTGCCAGACGGGCCGGTCTGAGTATTTCACAATCTGCTCAGTTATTGGGATTTTCACGCACAACCATTTCTAGGGTGTGAAAAGGGAAAAATATCCAGTATGCGGCAGTCCTGTGGGCGAAAATGCCTTGTTGATGCTAGAGGTCAGAGGACAATGGGCCGACTGATTCACGCTGATAGAAGAGCAACTTTGACTGAAATAACCACTCGTTACAACCCGATGTATGCAGCAAAGCATTTGTGAAGCCACAACACGCACAACCTTGATTAAATGTACTACCCCACCGGGTACCACTCATCTCCACTACAAATAGGAAAAAGAGGCTACAATTTGCACAAGCTCACCAAAATTGACTGGAAGACTGGAAAAATGTTGCCTGGTCTGATGAGTCTCGATTTCTGTTGAGACATTCAGATGGTAGAGTCAGAATTTGGCATAAACAGAATGAGAACATGGATCCATCATGCCTTGTTACCACTGTGCAGGCTGGTGGTGGTGGTGTAATGGTGTGGGGGATGTTTTCTTGGCACACTTTAGGCCCCTTAGTGCCAATTGGGCATCGTTTAAATGCCACGGCCTACCTGAGCATTGTTTCTGACCATGTCCATCCCTTTATGACCACCATGTACCCATTCTCTGATGGCTAATTCCAGCAGGATAATGCACCATGTCACAAAGCTTGAATCATTTCAAATTGGTTTCTTGAACATGACAATGAGTTCACTGTACTAAAATGGCCCCCACAGTCACCAGATCTAAACCCAATAGAGCATCTTTGGGATGTGGCGGAACGGGAGCTTCGTGCCCTGGATGTGCATCCCACAAATCTCCATCAACTGCAAGATGCTATCCTATCAATATGGGCCAACATTTCTAAAGAATGCTTTCAGCACCTTGTTGAATCAATGCCACGTAGAATTAAGGCAGTTCTGAAGGCGAAAGGGGGTCAAACACAGTATTAGTATGGTGTTCCTAACTAATCCTTTAGGTGAGTGTATATGTTTGGCATATAGGTTGTTATACACAGCTAAAGTGCAGCATGGTGCAGGAAGAAATGTTAGATCAATGTTAAATGTTAGAATCACATAAAAATACAGAAGATTTGCAAGATTATGCATACTGAATTCATTTCAAATGTAGTCTGAGTAGTATGGTTGTATACTATTTTGATCACCTTCAGTGTACCTTAAGCTTCAATAAATATTTAACAACATAGCAGCAATGTGTTAAAATGAAGGTGAATGAATGCAAAGAGTTTAAATATGCAGAGCATCTGTTATTCTCTGACCTGCTGTGCTCTCCTCTCCTCTCTCTCCTTCACTCTCTTCTTTCTCCTCATTCTTCACACGCGCTCCCTCTCCCAAGATGCTGTCACCCTCAAGCTACAACAGACAATACATGCTCAGTGACAATCACACCTTCCTTTTTATAAGATTTGTAAAGCAAGACTATAAAAAAATCAGGATGGATGATTCTTTGTAACTGAAGAAGTTTCTCATACCTTCTCATGCTGATCATATTCAGTGTTCATCGTTTCTATACCACTCCCATCTAAAAAAATAAATAAAATAACCATATACAAGTCATAATCCTAATGTTAATCATAAACTGTATTATGTAATATTTGGTGTATAGAGGTCATATAATAAGGTGATTGTTTAAATGCCATTAAACATTATGAAAATTCTTTCACTTACTGCCCTCCCTGGATGTTTCAAGTATGACAATTTCCAAGGACTCTAAAATGGCTTGTTTTAACATACACTATCTTTCAAAAGTTTCGGGTCAGTAAGTTTTTTTTCCTTCTATGATTTTTAAATGTTCTAATACACACACATATGTGTGTGTGTATATATATATATATATATATATATATATATATATATATATATATATATATATATATATATATATATATATATATATATATATATATATATATGTGTATGTATATATGTATATGTGTGTGTGTGTGTGTGTGTGTGTGTGTGTATATTGCACACACACACACATATATTATACACATATATACTGGTTGCTGGACTTCCTGACGGGAAGACCTCAGGCAGTTCGGGTCGGCAGTAACTCATCCAGCTCCATCATTATGAACACTGGAGCCCCTCAGGGATGTGTGTTGAGCCCCCTCCTTTTCACTCTGCTGACACATGACTGCACACCCATACACAACAGCAATCTCTTCATCAAGTTTGCGGACGACACGACTATGGTTGGTCTCATTAGCAATGATGATGTGACTAACTTCAGGAGCGAGGTGAGCCGCCTAGCCAGGTGGTGTGGCAACAATCTCTCTCTGAACGTGGAGAAGACGAAGGAGATTGTTGTTGACTTCAGGAGGATGCACACCCAGCACGCTCCTCTGACCATCAACGGTGCGACCGTGGAAAGGATGAGGAGCACCAAATTTCTGGGTGTACATATCACAGAAGACCTCTCCTGGACCGCCAACACCACAACACTGACCAAGAAAGCACAGCAGCGACTCTACTTTCTCCGTAAGCTGAGAAGAGCCGGAGCCCCAGCCCCCATCATGCGCACCTTCTACAGAGGCACCATCGAGAGCATTCTGACCAGCTGCATCACTGTGTGGTACGGCGCCTGCAACGCATCCTGCCGTAAAGCACTTCAGCGCATAGTGAGAGCAGCTGAGAAGATCGTTGGTGTCTCTCTCCCACCCCTCCAGGACATTTATAACTCCCGCCTCTCCCGCAAAGCCCTCATCATTGCGAGAGACCCCACCCACCCATCGCACAGCCTCTTCAGTCTGCTGCCATCAGGGAGGAGGCTACGCAGTCTCCAGGCAAGGACCAGCAGACTGAAGGACAGCTTCATTCCCCAAGCTGTCAGGGCATTGAACTCCCTCCCGACTCTGCCGACTCTCCCCTCTTCTGCCCCACTCACCTGATCTGTGAATCACCCCCCCCCCTTCAGTTCTCCTCCTTTCATCTACCTCATTATGTTGTCTCTCTGAGGAATTGGTCTCCTCTCTTACAGACTCTTTTTGCATTCACTCTTATAATTTTATACCTGCACTGACTTAAATCTGAAATTGCACTATTGTTATTATTGTCTGCACTATTTGCCATCGCCACTTTACCTCCATAATTCACCTTATCCATCTTTTTTTAAATCTTTCTTCTGTTGTTGTTACTGTTAAACTTTTGTTGTTATTGTTTTGTTGTTGTTAGGCACCTAGGGTCTGAGAGTCATAGAATTTCAATTTTCTGTATGTATGTACTGTATGTATGAGAATTGACAATAAAGCTGACTTTGACTTGATATTAGTGCTGTCAAACAGTATAGACATGCAAATATTTCTTATATACATGAATGCAATTAATCTATTTGACAGCAAAATTTTTTTCAGTAGCCATTACTTCAGTGTCACATGAGATATACATTTCTTACTAATCCAAACATTTGAAAGTTAATGTACAATGTAATTTGACAAGCTGTTGGACATTTAGTTACTTGCAGCTGGTTTTAACAAGCATTTTAAATGTGAATTTGGGGGGAGTGTTTTGATGTTGTGACTACATACATGACTTAAAAAAAACATTACACACATAAAAAAAGTGAGACAAGTACCAGTCTTTTCTGAATGGTCAGCATCAAGTCCTGCAATGCCACCTGTTTGAAGCATAAAGGCCGGATCTAAATTAGGCCCAACTCTCTGTACTTTGTGAAAGCTGGCATTGAATAACTCTGGTGGGGCCTCTTCTCTTGCTCTCGAGAACTCCTCTGAAAGACAGTTAAAACTTTAAATATGTATTTTCTATGTATATCTATACATGTATATCTTCAAATCAGCACACACTCTAACAAACTAATTCTTACCTAAAGCTGCCTTGGCAGCTGCGGAGGCCACTCGAGGGTCGACCACAGATGCGAGGAAAGCAACAGTGCTCATTACAGGGTTCCCTGATTGGCTAAATGGAACAGGCTGATAGGCCAGAGGACCCATTGAGGCTTCAGAGTTCTCTAGGTACGGGTCCTCTATCGGCAACCGCAAGAAGTGAAGAATACAGTCATCCTGTGTGCGGCTGCCCACATGCTCTGACACCTTATTCCAGTCATCTTTATACATCTCCAAAGCCTGAGAAGAGAGATACAGTATACAAATAATGACATCCTTTATCAGGCCAAGGGCCCCTTGATGGATAGAGATCAGAGACTCCCATTACAGTATAACACCCATTACATAAAACTGAGGCTGCGTCCAAAATTGCATACTATCTTGAGTAGGTATTTACTTTGAATAAGTACTTACTTTGCAAGTGCTAAAAAAGTAAGTTCTATAAAGTCTGAATATACTACATTCACCATGTTGTCAATATTATGTGACCAATCAGCGTCAATTGCGTTGCTTCACTGCCATTCACAAATTCTTTCCCGTGGCATCATGGGATAGTAAAGTGTCCATCGTATGCACACCTCAGAATCTTGCAGGTAGTAGTACGCCTTTCGAATTCTTTTTCCCTACTCTTTTATGAGTACTGTGAATTCAGACATACTTTGTGTCACCTACTGTATAGTAGGGAAGTATGCGAGTTTGGATGCAGCCTAAGTGTTGCATTTTAAACCCGACACATCATAACATATGTATAGTATCATATTAATTTATTTAATGTGTGTGTGTGTGTGTGTGTGTGTATATATATTTATTTATATTTATAATTAATTATAATACAGAATAATAATACTATTTATATGACAGAATAATAATATATTATTATTATTATTATTATATAATTACTATTAAAATGTACAGCTCCATATACAGTCAAACAAAAATTATTCAGACACCAGATATAACTGTTTTACTAGTGGGTGCAAGACACTATAGTTCATTTAAGTAAGTGAGGATAGCAAAATAAAGTAAACTGTGACATACTATACCCAAAAATTCTTCATACAGTGATTTGTGATCAAAATGATTCAGGCTCTTTGACCTGACCATGTTTTGCTTAAGTGTTTTTCTTTAATTGTTAAACCACAGACTGAACAAAAGTGTCAAGATGAAGTTTGATGAGTTATTGTCATATTTTATTACCATTTCCTAAAAACTATAGTGAATAAACTGTGATAATGTGAGAAAATGTTGAAGGTGTCGGAATAAATTTTGGTTTGACTGTAGATTACATTTTAATTTTACTTAATTTTTAATATGGAAGGGATAATAGGAATGTAGCTAGATTATATATTTATAAACTTTTTTGTAATTAAGGTTAGAGTCTTTTGTAATTGCTTGACATCAAAAATTATTGGCAACCCCCTGCAGAATGGCAGTTAAAGACTCCTGAATACAAATCTTTAAGAATTCAAACAAATCTTGTTGACCGTTTAATGGCTTACCTCCAAAAGCAAGAGTGTTTCCTGTTCTGTCCATTCTCTTCCTGCGTTTGCGCCTTTACTCTAAAAGATGAAAGACAGAACAGAACGCAAGCACACAGTATTCAGATGCTGAAGCTCAATGCAATCAATAGATTTTAGAAAGTTCTGGTAAAGCACGACTAAACTGAAACAATGAATACCTTTGGATGTTTCTTTGCATAAATATCATTCCGTAGACCAAAATTCTGCAGGTCAGATGGTTTCTCTCTCAATTTCTCTGGGAAATGCAACATATGCTGGGAGGCTGAAACCTTTCAACACACACAACAAATAAACAATACATCAAATTTATTAAACATTTTGTATAATGACTGTTAAACCGTATAATAGTCCTAGGCAACTGATTGCTTTCAACTCAAATCCATATTTCATGTCACTTTCAAGTTAAGTCACCTTTATTTATATAGCGCTTTTTACAACTTTATTACATACAGTAAGTAGACAAGTAATAAATGCAAAAATGTACAGTTATTTTGTGACAAGGACTGGCTGAATGTAAGAGGTGATCCCGTTTGTCAATACCTGTAAGGGTCTGTGTTGTAGTGGGACAAGTCCGGATGGTGTGTCTGTAAGAACGTTAAAGTGGGGCGTTGGGGGTGGGCCCATGGGGAGGGGTCGACTTTCTGCATCGACCTGATAATTTATCAGCCCCCACTGCTCCAAAAATGAATGAACCCTAAAATGCACATCAACAGTTTATAAATGAATTACAAAGTATTTTACGCAGGTGTCAAAGTAAGTGGGTACAAGTAATACACACACCTTATAAGTGCACACACATCTCCTGTCAAGTTTCGTCTGCAGGAGGTTGAGGTCAGATACTCCTGAGGGTTCAGCCGGTATGTGTCAATCATAAAGTTGCGGTAGGCAAGATATCTACAAACAAAATATGAACAGGTTTAGGACCCACTTTATATTAGGTGGCCTTAGCTACTATGTACTAACATTTAAATTAATAATTTGATACAATACACTTATTGTGTACATACATGTTTTTACATTGTACTTTGTAAAAATCTGTAAATAATTTCTGTAGTTACATTTTAATTACACTGGTGACACTTCCCTTACCCCTAACCCTACCCTTAAACTTAAACGCAATACAATATGAACACAATAAGTACATTGTACTTATTTCTGATGCAAGTACATAGTAGTTAAGGCCACCTAACATAAAGTGGGACCCATGTTTATTTAGAGTTCAGTATGATGAATCTGATACTGAGAGTATGTGCATATACAGTGGGTACGGAAAGTATTCAGACCCCCTTACATTTTTCACTCTTTGTTATATTGCAGCCATTTGCTAAAATCATTGACTAAAATCAAGTTCTTTTTTTTTCTCATTAATGAACACACAGTGCCCCATATTGACAGAAAAACACAGAATTGTTGACATTTTTGCAGATTTATTAAAAAAGAAAAACTGAAATATCATATGGTCCTAAGTATTCAGGCCCTTTGCTCAGTATTTAGTAGAAGTACCCTTTTGATCTAATACAGCCATGAGTCTTTTTGGGAAAGATGCAGCAAGTTTTTCACACCTGGATTTGGGGATCCTCTGCCATTCCTCCTTGCAGATCCTCTCCAGTTCTGTCAGGTTGGATGGTAAACGTTGGTGGACAGCCACTTTCAATCGGGTTTAAGTCAAGGCTCTGGCTGGGCCATTCAAGAACAGTCACTCTTCACAACAACTCCGTGGGTCATTGTCTTGTTGGAAGGTGAACCTTCAGCCCAGTCTGACGTCTTGAGCACTCTGAAGGTTTTCATCCAGGATATCTCTGTACTTGGCTGCATTCATCTTTCCCTCGATTGCAACCAGTCGTCCTGTCCCTGCAGCTGAAAAACACCCCCACAGCATGATGCTGCCACCACCATGCTTCACTGTATTGGACAGGTGATGAGCAGTGCCTGGTTCTCCACACAAACCGCTTAGAATTAAGGCCAAAAAGTTCTATCTTGGTCTCATCAGACCAGAGAATCTTATTTCTCACCATCTTGGAGTCCTTCAGGTGTTTTTTAGCAAACTCCATGCAGGCTTTAATGTGTCTTGCACTGAGGAGAGGCTTCCGTTGGGCCACTCTGCAATAAAGCCCCGAGTGGTGGAGGGCCGCAGTGATGGTTGACTTTCTACAACTTTCTCCCATCTCCCGACTGCATCTCTGGAGCTCAGCCACAGTGATCTTTGGGTTCCTCTTTACCTCTCTCACCAAGGCTCTTCTCCCCTGATAGCTCAGTTTGGCCGGACGGCCAGCTCTAGGAAAGGTTCTGGTCATCCCAAACGTCTTCCATTTAAGGATTATGGAGGCCACTGTGCTCCTAGGAACCTTAAGTGCAGCAGAATTTTTTTTTGTAACCTTGGCCAGATCTGTGCCTTGCCACAATTCTGTCTCTGAGCTCTTCAGGCAGTTCCTTTCACCTCATGATTCTCATTTGCTCTGACATGCACTGTGAGCTGTAAGGTCTTATATAGACAGGTGTGTGGCTTTCCTAATCAAGTCCAATCAGTATAAATCAAACACAGCTGGACTCAAATGAAGGTGCAGAACCATCTCAAGGATGATCAGAAGAAATAGACAGCACCTGAGTTAAATATGAGTGTCACAGCAAAGGGCCTGAATACTTAGGACCATGTGATATTTCAGTTTTTCTTTTTTAATAAATCTGCAAAAATGTCAACAATTCTGTGTTTTTCTGTCAATATGGGGTGCTGTGTGTACATTAATGAGAAAAAAAATGGTTGCAATATAACAAAGAGTGAAACATTTACTTTCCGTACCAACTGTATATGCATACACACTGACTTACATTTCTGGTGCTTTGGACTTATTTTTCCCATTGAAGAACTCAGGCAGAGCTCGTCTCTCTATCTGATGAATACTAACACACAAAAATAAAACAAAACAATCATCTATTACTCTACGTAAAAATGTATAAGAATGGTAAATGCCCGAGTATGCGCAGAACACTAGGCCTCAGCTGTGATACATAAAACTGAGAATTTGAGTTGGCGTAATCCGGACACTTGTTCAGTTAAACCCTCACCAGTTGTAGTCGAACCATGAGGTATAGGTGGGCACAATGATGTGATGCGTTTGCTCTGTGGCACTCTCCTCCCCCTCCATCCCACGGCCGAACTCCCTCTGCTCTTCTTCATCCTACACATGCAATAGGTCAGAACTCACATATTTAAAGAATACTGTTGACTGTAACTAGGTTCTGGATTAGACTGGACAGAAAGCAACCATGACAGACTGACTTACTCTGACACCAGAGAGCAGGTCCTCTTCTTGGTCATCTGAGAGGAACATACAGATATTCTAGGTTATTACTGAAATCACAGGAATACAAACAGATTCACTGAACAGTGAATCCCACAAACAAATTTACCTAAATCAGCCATAATGCCTCCTTTGACTGGAGTGTTTTCACTGTCCTTTTTCAGGTTCACTGCAGCCAATGAGAAATAAATAATGTGTTAGACTCCTAACATCAACATGAGCACTAAACACAGAGCAGAAAGAAATAACCATACCATTTTTAGGCAGAATGACCTCCTCCATGTTAGGGACTGGGGTGGGATCCTCCATGTCTTTAGTGAGGTCCTCCTCTGGCTCTGCCTCTTCTGGTTGGCCACGCCTCTTATACACCCCTGAGCTATTGAGTTAAGTTAAAATTAAACGTAATCCCTAATCAGGGGATACAGGGGATTTGATTCACTCTTTCAAAAGGAAAAAGCTATAATGATTTAGCCACTAATGATCCCTGACTTTAACTTCCTGCCTGGGTGACAAAAAAAAAAAGTGGCATAACAGTGACTACAAAGTAAGAGATTTTCTTTAACCTTTTCTTTCCTCCTTTCTTCTTAGACTCAGAGGATGGTGGAGAGGGGGAGCGCCGCCGCTTCTTCCCAGGTTTCTGCTCCTTATGAAAGAAAACAAATAAAAGAGTCAGTAACACTTTATATTCAGGTGGCATAGTTACACATTACTACATACATACTATAGTAATAACAATAAATTATGCATAAATTACAAGTAACTAACCCCAACTTTACAGTAAGTACAATTTAATTACAAGATAATTAGTATTACTCAGTACTTATTTGCGCAAGTACAATGTAACTACATCACCTTAAAATAAAGAGTCTAAAAGGACAAATACTTTTAAAGGATTAGTTCACTTTGCTAGATAAGACCCTATTCCTCGTCTGGGATCGTGTAGAGTCCTCTGAAGCCCTTTGAAAATGCATTGATTTGGACCTTCAACCCGCTGGTTGCCACTGAAGTCCATTATGTGGAGAAAAATTCTGGCTGGACAATAATTCAATATCAATATATATATATTGCGATATAATATTTCAATAACGGTGATATGATTTTTAAACGCATTTCTGATATTTCAATAAACATTACAGCATTTCCCAATGACTGACGTTCAGGGCGCAGCCGTCAGAAAGAGCAGAACACTATTGGCTGCTTATGTGATGACGTTACTGCAGTCCGAATTTAAAATATTGGATAGAATTGTTTTTCGATGGATGCTGTGGCTTTTTAGGTTTGGTAGAATCTACGATCTGCGACCCAATTAGTTCCAGTGCTCAGAAGTAGTAGGCTGAGATCCAATGTGGCAAAATGAGTACCCCTGACCGGCCGCAATACAAAAGGACTGAACAAGCTTCCACAAGTAAGGAGAAAACAGAAGAAATAGTTGATTCAGTGCCGTGGAAGTGGTTCGGCTATCTAAGATCTGATATTAAACTTCAGGTTTCAGTGTGCTGCAAAATGTGCATCGGTTAGATGCATCGGTGCATCGATCTAATGTCTAACAATACAATGCATCGATGCCACATAACACTCCACATTTTCACACATTGTCAGTCTATGTATTATCGGCAAAGCGTTCATTCTCGTTTAAATTACCTTGTGAAAGGGCGCTCGGACAGTGCTTCACAAAAGTTTATCATTTGCTCGTATTTAAAGCCTTGCAAAAAGCAGCGTGCACTCATCTCAAACAGAGCACAAATAGGCCACTGAATTGAGTCTTTTATTTATTTTTTGTGCTTCAGTAGATAAAGGTTTATGGTTTTGCATACAAGGAGACTAGAACACTATGTCAAGTCAAGTCACCTTTATTTATATAGTGCTTTTTACAAGGCCGATTGTTTCAAAAGCAGCTTCACAGTGTTAAACAGTAAAATAATGCAACAGAATTTGATTCGGCTGTACAGCCGCTTTGGATAAAACGGTGATGTCATCCAGCTAATTTCAATTATCATATAGTTAATTTAGTTTAGTAATTAAATTTATTTGGATATTTCATTAAACTTAGTGTCCCCAACTGAGCAAGCCAAGCTAAAGGCGACAGTGGCAAGGAACCAAAACTCCATCAGGTGGCATAATGGAGAAAAATAAACCTTGGGAGAAACCAGGCTCAGTCGGGGTGCCAGTTCTCCTCTGACCAATTAAAAAACAGTGTATGAGTATTATTCTGGCAACCTTACAGGTCAGAAGTTATATTGGATCTGAATATTCGAAAGATCTAAGGCATCACGCCAGAGACGGAATTATTGAGGATGACATGTCGATTAAACAATTATTAAATAGGAATATTCGATGAATCGTTCTTCACACTGAAATTTAAAACTGTTAAAAGAAAATGCTCGATAAACTTCTGCATAGGAGCGCTGCGCGCTGTGACTCGGTGTTGCATCAAGTGCATCATTCTGCACACGGGATGCACATAAATGCTTTGTGCCGCTCTGTATTGAAGGAATGCACGTGACGTCACCATCAGCTGGAGTGACTGTGGTTATGAATCATGATGAACATTCCGGTTTACACCCCTGGTGCTGACTAGCAGCGGGAACACATCAAATCTGTTCCACCATCTGAAGCAGTTCCACCCGATAGAATATTCTGGGAGTCAGAAGATGAAGATTCTGTTTTCAGCTAATCTGAGCACTTTTTATATTCTTTAGCCTGGCTGAAGCACTTTTGTTTTAATCTATATTTAGAATAATATAATCAGCCTACGTTATAGTTTAAAGTTAAAGATATTAATAAAGTTTGTAGCTACAGACATCCATTGTGGGCATTCTTGGCAGTTTTTCTGAGGTTTTTATATAGTTCATATCGGAATTATATTGACCGAAATTAAGATATATATTGTGATATAAATTTTGGCCATATTGTCCAGCCCTAACTTGAACAAGACATAAACATCTTGGATGAGAGAGGGGTGAGTCAATTATCAGGACATTTTCGTTTTGAAATGAACTAATCCTTTAAACGAAAACAAAACTCCAAAGCAATAGCAACTATAAGCGAAAATAAATGTAGCAAAACAGTTTAAAAAAAAGGCATGAAATTATATTACAAATGACCATACCTCTGTGCTTTGGTAGATATGCCTGCGGAAACTCATACTATTCCCATTCTCGTCAATCTCATAGTCTTCCTCGTTCATCCACTCATTATATGTGTCTGTGTCGAGAATCCATTTCGCATGAACCTGAGGGGGAGAGATGTTCAAGTAGATATTCAAACTTTTATATCATTACAAATAAAAGCACATCTTAATTCTCATATTTTAATTAGAGATCCACCAATTTATCAGCTGCAAATATTTATTGGTTGATTTTTTTATTTTATTTTATCAAATTTAAAACCTTTGGCATATCTGCTATTATAGCATGAAAAGGCTGATATAAACCCAGTTTCTTAACTGCGTGAAGGCACTGAGCTGTTTAGTGTCTTTCTATTTATTACAGAAATATGTAATGTTCTATAATAAGTCAAATATGAGTCGATGTTAATGAGAAATATTTGATAGCAAAAATAACCTGAAGTTTGTGATGTCTTTTTGCATTTTTTTCTTCATCTTACTTTGTGCCTTTCTTACAAATCCGATTCCAAAAAAGTTGGGACACTGTACAAATTGTGAATAAAAAAAGGAATGCAATAAATTTACAAATCTCATAAACATTTTATTCACAATAGAATATAGATAACATATCAAATGTTGAAAGTGAGACATTTTGAAATGTCATGCCAAATATTGGCTCATTTTGGATTTCATGAGAGCTACACATTCCAAAAAAGTTGGGACAGGTAGCAATAAGAGGCCGGAAAAGTTAAATGTACATATAAAGGAACAGCTGGAGGACCAGTTTGCAACTTATTAGGTCAATTGGCAACATGATTGGGTATAAAAAGACCCTCTCAGAGTGGCAGTGTCTCTCAGACGTCAAGATGGGCAGAGGATCACCAATTCCCCCAATGCTGCGGCCAAAAACAGTGGAGCAATATCAGAAAGGAGCTTCTCAGAGAAAAACTGCAAAGAGTTTGAAGTTATCATCATCTACAGTGCATAATATCATCCAAAGATTCAGAGAATCTGGAACAATCTCTGTGCGTAAGAGTCAAGGCCGGAAAACCATACTGAATGCCTGTGATCTTCGGGCCCTTAGACGGCACTGCATCACATACAGGAATGCTACTGTAATGGAAATGACAACATGGGCTCAGGAATACTTCCAGAAAACATTGTCGGTGAACACAATCCACCGTGCCATTCGTCGTTGCCGGACAAAACGCTATAGGTCAAAAAAGAAGCCATATCTAAACATGATCCAGAAGCGCAGGCGTTTTCTCTGGGCCAAGGCTCATTTAAAATGGACTGTGGCAAAGTGGAAAACTGTTTTGTAGTCAGACCAATCAAAATTTGAAGTTCTTTTTGGAAAACTGGGACGCCATGTCATCCGGACTAAAGAGGACAAGGACAACCCAAGTTGTTCTCAGCGCTCAGTTCAGAAGCCTGCATCTCTGGTGGTATGGGGTTACATGAGTGCGTGTGGCATGGGCAGCTTACACATCTGGAAAGGCACCATCAATGCTGTAAGGTATATCCAAGTTCTAGAACAACATATGCTCCCATCCAGACGTCGTCTCTTTCAGGGAAGACCTTGCATTTTCCAACATGACAATGCCAGACCACATACTGCATCAATTACAACATCATGGCTGCGTAGAAGAAGGATCCGGGTACTGAAATGGCCAGCCTGCAGTCCAGATCTTTCACCCATAGAAAACATTTGGCGCATCATAAAGAGGAAGATGCGACAAAGAAGACCTAAGACAGTTGAGCAACTAGAAGCCTGTATTAGACAAGAATGGGACAACATTCCTATTCCTAAACTTGAGCAACTTGTCTCCTGTATACTGTTATAAAAAGAAGAGGGTATGCCACACAGTGGTAAATATGGCCATGTCCCAACTTTTTTGAGATGTGTTGATGCCATGAAATTTAAAATCAACTTATTTTCCCCTTAAAATGATACATTTTCTCAGTTTAAACATTTGATATGTCATCTATGTTGTGTTCTGAATAAAATATTGAAATTTGAAACTTCCACATCATTGCATTCTGTTTTTATTCACAATTTGTAGTGTCCCAACTTTTTTGGAATCGGGTTTGTATATTGTTGGCCTGTTGAATATTAAATGGATTCAATCCATGGTCAATGAAAATGATTTAATGACGCAGAAATAAACTAGCTAGTATACCTTAAAAGTGTTGCATGTAATTTTTTGCCTATACTAAAGCATACAAATACCATGTTTGAATATATTTAGAAACATTATGTTTACATACTTGTTTCTCCAAATGAACTACTTTAAAATATGCATTCCGTGTAGGAATGTCTGTTTTTTGGGGGTTTTGTTTTTGCCTGTGTGATCTCGCCCACTGCCAATTTACCTAATAGTATTTCGACACCCTGGGTTGCCAGTTGGAGGAAAATACAGAGTATTGCAGCAATGATAGACAGAAAACTAATTGGGTCGCAGATCGTAGATTCTACCAAACCTAAAAAGCCACAGCATCCATCTAAAAACAACTCTATCCAATATTTTAAATTCGGACTGCAGTAAAACTATAGTAGTAAAATAGTAAAACTGCACATTTATTTCATGCTATTTGCTATGTATTCATTTAATTCACTATTTTAATTACATAAGTTCAAATAATTGAGCAAGTGACATGTATCTGTATCAGAACTGGCCAATAGTTGTTTGTTAAAATCGGAAATGGATTATATCTGTGCATACAAAGATTAGTGTGGGTAATCATGGGAACTCAAGGTATTAACACTAAATAATTTTTTCACCTTCCAGCACCTGTCTGGGTTGGGAGGTTCCTCCACTTCTCCATCTATATCATTTGCTGATATAAGTGAGTCATAACTAAAGAAATAAAATATGAAACATAAATCATTAGTGGAAAACAGAGCAAAATGTATCGTTTTCTAAATCTGCACATTGTGCAAATGTGTGATGTATTCTCTACCTGTCCGGACACATGCCCCAATGTACCATCACATGCCGATCCAATCGCATGACTGGTCGAAACCACTCTTCTGGAAAAGGCCCAACATTGAATGTTATACAGAGGGAGATATGAACAGATACACCGAGACATATGGTGCATATTTAACCAATAAATACACATCCATCCTGCCTGCACAGACAGAAAGATACATACAGCATACAGTTTGGATTGGCGGTATGTAGAGCTGCACGATTAATCGTTAAAAGATTGCGTTCTTGATTCAAACACCCACGCAATCTATATGACAACGATTCTGCTATGTCTATTATGCCCGGTTCACATTGCAATTGTCAGCAGAGTGCGAACAGCATGTGTTTTTCCGCTGCCCATGTTAAATGAATGAGAGGGTACATACTGTACATACTGGTACATCAAGTACATACTGGTGCGAAGTGAGCTGAGCAAAGCAAGCCTTTTCAGATAATTCCTATGGAAGTTGAGCTTGCATGTGAGCATGAAGCTCAACTTCCATAGGAATGAATTGAAAAAATTAGCTCCTGAGCAAGGCAATAAAGCTGCTGATAATATGGAATGGACCTACAGTGTATACGGAAATATTCACTGTGCTTCACTTTTTCCACATTTTGTTGTTACAGCCTTATTCCAAAATGGATTAAAATAATTTTCCTAAAAATTCTAAATCAAAAAGTTTGAAATCTTAGCAAATTTATTAAAAATAAAAACCGAAAAAATTCACATGTACATAAGTATTCACAACCTTTGCCATGACACTCAAAATTGAGTGTCTGTGGTGCATCCTGTTTCCACTGATCATCCTTGAGATGTTTCTACAACTTGATTGAAGTCCAAGTCCAAGGAATTGTCTGTAGACCTCCGAGACAGGATTGTATCAAAGCACAGATCTGGGGAAGGGTACAAAAATATTTCGGAAGCATCGAAGGTTCCAATGAGCACAGTGGCCACCATCATCTGTAAATGGAAGAAGTTTGGAACCACCAGGACTCTTCCTAGAGCTGGCCGCCCGGCCAAACTGAGCGATTTGGGGAGAAGGGTCTTAGTCAGGAAGGTGACCAAGAATGGTCCGATGGTCAATCTGACAGAGTTTCAGCGTTTCTCTGTGGGCAGAGAGAAACTTCCAGAAGAACAAACCATCTCTGCCCATCTCTTCCACCAATCAGGCCTGTATGGTAGAGTGGCCAGACAGAAGCCACTCCACAGTAAAAAGGCACATGACAGCCCACCTGGAGTTTGTCAAAAGGCACCTGAAGGACTCTCAGACCAACAAAATTCTCTGGTCTGTTAAAACAAAGATTGAACTCTTTAGCCTGAATGGCAAGCATCATGTCCGGAGGAAACCAGGCACCGCTCATCACTTGGCCAATACCATCCCTACAGTGAAGCATGGTGGTGGCAGCATCATGCTGTGGGGATATTTTTCAGCGGCAGGATCTGAGAGACTAGTCAGGATCGAGGGAAAGATGAATGCAGCAATGTACAGAGACATCCTTGATGAAAACCTGCTCCAGAGTGCTCTGGACCTCAGACTGGGGCAAGGGTTCATCAACAGGACAATGACCCGAAGCACACAGCTAAGATAACAAAGGAGTGGCTACGGGACAACTCTGTGAATGTCCTTGAGTGGCCTAGCCAGAGCCCAGACTTGAACCCGATTTAACATCTCTGGTGAGATCTGAAAATGGCTGTGCACCGACACTCCCCATCCAACCTGATGGAGCTTGAGAGGTCCTGCAAAGAAGAATGGGAGAAACTGCCCAAAAATAGGTGTGCCAAGCTTGTAGCATCATACTTGTAGCATCATAGCTTTCCTGTAGCTCAAACAATAAGAGTGTGGCGCTAGCTACGCCAAGGTCATGGGTTTGATTCCCAGGGAAAGCAAGAACTGACAAAATGTAAAAATGTGTACCTTGAATTCAACAATGTAAGTCGCTTTGGATAAAAGCGTCTGCCAAATGCATAAATGTAAATGTATACTCAAAAAGACCTGAGGCTGTAATTGGTGCCAAAGGTGCTTCAAAGTATTGAGTAAAGGCTGTGAATACTGATGTACATGTGATTTTTAATTTTATTTAACTTTTTATAAATTTGCAAAGATTTCAAACAAACTTCTTTCACGTTGTCATTATGGGGTATTGATTGTAGAATTTTGAGGAAAATAATGAATAATCCATTTTGGAATAAGGCTGTAACATAACAAATTGTGGAAAAAGTGAAGCACTATGAATACTTTCTGGATGCACTGTATATAGGGAGGCTGTGATAGGCATTGTATTCCTATAGGTAGACGTGGATCAGCTGAGAGTCAGCTGATGCAGGCTTGACTGACATGACCAGCCAGAACGAATGTTACGCTTAATAAAAATATCCGCACCTTCATCTGCTGTAGAGGATGATGCTGGGTATACCTGGTGGGTGGCTTGTGCCCTCTCCTCTGTCACTGTGCCCTGAAAAGGCAAGACAAAATTGTGTATACAGTAATCAACAATGTGTATATTAGCAATGTGTACAATTAAGCAACTAGTATGTGACAAATGTTACTTATTACGTTAAATTTGAATAGTTTTTGTGTGTTAAGAGTACTTGACTACAAAACTACTCTAAATGCCCATCCGTAGTATCAAGTGTGTAGTGATTATATTTCTCCACTTCTTTGGTCCTTCTGTTTTTCACTGACCTGGTGTCGCACAACAATGTCTTTGAGTTTAACAGCTTGCTTCTGCTCAAGATCAGGGGACAGGTACACCACAGGTCTGCTTAATAAGTTATTCTAGCAAAAACAAAACACAGAGGTCAGATACACTGTGCAACAATTAGATTTGCTCATGATCTTAATCTTTGCAAAAAATCCAAGCACAAATACCTGTATCAGAGTTTTCTCCACACAGACAAACATCTCTACATTACGATCCAATCTGGATGGATTCTGAAGATCAAAGCGTCTCCTTTGATTAATAAAAAAAAAAAAAAAAAAGACACTAGATGAAATAAGTTTGACACTCTTTATTGGACACTGAATTTTACTAGCTAAGGAATCAACGCTTACATTTACCGTTAGTGGTGGGTGGTATGATGACCATAATCTTACATCATGGCACGGTACAAGTAACTTTAATTATATCATCATATTATATTTAAAATCATAAGTTTGGGGTCAGTAATTTTTTTATCATTCTGGATCAATCTTTTATTCAGTTATTACTTTTCCTGTATTTTTGAGCAAGTAAATGTGTTGGTGAGCATAAAAGACTTCTTTCAAATACCTTAAAAACTCTTACTGACCACAATCTTTTGAAAGGTAAAGTATATATAGACTTTTATGGGCATAAATTACATCAATTATGAGAAGTAAAAATAAATGGTACATTAGAATCTCTACATACACATTTCTGCCATTATACCACCCAGCACTATTCTGCATTAATACTAACCAGCCCTGTTCAGTCTTAAACTTGTACACTGATCCCAGAATATGACAGAGAGCACTGCCGGGCCTCAGGTCCTGAAAACACTTTGCCTGGTGACAAAGAAACAATGCTGAAACAAATTCACATGGATCATGCTTTGACTGATGTAGTGTAGTAGTGATGATTACTTCCTTGACTCAGTCAACAAGGTTACAAATTTAAAAAACACGTACATATATTTACAGGGTACAGGAACAAATGTGCTTATGCATGGCTTGTCAGAGAAAGAAGTGGAATAGCGGCAACTCACTGGGAGTTTTGTGAAGCTTGGGTTATTCGCTCGCCGACCAAATGTATCTTCCTGAAACTGCAGCAGTTGGATGACCAGACCAGACAGAGACTTGCTGGAGGGAGCATCAGTCTGCACATACTTGAGAGGTGGGTAAAAAAAAAAAAAAAAACACTATCAATTAATCTTATTTTTAAAATTGCACAACAATTTGCAACCAAAAAAAAGTGACAACAATTGCAAAGAGGCCTATAACACTTAAAAGTGCTTAGGAGCTTTCCCTACAATGGTCTTTGCTACACATTGTTCTTGTTTACACACAAACAGTTTGAAACATTAGATGCATCATGGTGCGTGCAACCTACACAGTGGATAGTGGGCAGGCATGGCACTGAGAGGGGGGTGTGTCAGTTAAGTCAGGTAAACAAACACCTTTGACCACAAACCTGTTCCTACAAACTTAAACCTGCTAGCACGCTGCTAACATAAACATTTACTTACATCGCATCTTATTGAAAATACAAAACATTTTTATATATGTATACTGAATCAAAATGGGTTGTGGCGTTTGATATGACCATAACTTTATTGCTAACATGAACACGGGGTAAAGATTGTCACTTCTGTCCTGTCAATTACGTATTCTGTCGAGTTAGCTTTTCACTTCTGTATTATACAAACCAAACAGACAAAATACCAGTTCAGTATTTTAAGAGTCAGCTTAAGAAGTTAATTAGAACTAGAAAGCGACAAAAAGAGCAAGACCGCTGTCTGTGTAAAGAAATAAAAAAATAAATCAAGGAAAGCTTCGGGTATGTGGTCCTCCTCCGGCTATCTAGCTCGCTAACCTTTTTATAATGCTTTCCAATCCAACTGCGAACTGTTTCCATCTGAGAGATTATTTCCGGGCTCTCCCAGAATTTACAGCACGGTCCACCGTCCATTCTTCTGCTCAATGAAGAGCTGCAACTGGCTTGACTTGTTGTCGTAGGTCCCGCAGCAGCAGATCCTAGGGATTGTGTGGCCATTGTTACATGCTAATTAGCCTCCGCTACCCAGATGACTGTAGACTCCACAGCGCCTCTAGCGGTTAAACCAAAAAAGGCGCCAACGACGCCTACTGCATACTACGCAGTACATACTGCACAATGGCCATTATTTTGTAAGATTAGTTCACAAAGTAGAAGGCAGCAATAAACTCGATAATAATATGGCCATGGGCATTTTTGGACATTTTTCAAATGTCCTCATTGTTAAGAATGTCAAAATGCCCTTGACCATTACTTTTTCAAGACTCTCATGCAAGATTTCGTCCTCTTATTTTGAAGACAATAAATGTTTAATAGAATAAACCTTTTGCATTTAAGGTATAATTATTTTCAATACTGCACATATTGCTATGAGATCAGGTCATAGCGTGAGACAAACAAAGAGTGAAAACTAGTTTTTGAAATACCCCTATTCTTTACTGAAGGTTGGGCCAGTGAATGGCGCATGCTCAGTGCGAATAGGGAGTGTTGGAGACGGCCAACAGTGCAGGGAAAGGCAAGACGGGTGAAAAGAGAAGCCCGTCTTCCTTTCGAAAACGAAAAAAAAAAATTACGTTAACGGAGCTTCGTTGTATGTCGTCGCTTCACACCCGGCCATGCCAACGACACAGCGATGTATTATTACTGCAATCGGAATAAAATGAGCGCTAGTGCAGCCGGGCCTGGAGTGGAGAGTTGTGGGGCCGGGTGTCCGCATAGCGCCAGCCGCTGCTGCGGGGGAGGAGGCTGCGGTGAGCCCGTAAGCGTTGACGGAAGCTCGGCCGCTGCGGCTACAGCCACCAGCGCTGCCCCAGTGCGGAGCTCAGACAGGGAGAGCAGCGTAGCCGAGGCCCAGGCGTTCCGCGAATGGGACGATGCCACCTCCGTTGTTACGGATCCGGCCCAGAAAATGAACGAGGACGGATTTTTTACGAACGGCGCTGCTGATATCACACGGGAGGGAGACGAATGCGCGGAATCGAGGGAATACGGTGGAGGACGCGGGCGTTTTTGTAGACAAAGCGCTGGAGCGGGCGAGGATAACAGCATTAATATTGATCATGAAGGAGCTGGTTTGCGGTGTTTCATGAGCGCTACCATACAGAGGGACGAGCGCAGACCGAGCGTGAGACTGCCGCCGGTGCGCACCGCGAGATCCCGACGAGGACACACGGCGCACGCCGAGACCGAACGCGCGATGATGACGGCCGCTGCAAGGTGTGGTCACGGGAATTCCGAGCCCGCGGTCATTAAGCGCCGGGGATGCAGTTTCACCCGAGTTTCCAAGAGGGTGTGTTTCTCGGGCACATACTGCGGCAGCTCGGGCGCCGCGGCCCGCGTTGGTTCCAATGGTGAAGCTCATGTGAAGGGCTCCGCGAGCACTGCCGAGACTTTCAAGCGCACATCATTACGTCGTATCCAGTGCAACAACACTACAGGGGCCCAAAAAATGAATTTTGCAGCGTGCCCGCCTGATGAAAATGCTCAGCTGCCCACATCCAGGACAGCGAAGGGGCGCGTCAGACTGTATAGGGTGCGCTCCTTTCTTGCCAGCTCTGCCAACCATAACAACGGGGTCAGCGGAAACGGTGCCCCTCACAATAGCCTCCCACCGCAACCCTCCCTCCAAACCCCCGAGTATGTCCTACGTGATTGCGTAAAAAAGCCCATGTGTGCCCTCTCCATCAGTTCTTCTCAGTCCAAGAGTGGGCCTCCTAACGGTACAGAGCCAGAGCCACAGAAGTGTGACAGTACAGGTGTGGGCATTGATGCTGAGGGGACTGAGGGCCCCAGCACAGAGCAGATAGAGGCAGTGAGGGATGAAGCCGAACGGAGGCAGGCAGAGCTGGAGGGTCGTACCGACCACCTCTGGAGGCGCCTGCAGGCCGTGCAGGTGAAGCAGGTGGAGAGACATGTCACACAGCAACTGCGTGGCCTATACAGGAGCACAGGATTGAGCTGCACCAGGAGACCCAGTGCCGTGTCCAGAAACTCGACTGAGCTGAGCAGGCTGGCACGAAGCTGCAGCGAGATCCTCCGGACTGCAGAGAGTGCTCTGGACTCTGACCACACGGCCAGCAGCTCTGGAGGTGACAGTGACAGTGAGGACGATCAGGGATTGGAGAGAGGAGGTCTTCGCTTTAGGCCACTGTCAATAAAATCAATGTAAGCTTTTCACATTATGTTTACCCCCAGGTTAAGATCTCTTAACCCTGACTCAGTTAAGCAATGTTTTCAGCAGTGCTCCATTACAATATGCCCAAAAAAAGGTGATGGAACAAAATAACCAGGGTTAAAGGGATAGTCCACTCAGAAATTAACATTCTGTCATCATTTACTCAACCTCATGTGCATTCTAAAACTGTAACAGTTTTGGTACCCATTGATTTCCAGTGTATTTTTATGTCAATACAGTGGAAGTCAATGGGAACCAAAACTGTTTGGTTATCGACATTCCTCAAAGTATCCTCTTTTGTGCTCGGAAGAAGAAAGAAAGTCATACAGGTTTGGAATGAAATGAGGGTAAGTAAATGATGATGATACGAATGTGATTTTTGGGTAGACTATCCCTTCAAAAATGTTCTAGCAATTTTAAACACTCTGCTATTCTTGTATATACATGCATGTACACCTACACGACGCATACATATGTACAAAAAGCTTCAGATGAGTCATTGCATGTTGGTGTTGCTTTTGAATCACTATTGTTCTGTACAATATAAATGCTGTACTAGCACTTGATTCATGGCCGCTACATTAAGAGACTACAAGGCCCTTCTCATTGGGCTGTCGAGAATAAAATGGGTCAGAAGATTGTTCATCCTCAACTCAGCAAAGGCTTTTTTTGCATTCCTGTAGCTGAAACAGTAGCGCATGGCACTTGCAACACCAAGGTTATGGGTTCGATTCCCAGAGTATACATGAACTGATAAAACCTATAACTTCACTGTTAAATAAAGGTTGTTTATTGGCATTTATGGTTCCATGAAGAACCTTAACCATTGCATAGACGGTTCTTTTTAGATGAAAAATGTTCTTCTGATGATTAAAATGTTCTTTACACTGAGAAAAATAGTTACTGTTGAATGCAGTCACTTTGGATAAAAGCATCTGCCAAATGCATAAATGTAATATGTAAATGTTTTATACACATTACATCGTATATTATGCATACACTTTCAGTGTCACTGGCAAAGAATGGCAGTGGGCGGAGAGCAGGGCGTGGCTTGGCAGCAGATGGGTGTGGCTGCAGACTCAAGTGTCAGAGCTGGAGTATCGCATCCGTGCGCTGACGGAGCTTTACACGCATCTTCGACAGGGAAAGGTATTCTGGGTGATCATGTATGTTTTTAGGTTATTGTGGGTTGTTTGATTCATCTGAACTTTTTATGTTTCGTCCAGGTGCGGTCTGCTTACTCTGTGCCTGACACACCACTCAAAGCATCAAATTCCTCCCCCACATCACACAAAAACTGCAAGTCAGTAGACATTTTAACTTGCATACAAACACACACTGATAGATTTTTGGATTTGACATTTAATGTACCATTGTGCCACCCCCTAGATTGTCCTTTGCTGGTGATTCTAACAGGAAGTGGCAGTCAGAAGACTCCACCACCCCGCAAACAGTGCCCTGTCCACCTTCTTCTGCTGCACGGGTTCGACCGTTACTCCGGCAACGGCGTCACAGACTCATTCGCCTGGAAGATTGCGCAGCACTGGGTTCAAAGGTGAAGACGATCTCAGAGTTGCCCTTGCTGCTACCTTTCTGTTATGCAAAGTAACTCTTATTATTGGCTGCTGTCCATTTTATATTATTCATTGAGGATAATAAAACCGAATTATTGCATTTGTGTGTCCCTCTCAGGCGGTTTCGCTACAGTGTTGGTGTAAACCCCAAACTGTGTGTGTGTTATGTGGTGGTGCTCCTCCTTGCTCCCCTTCAGACAAGGAGAAGGGTCTGTGGATGCGCCAGACTTTGCTCGATATGTCCGTTCACCCTGTCCTCTCAATGCCATCAGGTGAGCCGTATATTATCTCTTTTATTTCTTCATTATTATTATTATAGCACAGAATTAAATTTGTATATAATTTAGGTCTATCTATATTTAGCTTGTACTTCAACAGTACAAACTGTTGAAGTCTGTTTAAATGTCAATTTGATGTTCTTGAAAATAATCCTCAGATGTGGGTTTCACATTACAGTGGCCCTGAAAACAAATTAGAATTTTCTTTTAATATACATTTTTCCATATTGTTTTTTTTTTTACAGGTGTATTACCTGTATTTTGAATTAATATTGCTTCATGTTATGTTTTAGGGTTAACAGAGATTTCTGTAAAATTACTGGATAATGTCCTGGCAGAAAATTACCAGTACATTTTCTGTTATGCATGCATGCATACATACATATACAGTCAAACCAAAATTTATTCAGACACATTCAACATTTTCTCACATTATCACAGTTTATCCGCTATAGTTTAGAAAATGGTAATAAAATATGACAAGAACTCCGAGTTAAACTGTGTCAGAACAAATTCATCTTGATAATGTCAGATAACTTTGATAGAAAGGATAGAAAGGTATGCATTACAATCAACCAAATTTGATCAGTGGTTCTCAAATGGGGGCACGCGTACATGAAGGCACTCCAGGGGGTACGTGAGATTTTAAAATATACATATATTATTATCATTTAAAATAAAATAAAAAATGTTTGAATTTTGTATGTGTTTATGTGTTCCAAAGTTTAATAAATCAGACACTGATGGCACAGAGTGCTCTGTTTTAAGTCTTTTTTTTTTTTTTTTTTTTTTTTCAACCACAAATGCTTTTGTTCACAGGGGGTACATCACTGAAAAAAGGTTGAGAACCACTGAATTAGATAATACCAATTTAGGTCGACCAATTACCAAGCAATGCTTCATTTTGTTCAGTCTGTGGTGTAAAAGGTCGCATTAGCAATGAAAGAAAAAACACTTAAGCCAAACATGGTCAGGTCAGAGTGTCTGAATAATATTGGTCCCAAATTTTTAATTTTACTAGAAGTCCACTGTATGAAGAATTTTTGGGTATAATATGTCAAAGTTTACTTTATTTTGCTATCCTCACTTACATAAATTAACTATCTATAGTGTACTGCACCCACATTAATGCTGGGCAAACGATTGATCGCATCCAAAATAAAAGTTTGTGTTTACATAATATATGTGTGTGTGGACTGTGTATAATTATGTATATATAAATACACACTACACACAATATTTTGCATGTAAATATTTAAGAAAAATTGTATTTATATATATATATATATATATATATATATATATATATATATATATATATATATATATATATATATATATATATATATATATATATATATATATATATATATATATATATATATATATATATGATAAATTTTATGTATATACATGAGAACATTTCTTAAATGTATACATGGAGTGTGTATTTATTTACATAATAATTATACACAGTGCACACGGGATATATTATGTAAGCACGGGATATATTATGTAAGCACAAACTTTTATTTTGGATGCGATTAATGCGATTAATCAATTGCCCAGCACTAAAATATATAAACAGCTCTGGAAAAAATTAAGAGACTACTTAACATTGATTTCTCAATGTTAAAGGAAAACTCCACTTTTTTTTCCCCCCTAGAGTTAAACAGTTGAGTTTTACAAATTTCCAATCCATTCAGCCCATCTCCAGTTCTGGCGGTAGAACTTTTAGCATAGCATAGATCATTGAATCTGATTAGACCATTAGCATCTCTCTCAAAAATGACCAAAGACTTTCAATATTTTTCCTATTTAAAACTGGACTCTTCTGTAGTTACATCATGTACTAAGACCGACAGAAAATGAAAAGCTGTGATTTTCTTGGCCGATATGGCTAGGAAATATACTCTCATTCCTGCGTAATAATCAAGGAACTTTACTGCCGTATCATGGGTGCAGCGGCGCGATATCACGCAGCGCCTAATAATTTTAAATAGCATACCTATTTTTTTTTTTATTTAAAAGCAGAATGCGGAATGTTTTGGTTTGTTTGATATTTTATCATCATATGCAGTGACATGCATGTATTTTTAAGTGTGGATTAAGTGTACTGTGGATGAAATGGCTTAAAAAGGAATTTATTATTCAGTGCACATTTGGAAGGGAACATTTCAGCAGGCTGAATATCCTCGGTTTGGAAATGCATAGGCCTACTACACACAAACAAACTAACCGCGTATTATTTTCAAAGAAGGACCTTCATCCCACCGTATCAGTCCCACTCATGCATTCCTCACTTCTTGTTGTGTCTGGAAATCGTGAAAACTAAGGATGTTGTTGTTTAGAATAAGAGCAGCCGGATCGCTGCAGTGAACACCAGCGTGAGGATTCAGCCATTTAGTTTTGATTGCGTTGCGAAATTAGCGATACACTGCTTCACATACTGGAAATAGGAAGTGTGATAAAGACCTATTACCACAAGGGCCCGCTGTTAACAAACTGTCACTCACGGATTGCGTGACTTCGCCACTTCCTGTGGAGTTTTTTTTTCTCTGCGAATAACTGACTAATAAAATCCTCTAACGTTTAGTCGACTATTAGGGGGCAGCCATATTCAGCTCTGTTAAAAATTAAGAGACCACTTAAAGGAACACACCGACTTTTTGGGACTTTAGCTTATTCACTGTATCCCCCAGAGTTAGATAAGTCCATACACACCGTTTTTATCTCCGTGCATCCCACGCACCCACCGCTAGCCTAGCTTAGCACAAAGACTGGAGGTAAATGGCTCCAGCTAGCCTGCTTCTCAATAAGTGACAAAATAACGCCAACATTTTCCTATTTACCTATTTTCCTATTTTTGTGATGTGTATAGTTACATAATGTACTAAGATGTTCCTAAGATGTGCGGAAAATAAAAAGTTGCGATTTTCTAGACTGATATGGCATAGGAACTATTGTCTCATTCCTGCGTAATGATCAAGGAATTTTGCTGCCATACCATGGGTGCAGCGGCGCAATATCACGCAGCGCCTAATAATTTTAAATAGCATACCTATTTTTTTTTATTTAAAAGCAGAATGCGAAATGTTTTGGTTTGTTTGATATTTTATCATCATATGCAGTGACATGCATGTATTTTTAAGTGTGGATTAAGTGTACTGTGGATGAAATGGCTTCATGCTTTGAATTTTCTCCATTGCAGATTCACCCCTCACACTGCATTGTGGGATACGCCCGCTGGCCGGGCACCATTCTCATAATTCACTGCAGTGGACAGACCTGTCATCAGCGTCCTCTTGGCTGGGGAGGAGAGGCCAGGGACGAGTTGGAAGAGTGAGGAGGAGACTAGTTTGTCCTCGTCCGCCCAGTACACTGCCTCCTTTGTTTAACACACCTGGTAGGTGAAATATATATTTACACTTATATCAATAAACACACACAATGTATAATGTATATAGTACACTACTGTTCAGAGGTTTGGATTTTTTTATATTTTTAAAGAAATTATTACTTGTATTCAGCAAGGATGCATTAAATTGAACAAAAGTGACAGTAAATACTTTTTTTATGTTTTATGATGATTATTTCAAATAAATGCTGTTCTTTTAAACTTTCTATTTATCAAAGAATTCAGAAGTACTGAGGACAGCTGTTTTCAACATAGGAATTGTTTCTTGAGCAGCAAATCAGCATATTATAATGATTTCTGAAGGATATTTTATGATAGAAAACAGTTGGTTTAAATTGTAATAATATTCCACAATATTAGTGCATTACCTGTATTGATCTAATACATACAGCCTTGATAAGAGACCTCTTTCAAAAAAAGAAAAAAAGTCTTACTGTTTTCAAGAAGTTAATGAAATTGCCTTTGTAGGTGGTTCTGGGTGCAGAAGCCAGAGAGGTGTGATTATTCCCAACTGTCTTCATCCACGAACTCCAGATTTGCCAATCCTGCCGACAACACCCTCAGCGACAGACACACCTGCTCAGGTAAATCAGGTAAAAACATTTTTTTTTTTAAAAAGGTCAATTGTCAATAGCTTACTATTCTCCTTGTTAGCTTCTTAATTCACTCTTGTTCCTCAGCCTTTGCGAAGGAGGAGAGCAGAAAGCTCGTTTGACATCGACAACCTGGTAATGCCTTTGGGCCTGGCTGGACTAGGAGCACGAGTACAGAGATTACAATACAAGGAAATTATCACCCCAAGGTACAAATAATGCAACCAGACCTCCCAAACCAGCACACAGTACTTACTCAAAAATATTACAAGAAGATTGAGCGATTGCATCATTTAGCAATATTTCCTGTGGTCCTTCTGTCAGATAGCCATTGTGCAAAATGGCTTTGGTTTCAAATAATTTCCCATCAATTATTCAAACACAGTGCCTAGTGTCCACAGTTTCCTTGTGTCCCATCTTTCAGAAAGTGGTAAAGTTACATTCCAAACTAGAGCCAGTCTAGTGTACTTACATTTATAAGGAAGCTGAAACAAAGAAAGAAAATAACTTATTAGCATACTGGTATGGGTTTTCACTGACTGATACTGATAATGTGAGAGGAGAGCAGGATCACTGATATGTAAGACACATACACATATAAACACGTATGTTTGGTAACAGTTCTTCTAACCCTAATTGATGGAGTGTGTAGCTTTTCATTTCTATATGAATATGGTCTTTATGGTTCTATATTTTCAATATGGTCATGATGTGTCTTCTTACATGGTTAAGAAATGAAAAGCTACAGACTCCATCAATTAGGGTTAGAAGAACTGTTGCCAAACATATAACATGCTAGAAACATAATAATCACTGTATTAGTGATCCAATCATAGACTCTTACACCATGTCTATGCGAGCGGCACGATGCAGTGTGACAAAAGACAATATAACCTATTATAAACAGTGATGTTGTCTACACTGGATGCGACACGACACAACAAATCCCTGACAGTAAACTGATGCCTCATTCTGTTTATGATGTACCCCAAGCCCATGCAATACTTTTCATAAGAAGGACAAATGGATTTGCAACGGTCGCTTCGAGTGTAGGCAGCTTCTAGCTGTTGCGGCACAATTCGATGCGTCAACGGTCGCGTCCGGTGTAGACACAGTGTTAAGCATTTACCTATTTAAATCCAAACAGTGACTATTTTTGTCCAGGCAGTGTGTGTGTGTGTGTGTGTGTGTGTGTGTGTGTGTGTGTGTGTGTGTGTGTGTGTGTGTGTGTGTGTGTGTGTATTAGGGCTGTCACTAAAGATTATTTTGGTAATCAAGTAGTCAGTGTATTATTTTGATGAATAATTGCGAAAACAGATATAAGCATTTTTTTTTTTGTGGTAATAAAACTAGACCTAAGCGAACAATAGTCTTTAAAATGACTTAAAGCGTCATGAAACACCCTGTTTCAGCAGCAGTCAGTTCTCACCACAGTTTTAAAAATGCTATAAAAGTGGGCATGGTTTAGCGGCGGAGTGGAGGGGGACGAGGGGAGACTGACAGGACATCAACGGCTTCTGATTCAGACAATTTTATTTTGCTGTTATTAAAAACATCAAAGCTTCCCACAAATGGACGCTGCAAATTACCATTAAGTTACACGCAACACAATATACACATGGATTTGTAAGCTCATCGTTACACAAATACATATATCCCGTGACAGCTATAATTCAGTGCACAATTAAATGCACAGCATTCGCAATTTGTTCTCTGCATCGAAAGTATATATGAACACGCTGTTGCATAACTTTGATAACTTTTGAGGCTTATTTTGTGGAGTTTTATATTCCATTTGGTCAGTTAAGTGGCCATAAAGAGCGGTTACACTCACAGATCTATTGAAGAGAACGTAGAGAACGCAGAAACTCATACGAAGCGGAAAAAAATACTCGTTTTTGATCCATTAATTAAGGTGACCAGATTTCTGAAATGGAAACCGGGGACATTTCCTATTTGAGTGGTCAAAATATCGCTAAAAATCTAATTTGTTTTTATCTATTAACGGGGACAATATTTTTGAATGTTTTTTTGTTGCTGTAGGCTCCCTACATTATTATTATTAACAGTAATAATTATTATGATTTAGTTTGATTATTACGATTTTTGGTCTGGTTTTAATACAATTCACAGCACCCGCAAAAACAACAACAACAAAAAACACACAAACAATGAAAACCGTTAATATAACCATTGTAAATCACAAGCTGTTCAAAACAATATTATAACGTGACTTAAAATACATTACAAAAATAAAACAACATAAATATGATGAATGAAACAATTTAACAAATATAATTGTATTTAATACTTTCATTTTCACAAGTTTATACTGTATACTTTTTTACTTCAAATGTTTTGTTACGTTTGTGCTTGAAAATAACTCTTATCTTTAATTGGTCTTGTTGTTTTGCACTTTAGGCTTATTTTAAGCATTAGTTAAGTGTTAATACACATTAAGTATGTGTATTCTGCACATGTATTTGTTGCACATGTAAGTTAGTGTAAATGTTTAGGTTTTTTATAGTTCAGCTGTGTGGTAATCACTGCGTTGTGACTGCGGAACTTTTGGGGACGAAACAATCCCGCACCCTGTCGAGGCTCTGTTATAAAGCACATGCAAACAGTATTACTTTAACTTAATGAATAGTAAGTATCTCCCTTGAGAAGCGATAATAATGTTTCTTTTGATATTTTATATATTCTTTATGATATAAATGCTACAGCCACTGTCATTTCTTGAACAAAAACACGTGGGCAACAAAACATCCAAAGTCAGAGCGAGGGTTTAAAGTTTTATTTTGAAATCACGATAAACAACAGATTGCATATTTAGAAACATATTGATGTATTTTCCTGTGTTGGCTTCGGTTTAGAAATGATTAATTTTACAAATCTGGTGAAATTCCGCACGTTGCGTTCCCAGATGAACGATATAAGCAACCCCAAACTTTCAGCATATGCAAAAAATTTTAACCGAGCTGAGACGGGCTCCACGCATGTAAATGATAACACTGCTATGAAAATTGCAAACTTTGTGATTTCATAATAGCACTATGTTATATAACAGAGGTCTTCAACCCTGCTCCTGGGGACCCACTGTCCTGCAAAGGTTATTTCCAACCTGCTTCAGCACACCTGCCTGTGTATTTTCAACAAGTGAGCCTGAAGATCTCGATTAGCTTCACCTGTCTTTAATTAGGGTTGGAGCTAAACTCTGCAGGACAGTGGGTCCCCAGGAGCGGCGTTGAAGACCTCTGCTATATAATATAATGTAATATAGATATAATATAATATATAAAATTCTGATATATGTGCAACATTGTAGAGTATAATTATACTTCTGAAAATGGAAAAAAAAAAGCTTTGTATACTTTTTATGTGGCTGTTAGTAGATTTGGGATGTGAGAGAATTAGGTCGTGTCTGTTAATTGGCCAAGCCAGCAGGTTTTCTCAGCTAGTTTAGCACGATTGCTACGTATTTTGGTTTCTGATGAAAAATGTGGAACTTTGTTTTGTGTTTAGCTGGAGAGAGCTGGACTCTCTTTCAGGGGTCTCAAATAACCAGGAGGGGCTACATGCCCTGTCGTTGAATTACAATAACACACAGCACCAGCCCAATGGGGAAGGACTGGACAATGAGGAGGAGGAAGAGGTGTGTATACTTTTTTGGCATTTTCTTTACATGCTTTCTCATGAAGATGCTTGGGATTTTATCTCTTGGTTTTCTCGACCATTCAAATTGATCGCTGCATACTTGTTTACATTGTAACTATAGGTGGAGGATCTCTCTGAAGCTGTGTTTCTGAGTCGCCATGCAGTGTGTGAGAGCCGAGAGAGGAGTCGGTGGGGGAGTTGGGCTCGCAGACGTCGCCGGGGCAGGTGAGAATAATTTGTGTGAAAGAGAGGCATATGTGATGGAGAATGTTTAAACTGGTGTCTCTGTCAGAATAATGTTTTACTGTGTATTTGGAACATTTCAACAACAACAAAAAAAAACCTATGGGTTAGATCTGGCTTGGCAGATTCTGAAGGATCATGCGACATGAAGACTGGAGTAATGATTCAGCTTTCCATCACAGAAATAAATTATATTTTAAAATATATTAAAACAGAAAATGGTTATTTTCAATTGTAATAATATTTAACAATATTACTGTTTTTACTGTCTTTTTGATCATATAAATGCAGGCTTGGTGAGCATAAGAGACTTTTCAAACATCTTACTGACCCCAAACTTCTCAATAGTACTGTATTAGAACTCCAAGTTAAGTTAATAAAATATGTAAATGTGTGTAGTTTAGCAAATAACTTATACATGAACCCTAAAATTGATGTGTATAAAAGATGGTTTGTTGCTGAAGCTTACACATAAGCAATGTGCTCTCTCAATTAATATGTGGCCATAAAACTCAGGGTAGTTTTAAAACTATTTTTGATTAAGTATAGCATGTCAAACTGCAGGAAGCTGCAGTAACTGCTGGAAATGTCACTCTCTGCTTGGCTTCCTCCCTCAGATCTTCTTCCTCCTACCATGGGGATGGGAAGAGCTCCAGGGGATTGGAGCAGACACCTGGGTCTCCAGATTCCAGGCAGAGTCAATTTGCAGAAGGAGATGTCTCGCCACGCAGCCCCTTCTGTACTGGAGCGGACGATCCCTTCAGCCAGGCTGAGGATGAACAGCAGGTGTGTGTGTGCATGAGGAAGAGGACTTAATGTTCTGTTCAACTTCATTATTGCTATAACCATGGCAATTAGTTGGAATAACATTCTTTAGTTCCAAAAAATGTCTGCAGTTGTCTGCTTTTGGGGGCTGTTAGTGAATCTTGAAAAATGTATATGCTGAAAATTCTTTACATTGTACAAGAATATGAATGCATATAATAAACCCAGTCTTTTGGAGTTTAATAACCTCAATGAATCATTGTCCTCTCTTGCGTTTGCAGGCTGTGCTGCCATGGGAACGCCGGTCGTTCCCTTTGCAGGAGTCAGAACTTCAGTGGCTGCAGGAGGAGGAAGAGGCGGAGCCTGACGAGGACCCGTGCACCGCCAGCGGCCGCAGCCAAAGCACGGACTCAGGCATCTCTGTGGGCAGCCTGGAGCTCTCCCCGAGGACCCCTCAGCCCCCTCAGCAGCACTCAGGCACCGAGCGAACCACCCCTCACACGCTGCCCTGCAAACCAGCCACCCCGACGACAGTCTCTACAGCTCAGGATTCTCCCACACTTCCTCTTTCCTTATACTCGTCCTCTCCGTTATCATAGCGCATTATTTGTCCAGCCGTTTTTCCTGCTCTAATAAGAAATAAAAACCACGTCCCTATTCTCCCATTTTATCTAACCATGAGCACCTTGTGTCCTTACATCCTGTGCCCTTACCCTGAACCCTCTGGAGCCTTACATGAAACCACAGAGCCTATTATTTATAACCTTCCCTCAAACCCTCACTCATTTGCCCAATAACCGTCGCAACTCCACCAACAGCCCAGTTTCCCTATTGAGCATCTCTGGTCCTTCCTCATCCATCATTTCAAGTCTTCTTCACCAGCCTGCCCCTGATACAGCCGCCGTTTGGTCTGACAATGCTGTCATCTCCAAAAAGAACAGATGGTGTCTGTTTTTTCTGTTGTTTATTCATTTTTTTGGACCTGTCTAACTATGTCTGTCGGTCATTTTGCGTTTTAGTTCAATCGTTACATTTCGAGCTCTAACCATTTTCTCTGATCAAGAGGTGACAACAATGTAGGATGAACCCCGTTTGAAAGCTCTTAGTTATTGATCTCCTTATAAAGGCACTACATATTACTCTCGTTGTGGTCATTTTCTGTGACTTAGTTACCTTATTCATATGTTGTGTTGTATGTATCCCGTGGAGATGTGTGCAAACTGCCGATGAATCATAGCATTTAAAGTCTGTTACATGCTCTCTGGATGTTACCTTTGTCTTTCCTCTTTTGTGAGCTCAACACAAGAAGTATACTTTTGATTTCTAAATGACATGCTGTGTGTGTGTGTGTGTGTGTGTGTGTGTGTGTGTGTGTGTGTGTGTGTGTGTGTGTGTGTGTGTGTGTGTATGTTAAAGAAAGAGTGATAGTTCTTGTGTTGATCAGAGAGTGTGTGATTTAGACAGGTCTACTGCTGCATTAGGGGGTAGTGTTGGTGAATAAAAACATTTTGTAGGAAAACACAAGATAAAAGTAAATGGAAGTTCTATTTGAAACGCACATGATGCTCTCAATGCAAAGACATAATAAAAGGAATAAACACATAAATGAGAACTACTTTTGTTTGATGCATACTTTCTGCCACATAAGAAAAAAAAGCATGCTTTGGTAAATCGTATGACATGGTACATCTTATAATTTATGTATAATTGTCTTAATTTTTGTCATTACTCAATTTCGAGTTGATTTGTTTCAACCATGTCAATTATGATGTAGTATGTCTAAAGTTTCACTTTGTCTAAAATAATTTTCAGTTTTTATATCATAATTATCACTTGGTATATCCTAATTTGCCTTTTTTATCATAATTATTAATTTTATCTTAATCAAAGCATGTTTTTTTCTGCTTTAACTCCTAGAGGTGTATAGTATTAGTTTATCCAAAGACAGTATATAATCATCGTTTACTCACCCTTACACTAACCCATTTGCATCAAATAAATTTACTGAACATGTAAGTACCTGTTGGCTAAACAATTTATTTGTCTATAAACTTTAATAAGAAAAGGCTATTTTACTATTTACACATGCAAAATGAATTTGTATTGAGTGAAAGAGGCATTCATTGTTCATTGTTTCAATCTACTGTTCAATTCAAATTTCAGTTAAAATATATGCCCTTTTAAGAGAGGGCTAAGTTACTCTTCTTTAAATAGATCGGTGGTGCCAACCCCTTCTTGGTGTCTAGAGCAGAGGTCTTCAACCCTGCTCCTGGGGACCCACTGTCCTGCAAAGATTATTTCCACCATGCTTCAGCACACCTGCCTGTGTATTTTCAACAAGTGAGCCTGAAGATCTTGATTAGCTTCACCTGTCTTTGATTAGGGTTGGAGCTAAACTCTGCAGGACAGTGGGTCCCCAGGAGCGGGGTTGAAGACCTCTGGTCTAGAGGATGTTGGATGAAAAAAAAAGTAATAAAATGTGTACTATTCGTAAAAGTATACAGTAGTTGACAAATAATCTACGTGTTTGGAAGACGTGATAGCTTTGTGTGAAATTGACCGTTTTTTCACTGATAATCGTCTCTAAAAATAAATATTAAACGTTATGGTTTTTACTGTATTTTATTTATGAATTAAATTACTTTATATACTTAACAGATTTACAGGACTGTTAGCTTTTCATAGTATAAGATGAAATAATTACATATAAAAGCTCTTTTCTGTGTTTATTAATCGAAGTATTTTTAATATTGCACAGCGGGATATCAGTGTCCTCTTTCTGTCAACCATTAATATATCCATTGCAATAGGTGGCGCTAGTGCGCTGTCTCGCCCAGAAAAACAAAACACGAAGCGGATCTGAAGGAAGGAAACCAACACGGCGTAATATAGGACTGTACGCTGGTGAGTAAAATAAACAAATAGATGTATTTGATTAAACCCCAATACTGGAAAAAATACTCATGCGCTGTTTAGATATTGCACTGGTGCTTGTTTTATAAAATAGACATTGTTTATTTATATAAAATTTGTGCAGACAGACACGATGTAGTCACGTCGTATGGTAACTTACATTTACAGTTAAAACTGAGTATCTCTGAACATGTTAAGTGGAAAAAAATAAGCATTAAAACATAAATATATTTTTTGCCGTTAACGCAGTGAAAGCATATTAATTTACAAGAATAAGCATGTTATGTCAGCAAAAACATGGTTAGTTGGAAGTATTCAACTTAGTTGCTTTACAGTGAATTAGAGAACAATTCACACAAACAACAACAACTTAGTAGATGGTGACTTAACATGTCTGAATTACAAAATAAATACAATAAATTGTCTTACGATGTAAATGCACATTTATAGACATCCAGGCAGTTTATTGATCTACAAAAGGAATAATTTAGTAAATATCCACTGTATATTTATGAAATTATGATTTATATTTAATTTATATTTCTGTTATATTGTTTTATAATAGGTGGGATTCAGGTAAATTAGGCTATGTAATATATGTCTGCATTCTGCAATATTAGGGAATGTAGGCTAAACATTATAAAGTCTGTAATGTTGTGACCTGAAGTAGGTCACATGTAATGTCACATCAAACCAGCATCCTGCCAACTACACCAACATGTTAGATTAAATCTCCACACCAGAAATATAATTAGATCCAGTCTTTTTACCAGATCCCGTCAAAAGAAATCCGTTTTGTCTGATACCCAAAAATAGTTAACAAAAGCCTAAAGGGTTTGATGGAGAAAGTCGAGAAAAAGCAGGAGACGAAGTGATGATGATAAAAAATAAATAAGTAACAACAGGGTTTTACTGAATATTCTTTGTGGCATATGTCTCAATGCTCAGACTTTTTTTCAGAACTTCATCCCTACTTTATCCCTACTAGATTTTGTCTATCCAGCAACAATCTAACAAGTGTTATTATACCAAAGCAAAATCTGTGGAAATGTACTGCTTCACGGCATCATCCTGTGGAGTTAAAAACCTTGAATGGAGACATTCTCTTTATTGTTTATGATTATAATTAAAAATAAAAAAAACAGACAGATACATGTCACTGTTTTGAAGCTACACACACAGGTTACTATTAAGACTCCATAGATCATTCAGTATCCAGGGAATACATTAAAATTCACTGTCAGATTTTGTTGGTTAGTTAATTAACAACATTTTTTGTTTTGCTTGCAGCATTTTTGTGACATCATGGGGGTTCATGGACTTACAAGTTTTGTGGAAGGAAATCGTCAATTCTTCACAGATATGAGACTGCGAAACTGCCGCCTTGTGATTGATGGGTGTAGCTTGTATTTTCGGTTGTATTTCAATTCTGGACTGGATCAAGCACGGGGTGGAGACTACGACATGTTTGCGGTGTTGGTTCGACAATTTTTTGCAGCACTTTCAGAGTGCGGTGTGCAGCCGTTCGTCGTGCTAGATGGTGGAATGGACCAGACGGACAAGAAGTTCAAAACGCTGCAGGAACGAATCCAAAGCAAGATCCGAGAGGCTCACGCTCTTTCCAGAGGATCTCACGGTTGCGTTCTCCCTTTGCTTGCACGTGAAGTCTTCAGACAGGTCCTTTCCGAGCTTGGCGTGCCCTTAGTGCAATGCATTTCCGAAGCTGATTTTGAGATTGCCTCTCTTGCCAAACACTGGGGATGTCCAGTTCTGACCAACGACAGTGACTTCTACATCTTCGACCTGAAAGGTGGCTACCTACCATTTTCATTCTTTCAATGGAATAACGTCAGCGGTAAGGCCACAGAACGCTACATCCCTGCCCAGCATTTCACCGTGAACCGCTTCTGCTCACATTTCAACCACATGAACAAGCAGCTTCTCCCTCTATTTGCGGTCATCACTGGGAACGACTACACACCTGCCAAAATAACCGAGATTTTTTTCAGCCGCGTGGAATTCGAAAGAGCTCCATCTGGTCGGAAGACCGGACGTAGTTCCAGTCCTCGAATCGGGGGCTTTTTGCTCTGGCTGTCTCAGTTTACCAGCCTAGTAGATGCTCTGGAGGAAGTTCTGGAGATTCTGGGTGGACAACAGACAGGAAACCTGCGTACTCAGCTCTCTGCAGGAATGCAGGACTACCAGCTTCCTCATAATAGCAGTTTGGCTAAATACTTCTCAAGTCCTCAACCTGCACTTCCAGATGCCCACGGGCTCCCAGCAGCACTGGTTTATCAACCCGAGTGGTTTTTAAAGATGGTAGCATCAGGTAAGCTGTCCTCTTTTGTCTTGGATGTGCTCGTACTCCAGAAGGTTCTGCTGGTTGCGCAGGTGGAGAATAGTAACCTGCCTAGCAGTCATACAACCTCATTGAGTATCCGAAAGACCATCTACAGCCTGTTGCTTGAAAAGGCAAGAGAGGGCAGTCAGACGCCACAGGCAGTCACCCAGCGAGGAAGAGGAGGGGGAAGAGGAGGCCTAAATAGACAATCTCAGGGTAAAGGAGGACAACAGTGTGACATCCCATGCGTTTATGAGTATGACAGACATGAACTGAACCTCAAGAAAAACACAGTGGAGGTTGAGCGACCCAACTGCTCTGTGTCACAGCTGAATCTTACAGCTATTGACAAGGTGAGAAACTATTTCTTCATGTAAATATGCTTTAAAGGTATAATTCTCCCGAAAATGAAAATTACCCCATGATTTGCTCAGCCTCAAGTCATCCTAGGTGTATATGACATTCTTCTTTCCAACCAATACAATTGTAGGGAGTTATATTAAAAAATATCCTGGCTAATCCAAGCTTTATAATGGCAATGAATGGGAACCCAAAATTTGAAGCCCAAAAAAGTGCATCCATCCATTATAAAAGTAATCCACACGGCTCCAGTGGGGTAATAAAGGCCTTCTAAAGCTTAGCAATGTGTTTTTGAAAGAAAAATATCCATACTTAATTAGAAAGTGTAATATCTCTCACTTGCGCTACGTCGGATTAGCCAGGACATTTTTTTATATAACTCAGATTGTATTCGCCTGAAATAAGAATGTCATATACTCCTAGGATGACTTGAGGGTGAGTAAATAATGGGGTAATTTTTATTTTTGGGTGAACTATCCCTTTAAAGTTTGTCTGTTGTTTGATGTTCTTTCAATTGTCCAATCTCAAATTTGTTTTTGTTTTTATTTTAGGCATCTGCACAAGTGAAGCTGCAGGTGCTATTGGGAACACTAGGTGTGATGGGCCACGTTTTACAGCCGTTACCCCCTCACCTTTGCCTTCCAGTGTGTGTGACGTATTTTTGGATGACTAACTGTAAACCAAAGCCCAGTCACCCTCTATTTCAGGCCATATTGCTGGGAATGGTTTATGGGGAACTCAGCTGGAGAAGCGCCCATCCTAATGGTATCACTGATCCCTTTTTTACTCAACATCTGTTTCAGATGTGTGGTTTGAGACGTAGACAAAATATTGACATCAATTTAAAAAAATGCTTTGTCCTCATGTGTCACCTTATAATAATGTGAATTAACTTTACTTGCTTATCAACTTTACGACTTCAGTTTTAATCACCTTGAGCCACTCTTGCTCTCTCTATCATGCAGACCCACTGTTTGGCAGCAAAGCTTCTGCTTCTGTATGTCAGCGATTATCTCAGCTGAGAGTCAATCCAGGACAAAGGAGGGGCCTAGATCTGGTTGTGGCCCATTTGCTCAGCCAATGGCAGTCCTGCATGTGGGTGGCGATGTTCCTGAACCAGTTACTGTGTTTCCCACTACCTGAACCTCAATGTGCCTGGTATGGTATGGCCATAAATGATCCCAATGAAATATTTTTTCTTGCTGTTTCGATTAATTCATCAACTTCTTTATTCATCAGGTTTACCATAAAAAGAGTACAATATACCATGTAGGGGGAAACAACAGGGGAAAATACCATTTTAATCATATTTGTATGTAATATTGTGGACAAGTCGCATACATGCACATGCTTATATTTATATATACACACCGATGAGCCTAAAAATTATGACTAATATGCTGTTGGTCCTCCACATGCCAAAACGGCGATCTCTGAAAGATGTCCTGTGGCATCAGAGAACAAGACGTTAGCAGCAGATCCTTCAAGTCCTGTAGGTTGCGAGGTGGAACTGTCGTGGATCACTTTTTGGTCTAGCGCATCCCACAGATGCTCAGTTGGATTGAGATCTGGGGAAAAGGCCAGGGCAACACCTCAAACTCTTCATCATATTCCTCAAACCATTCCTGAAAAATGTGTGCAGTGTAGCAGGATGCATTATCCTGCTGAAAGAGGGTATCCTTCCACCAGGGAACACCATTGTCATGAAGGGGTGTACCTGGTCTGCATCAATGTTTAGGTAGGTGGCACATTTCAAATTTATGCCCACATGAATGGTCAGACCCAGGGTGTAGCAAAGTCAGTTGTTCAGGGAACCGGCGAACAATCAACAAACTGTAATATCACAAAACGAAAGTAAAGCAGCAACCTCTCATGGACGAATGCCGCACAAACATAAATAAAACATGTAAAGTCCAGGCCCTTCATTGTCGGCACTCCTTTTATCCAACTGGAGATCCTCTGTGAGACAATCAAGGCCAGTGTGGCACAATCACTTCATCGGCCTCGTTCTGTTCCCATGACTCTTGGCCTTGCCCTGCTTGCCACACAGGTTTTCCCAGCAGAACATTACCCAGAGCATCACATACCCTCCATCGGTGTCGGTGTACAGGGGTCATCATAAGCACTATGATTAGTCTGCGGCTATGCAGCCCCATACGCAGCAGAGTGCGATGTACTGTATGTTGACACATTCCTCCCGTAACCATCATTAAAATTCTGTGTGACTTGTGACCATCTGTTGGCCTGTAACCAAACGGGAAAGCCTTAGTTACCCTTTTGTGCATCATTGAGCCTTGGGTGCCCAGCACCCTGTTGCCGGTTTGTGGTTTGTCCCTCCTTGGACCACTGTTGATAAATTCTCATCACTGCTGACCGGGAGCAACCCTCAATCCTTGCTGTTCCAGAGATACTCTGACCCAGTCACCTTGCCATAACAAGTTGGCCCTTGTTAGAGTTGCTCAGATCTTTATTTCTTCTGCATCCAACACAGTGATTAGGAGAATTTAAAGGGATAGTTCACCCGAAAATGATCCTATGATTTACTCACCCTCAAGCAATCCTAAGTGTAAATGACTATCTTCTTTCAGATGAACACTCAGTTATATTATAAAATATCCTGGCTCTGGTAGTGAATGGTGCTCGTGATTTTGAAGTCCAAAAAAGTGTCCATAATTTAAAAGATATCCGTGTGTGTGTATAATTAAAAAAATATAATATATAATATTATTAGGGGTGTAATGGTACATAAAACTGATGGTACCTCAGTTTTGAAGTAATGGTTCGGTACGGGTTCGTAAAACCGCTGAATTTTTATTCAGTTTATTGAAGAAATTGTGTCTGTCCTTAAATTAATTTAATTCAATTATAACTAAAGGTTTCTTAAAGATAATGCTGTAAACTATATAGGGAGCCCTTACTTACACATTATAATATTAAAAGTTAACAACAGAGCTCAAACTATTAGCCTAAATTCAGTGGATATTTATTTTTAGATATAATAATCAACACTCATAAGCTTCACATAAGGCAGTTTTTGCATTAACTTATAAATCGAATTATTTATTTTTCTCCCAATTCGTTGTTGGAAGTATAGGCCTAATCATTTATACACAGTGGCTTTCATTTTCATGACAGATTTATTTAAACGTACATTAAATAATCCAGACATCACTAACAGGTTAATTAGAATATAATTAATATATAAGCTAATATAGTGCATATATTTAGTGAAAGAGTTAATCTCTCTAGTGAACTAACAGCTGTGGACACTGAATGACTTCTGAGGTAAATGTAATGCTATGTGACATTTACAAGCAGTTTTATTGACATCTTTCCACGGTTGAAACACCGCGCCTATACAGTGATCAATCATGTCACATTAAAGAGTGTCAAAACGGCATTTATCGTTTGAATTTTGTAATAAAATGGACTGAATACTTAATATGTTCGTGTGGGAACTTGGATTGAAGTGTGTTTCTCGCTTAAAACAAGCCTACTGTTAAAGATTGCTAACTGCTATCTGTTAAAGATTGCATTCAGAACCGTTCAGTACACGTGCATGGTTCGTAGCGGTTCAGTACGAATACGTGAGCCGTTACACCCCTAATAAATATATATACACTCACCTAAAGGATTATTAGGAACACCTGTTCAGTTTCTCATTAATGCAATTATCTAATCAAGCAATCACATGGCAGTTGCTTCAAATCATTTAGGGGTGTGGTCCTGGTCAAGACAATCTCCTGAACTCCAAACTGAATGTCATAATGGGAAAGAAAGGTGATTTAAGCAATTTTGAGCGTGGCATGGTTGTTGGTGCCAGACGGGCCGGTCTGAGTATTTCACAATCTGCTCAGTTACTGGGATTTTCATGCACAACCATTTCTAGGGTTTACAAAGAATGGTGTGAAAAGGGAAAAACATCCAGTATGCGGCAGTCCTGTGGGCGAAAATGCCTTGTTGATGCTAGAGGTCAGAGGAGAATGGGCCAACTGATTCAAGCTGATAGAAGAGCAACTTTGACTGAAATAACCACTCGTTACAACCGAGGTATTCAGCAAAGCGTTTGTGAAGCCACAACACGCACAACCTTGAGGCGGATGGGCTACAACAGCAGAAGACCCCACCGGGTACCACTCATCTCCACTACAAATAGGAAAAAGAGGCTACAATTTGCACGAGCTCACCAAAATTGGACAGTTGAAGACTGGAAAAATGTTGCCTGGTCTGATGAGTCTCGATTTCTGTTGAGACATTCAGATGGTAGAGTCAGAATTTGGCGTAAACAGAATGAGAACATGGATCCATCATGCCTTGTTACCACAGTGCAGGCTGGTGGTGGTGGTGTAATGGTGTGGGGGATGTTTTCTTGGCAGACTTTAGGCCCCTTAGTGCCAATTGGGCATCGTTTAAATGCCACGGCCTACCTGAGCATTGATTCTGACCATGTCCATCCCTTTATGACCACCATGTACCCATTCTCTGATGGCTACTTCCAGCAGGATAATGCACCATGTCACAAAGCTCGAATCATTTCAAATTGGTTTCTTGAACATGACAATGAGTTCACTGTACTAAAATGGCCCCCACAGTCACCAGATCTCAACCCAATAGAGCTTCTTTGGGATGTGGTGGAACGGGAGCTTCGTGCCCTGGATGTGCATCCCACAAATCTCCATCAACTGCAAGATGCTATCCTATCAATATGGGCCAACATTTCTAAAGAATGCTTTCAGCACCTTGTTGAATCAATACCACGTAGAATTAAGGCAGTTCTGAAGGCGAAAGGGGGTCAAACACAGTATTAGTATGGTGTTCCTAATAATCCTTTAGGTGAGTGTATGTATGTATGTGTATATATATATATATATATATATATATATATGTATATATATATATATATATATATATATATATATATATATATATATATATATATATATATATATATATATATATATATACGTATATCAATATAATGTAATGGTAATACCATTATAATATTTACAATAACATGAATATAAACATAATGATTAATTAATATTATCAAAGGTTAATAAATGCTGTATAAAAATATATAGCTTCACTGTTAGTTAATGCATTATTTCATGTTAATAAATGAGATCTAATTGAAAAGTATTACCGTAATGTTATAATAATATTTGTATGTAATCTTTAGACAAATCACATTGATTGTATCAGTACTAGGGGTGTAACAATACCTTCATGTCATGACTCGATACATATCACAATACTGAACTCACGATACGATATTATTGTGATACTCCTAGACATATGGAAAATAATAAAATGCTAAATTTGGTATTACATTGGGGTGGAAATGAATAGGCTTGGTCTTGGTGCTGTAAATCCAATGCATTGTCCTAATGGTGACACCAGAATACAAATGTTCATGAAGCTGAACATAGAGAATTATTTTAGACTAATATGCTTGCACTCTGTCACTGACTAGATATATTTAAAATAATGTTGGCCACTTTTTACTGGTAACAGACATTTGGCATTATCAGGACCCACAAATATTCCCCCATTGCATAATTATACATTATATTCAACATTATATATAGTAGTTTAATGTAGTAAAAAAAAAAAAACCCACAGTAATTTTTGAATGAACTATTCACAATATGGATTGTCACCATCCACGATGCATATTGTTGCATTTTTGTGTTGCGACACGATATATTGTTACACCCCTAATCAGTACCTTCTTGATTTGTCAGATTTACTCAAAAAATATTATATTACTCTCTCTCTCTCTCTCTCTCTCTCTCTCTCTCTCTCTCTCTCTCTCTCTCTCTCTCTCTCTCAAAGGGTTTACAGTGGTACTCTGCTGCATGGTCTTGAGGCTGCCATAAGAGGGGGTCACCAGTGTGAGTCTCTGCTTGCAGGGGACTCTGTTGCTTGGCAGCTCTATTCCATCCTGTTAGAGGCGTTGAGAGGTCCTGCAGTATCAGCAGCAGCAAGCAAGGGTAGAGGAGGGGGGCAAATACAGGCACAGCAAAGAGGGAGGGGCTATGGGGGGAGAGGACGGGGCAATGAAGGGAGAGGGAGAGGCAATGGGGGAAGAGGCAGGAGCAATGGGGGAGGAGGGAGGGGCAACAGAAGCAGAGGAATGACATCTTATGATGATGCTTTGGACAACAGGTTTGCACTGTTGACCTTTGATGACTGTCAGCAGTGGTGGTCTTGAGAGAGAGGAAAATTATAGATTTGAGAGCAGCTAGTTTGAGAGAGAAGAAAAAGTTTTTTAACTACATTTTTGTGTGACCTTACACTTATAAAAGCATGATTTGGCTGAGGATGTACCGCTTTTCAGATGAAAGTAGCTTACACTAAAAATGTTTTATTGGGAGCTGTTATATATGCACTGGGCTTATTTGCACTGAAACTTTTTTGCATCATGAAAATGCTCTATTTCATAGCTTTTTATACTATTTAATTGAATGAAGTTTTATATATAAATGAGTAGACTTTGTATATCATCAAATGCCTCTCTTTTGGGACCAAAGTTTTTGGTGCTTTACTCTGTTTTTTAATTTTATGGTGCCTAATGTAATTTGCTATTATCACTAATGTTTTTAATGGGAATATGATTCCTCTCATTAATTATGTAAAGCTGAGTACAGAACTTCATTGTCATTCTGTTTCAAAACAGCACATAATCTCTTGCTTCTTTGCTGTTGCTCTCTGACACTAACAATAAGGTTTTGTCAAGTTATAAAGGTTTACACATTTTATTGTAAAGTGTCATTTTGTTCCAGTGGATGCCAATTCTTACAAGAGACCTGCCTTAAGTTTCATATTTTATGTCAGAAGTGGAAGTTTTTAGCCATTTTTGTGTTTCATAAATAGGAGGCTTTGCCTTGAAGTGGCAATATCACTGGGGTTCTCCTACAGTGAAAGTATCATTTTTAGTAAGTACTTTAAAATTTCTGGTTGCGCTTAACTATGAAAATATGTGTTGAAGACTGAACAAGGCACAAGTTAATTAGTAATACTACTATATAACATAAAATAGCTCTATTACTCTTTACAAGCAAAAATAATCATGAAAAGTGCTAGGCTTGCCCCATGTTTGAGCTGGTCAATAAATGTTTGCCTATAGAGGTGTAATGTCTTAGTAATGACTTATTTTCTTGTTCTGGCTTTTTAAGAATAGCAATTGAATATAAATTTATATTGAATTAATCATTGTATTATAATGAAAATCCACGTGAATCGTTTAAAAGTAAGTGTTCCCTCGGTTTCATAGACAAGGCTTAAGCCTAGTCCCAGACTAAAATGCATGTTTGAGCTGTTTTAACTGAAAGCAACTTGCACTGATATATCTTAAAATATGTCAGTGCCATTGTTTTGGTGGACCAGCGCCTGGACATGACCAACGCATCCCTGAAGTGTCTGCAGAGAACATGTCAAATAAACTCCCCCCGTAAATGCTGCATCGACACACGACATCCTCATTAAACCCGTCTTGGCGTGATTTACTCAATCTCTCGAATAATCTAACAAATATCTATTTGCCTAATATGAATTAAGACCTGCTATGTTGCCAGAATTATAATCATACACTGTTTGTTCGTCGGCCAGAGGAGAACTGGCACCCCGACTGAGCCTGGTTTCTCCCAAGGTTTTTTTCTCCATTCTGACCCTGAAGGAGTTTTGGTTCCTTGCCACCGTTGCCTCTGGCTTTTGGCTTGCTCAGTTGGGGACACCTAAATTTCTTCTATATTACCGATCAGCCCGCATTGACGCTATATGATACTTGAAATTAGCTGGATAACATCACCGTTTCACCAGAACGGCTGTACAAATTCTGTTGCATTATTTTACTTTTAACAATGTGAAGCTGCTTTGAAACAATTGGACTTGTTAAAAGCGCTATATAAATAAAGGTGATTTGATTTGATTTGTTTTGTCTCAAGATGCACAGCAGTAATGTTTTTCTCTGTGGCATGTTTATAAAAACTACTTAAATGCCCTAATTGAAATAAGGCCTAATTCTGGCTTAATCTAAGCCCTGTTTGTGAAACTGGGCCATTATGTTCAAATGTGTCTGTATAACTTTAATACACTGAAAATCTGTTAAATTTTGGGTTCGTTCAATAACATGTTGTATATTGATTGATTGATTTTCTGTTACATATTTAAGGAGACTATACAAAGGTTTAAGCTATACAAAGGTTTTTAATTGGTTCTTACCCCATGTAGTTTCATCAAAAAAGGTACATTGCTGTCACTGGGGCAGTACCCTAAGGTACAAAACCGAAAAGGTACTAATGTGTACCTTTAAGGTACTAATATGCACTCTTAAAGTACTGATATGTACCTTTTAAGGTACTAATAAATACCATTTAGGGGTGAGTAAGGTACAAAGATGTACCCTTTCACTTTTGTACCTTAGGATACCGCCCCAGTGACAGCACTGTACCTTTTTTTTCCTGACAGTATCCAAAAACAAAAAAAATGGGAACGAACAATGACCACTTCAGTAAAAAGTGTGACCGCTATCTCCGTTTTTCCAACAAAATATTAAGCAGTGCAACCGTTTCCAACATTTATAACAAGAAATGATTCTTGAGCACCAGTCAGGAGTGATTTCTAGGGGTTCGTGTGACACTGAAGCCTGGAGTAATGGCAGCAAACATTTATTCATAAATGACATTTTAGAATATATGAAAATAGAAAACAGCTGTAATTTCACAATATTACATTTCTTTTTTTTTCTTTTCTTTTCTGTATCTTGATCCAATAAATGCAACCTTGGTGAGCAGAAGAGACTTCCTTAAAAATCCCACCCAAACTCTGGAACTTCGTATTTAGACAGAAAAGCATTGTGCTCACGCGTATAGCCTACTTGGTTTTATAGACACTAAATTTACCAATCATGTGACCTGCTGCCTAATAAACCTTGCGAAAGTTTCCACAGCGGGCAGCCGTCACCTGATGCGTTTTTAGGATATGATGCTCTGATGATTTACAGATGCACAGTTCGGACAATGCTTTTTATTTTATTTTTCTGTGTTTTACAATACATTTAAGAGAGCCGTTCATCACATGCTTGCTCTGAACTATAGCCGGTCAGTTTGTTGGCATGCGGTATTAAGTGTATAGCGGTTGTACGGGGGTCTAATCTTGGCATGAGGGGCTGGAGAGGGTGGATCAGATGTCAGATCTCTGACGGTACCAGCAGTCGCGCCTGGAGATTCCCACAGACTCCGTGGGAAGCATTCTTACGACTTAATAACACCGCTACACTGACAGACGAGACCGAGACGGCAGAAAATAGGGTGCGAGAGGGAGAGCTGCTGGTATTTGAATCTGGATGGGAGAGGGATTGAGCAGTAAGAGGGCGGGCACCGACTCAGATCTGTGTATTTTTGACACTCCTATATGAACATGGCCATGAGCAGGACTGGGATACAGCTGCAGTTTCTGCTGTACTCGGTGGCAGCCTACCTTTCACCGTACAATCTGGATAATATCCTCCCAATTCCTACAGGTATGAGAGTAATTGAGAGCGCGAATGCGTGTGCGCGCTCGCAAGTGATTATCAATTTGTGATATTGAGAACGTGTGATTTATTTTATTTTAGCGTACGTATGTACTTAGCTATCTATGTAGCCTATATTTTATTATATATTTTTGGAAAATGGATATAAATATATCTATATATATAAATACGCGTGTGTGTGTATAATATTTTAGAATATATATATATATATATATATATATATATATATATATATATATATATATATATATATATATATATATATATATGTATATATAACATTTTAAACAAATGTAACTTATTTTTTAAATATTTTCTATTCTATATTATTATTATATTCTATATTATTTTCTATGTTTAACATTATATTATCAGCATAACAATCTGAGTGAAAAGTTGATCTTTGTAGGCTATTTGTTATGTCCCTTTTTGCTTTATGTGCAAAATATTTATATGCTAGTTCACATTGTCAAATAGTGCAATTAAATATGAAAAATTTAATACATCTTAAATGTTTATTTATTAAACATCATAAAGTGCCTGACCCTATAGGATATTAGAAAATGATATTATATTCTCATACCTTTTATATGTAGGCATGGATTGATCTGCACATAACTGCAACTTAAATTACATTATTGAAAATTATAAATAGAGCTAATAAAGGGCTTGTTATTCATATATGTCATGATCTTCATAAAATGTGTGCTTACAGTAATTAATGCAATTAGTATGTCAGCATGTGTGTGTCGTGTTTTAATTCTCATATTTCAACTTAAAGATGTTGTATATTTTGTCAGGCTTCATATTTCACAAGTGGAATTAAGTCTTGTTTGACTTTCATGGTTAAATCTATGTTTGCACATATCCATTCTCTAAGTCTTTTGTGTGGTATGGTGATTTTTCATATCGATGGTGCATTAAAGAGCACTTAAGCTAAATCACAGCGCTATTTCACCCAGGGTATTCTTGCCAATAAGATTATTGATTATCCTAAATTCTCTATGTTGTCTTTTTGGTTGTGTGGTTTATTAGCTCAGGATCCATCTGATGTCTTGAAAAGATTTGACCCTTGTTGTCTGATGGCCCCGCCTCCCCCTCCTTTGTTCCCGCCCCCTCCTGGTGTCTGGAAAAGAGAGCCTGTGAGTGACACAATATTAGCATGCATAATTCTAGCCGCAAGAAATCGCAGCATGTCTGTTAATCTAACATTTATCTGTATCTGTTACCAAGGCTTTGCCTAGTCCTGTGGTGAGGACAAGAGAGAGAGAGGAGGATGAGGAGCAGGTGAAGGAACATTGTGTGATGGGACCACCAGGACCTCCTGGACCCGTTGGACCACAGGTAAGGAACAGGAAGAGGTACTGTAGTCCTTCCCTAGACAACTAAATGAGATGAAGAACAAAATCATACATGAATTCAAAGGTTTTTCTTTATTTTAGGGTCGCAGTGGCATCCCAGGGATGGAGGGACCCAAAGGAGATAAGGTGAGACGGTTAAACGGTGCCGTAAGCGATTTCTGAGAATCATTGTTGAACAATTTTAATATTTGAAATCAACCCCCCAAAAAAGAAAAACCCTCCCTTCATTGCTCCAACCCTAAAATGCATGAACATCCATTGCAAGAGTGGACATCTCTTTATCATAAGAGAAACGAAAGCAAAATAAAGCAAAGATGATGAACGAATGACAAGGAAGAACAAAAAATTAACATACTGCATATGAGTATATACAAGTAAGTCAAACACTCAAAACCAATGTTACTCATGTATGGAGCAGAAACAACACAACCTCTGCATCTGTTTTCAGGCCTTCCTGCTTAGGTCTCTCCTGCTCTGGAAAGCTTTTCTAATATTAACACAGGTTAATATGATCACACAACCCTTCTTTTTTCAGTGATATTCCTCTGAGCTTTTCTCTTTTATAAAGTCTCTCAGCCATCTCTTTCAACAGTCTGGGCCTTATCATACATCCGGCGCAATGCGACGCCAGGCGCGACACAAGTGTTTTTTGGTAGTTTCAGCCTGACACGGTTATCATTTTCACGTCCAGCGTCACGTTGTTTAAATGGCAAATGCACTCACGCCCATCTGTTCACCCATGGGCATGCTGGTCTGAAAACGAGGTGTGTTCAGGCGCATTGGTGGCGCGTTGCTATTTTAAGCTAACTGAAAACGACTGCGTCATTGACCAACAAGCAGTATTTTTTTGTGTTATTAAAGGGCGTGTTAGTAAGATGCTCCTATAGGCGGGTGCACAACGCACGTACACTCTGCTTATAACATTTTTAAATATAAAAAATAAAAGGATTCCTCTCTGGAGAAGCGTTCAGTCTATCCGCTCGCAAATTCAGCCATGTAAATAGCAAATCCACCATGGTGCAAGCTTAACTGGCTTTTAAAGGGAATGGGAGATGAGACTCTGATTGGTTTAATGCATATTACGCCCAAAACACACCCTTGACTCATTAAGAGACTAGGTTCAACCCTTTTGGACCATGTGCCTGGCGTGCCAACCGTTTTTCCGTCGTTAAACTAGGAAAAGTGGATTCGGACACGCCCTAAGTGCACCTGCACCATGCGTTTTAGACCATGTGCTTGGATCATTAAAATAGGGCCCTCTTTCTTAAAATCTCCCTCTTGCTCACTCTCTCTCCTCCCCCATCATGTGTGGACACGCCCCCTACTGCTGATTGGCTACAAGTTTGTTGTGGTGCGTGGTCCAGTCCACTTTCAACAGCATTTTTCAGGAATCGCTTACTGCACCTTTAAGAGGAATCAATTGCTTTAGGGTCTGTTATGCCGAGTTCACACTGCACGATTTTTAAAGTAGTCAGATCACTGTTCTTTTAACACGGCATGAATATCTGGGGTAGCCTTCAGTTGCTGCTGTGTCCACATTGTAGGATGGATCGGCGACGGGGTTGCACATTGCATGACTTTACAATAGGAAGAATCGCCGACAACTCTGTCTGATCCGCAAAGTACGCTTCACAACCAAACACACGAGAAGTGATAAGGAAATAACGTATGCGCGAGACTGGAATTGTTATTAAAAATGATAGCCCACAAGAAGCTTATTGTGATCCAAACTGTCTGTGTGCTGATTTGCAAAGAGGAAAAAAAAAAAAGATTATGGAGGGTTGGGGAGACGCGGGGAGCAAGGATTGTGTGTTCTGGAAAGAGAGTTGGAGGATGTGCTGCCGTTTCAGCTGGTCAAGCAAATGATTGTGCTTTGTTTCTGTTTGATATAATTGTAAATGTGTGTGTATATGTATGTATGTATGTATGTATGTATGTATGTATATATATATATATATATATATATATATTATTAAAATACTAATATTCTGGTCTATAACTCCTCCCCGAACATCCCTCTGCCCTGTATCTTGCTCTCCCATTGGCTGTCGGTCATCGCGATGTAATTTTCAGTCAGAACACATTTCACACAGCAGGATTTTTAATTGCTGAATATATTTGAATATATTCAGCATGCCGTCAGTCGTCAGCGATTCTCTCAGATCGCGTCTTTGATATTTCACACTGCGTGATTGTCACTCGTCAGATTTGCCTCCGTCTGCGAATGAAAATCGTCCAGTGTGAACTCAGCATTAGTTGTGAAATCTGTTATGAAACTGAAGTAATTGCTCTTTCTTTTCACTTTAGGGTGACATAGGACGGCCAGGGTCAAAGGTCAGATTCTCATCTTTGATCTTCTGAAGTACTGTATTTGTGTCAGATGCATGGATACCACCAGTAAATGATAAAAAGTCAGGCACATCTTCCAGTCTTCATAGAGCACATATGGAGCAGAAGTCTTGGTTCACACTTCCTTTCTTTCCTATAAAATATCTGTTTATGATGAGACAGGCTGCATTTTGCAGTCCTTTACGCAGTTTATGACATGCTCTCTTGGTGCATGTAATAGTTTTACAGGGTGCTGTTTCATTGGCTGCAATCCACTGCAGTTCTGCCCTGTAATATCACTTAGTGCTGAACTCAGACATTAATCTCAGTCCTGCACTGCTGCTCTCAGACAAAACACACACAGCTATTTAATTGCACTGAACTCTCAAGCCCCTCAAGCAAAAAAGAGGGAAAGGAGTTTGGAAAACAAGGGGATTTATGGGAGACGGCAAAAATTATTTTAATCTTAATAAGTGTTTTTATCTTGATCAAAACCTTAAAAGAAATTTACTTGAGAAGCACAATTGCATAAGATATAACACTTTTTTTTTCAGAGAAAACATCTTTAAGAAAATACATATTAAATTAAATCAAATCAAATCAAATCAAATCACCTTTATTTATATAGCGCTTTTAACAAGTCCAATTGTTTCAAAGCAGCTTCACATTGTTAACAGGAAAATAATGCAACAGAATTTGTACAGCCGTTCTGGTGAAACGGTGATGTTATCCAGCTAATTTCAAGTATCATATAGTGTCAATGCGGGCTGATCGGTAATATAGATGAAATTTAGGTGTCCCCAACTGAGCAAGCCAAAAGCCAGAGGCAACGGTGGCAAGGAACCAAAACTCCTTCAGTGTCAGAATGGAGAAAAAAACCTTGGGAGAAACCAGGCTCAGTCGGGGTGCCAGTTCTCCTCTGGCCGACGAACAAACAGTGTATGATTATAATTCTGGCAACATTGCAGGTTTTAATTCATATTAGGTAAATAGATATTCGTAAGATTATTCGAAAGATTGGAGTCATCACGCCTGAAGACGGGTTTAATGAGGATGTCGTGTTGATGCAGCATTTACAGAGGGAGTTTATTTGACATGTTCTCTGCAGACATTTCAGGGATGCGTTGGTCATGTCCAGGCGCAGGTCCACCATCTGATCTGGATACGGCCTGGATCCGGCTGACTGCAGTAAACCTCGGGATAAACAGAGAGACTAACATTAGCGTAGATGCCATTCTTCTTATGATGTAACGAGTACATCAGGTGTTATGGGAAGTGTTCCCGGTTCCGGCTGACCTAGTTAATGCAGCCTAACAATCATTTACTGATTTGAATAATAGAAATTGATAATGTTTTATGTGTAAGCCATAGTAAAGAGATGCGTTTTTAGTCTAGATTTAAACTGACAGAGTGTGTCTGCTTCCCGAAATTTAATTAATAATTAATAAATAAAATAAAATTAATATTAATTAATTTTCATTTTATTTTGTTTAATGTTGATTTTTTCTTTTTCTTTCGTGTTTTGAAAAAAAAAAAAAGTGTCTTCTGCTCACCAAGGCTGCATAAGCCTTGACAGTAAAAACAGTAATATTGTGAAATATTAATAGAATGTAAATTAACTGTTTTCTATTTGAATATATTTGCAAATTAATTTTTTTTTTTTCCTGTGAGGGCAAATCTGAATTTTCAGCATCATTACTCCAGTCATCCAGAAATAATTCTAATACTGATTTGGTGCTCAAGAATAATTGAATAGTTGAAAACAGTTGTGCTACTTAATATATTTATGGAAATCATGCAATTTTTAATGATTTGAAAGATTTTATATATATATATATATATTTAATTTATTTTATTTATATATATATGAAATTAAAGTCTTTACTAACACCTCTGATCAATGCATCATTGCTGGATACAACTGTTAATTTCTTTTTACAAAATCTTTCTGGCCCTAATATAAATAATAATAGTTAATAATAATATATCTGACAATAAATGTGAACACTGGTGTATTTTATCATAATGCAATTGCTGCTGTTTTATAACTTATGTTACTTATGTCTGTACGTTACGCTGATTTTGCATTATGCTATAAGAACACCCATTACTCGTGAAACATGTGGCCTCTCATCACCTATTCTTTATTATCTTACACAATTTTACTTCTCAAGTAAAGTATTTTGTTTAAAGGATTCTTAATGTTTTTGTTGGAAAACAAGACCAGAAATAAATTTGTTGGAGTTTTTTTACAGTACAGAGGGGATAGAGATAGAATCTAGTGTTAAAAGCAAGAGAAAGAGAGTGTTTGAGTAAAGAACCTGGAAGGCATTCAAAAAGAAGCAGAAAGATTAGATAGGCTGATGTTTTAAAGAAATTAAGAGGGCTGCCGAGAGGCAGGGATGCTGAGTAGGTGGTTTGTCTTTGATTAAAGCTGCTCTGTACACTCAGCACTTCGGCCACACTGCCAAATCTGGCTGGGTTGTGGTTGCGGTGGATGGATAAAAGCAAACTAGCACACTACTATTTCTTCCCTTTGTCTTTGTAGGGTCGTACTGGGCGTCCGGGTCTGCCAGGGAAACCAGGTGCTGCAGGGCTGCTGGGACCAGAGGGACCTAAGGTGGGTGAGTTTTACCTCCGCACTCCAACTGACCAATGTAATCTAGCCATACACTGTGCTAACCTAAATAAAATGACAAATCATCTGTTATCGGCGTCTCCCTTGAAGTGTCTGGTTTTCAACATTAGTGTAAATGACTGCAATCAAAGTAACCACCAAGTCTGAGATATCTTTCTCCGCTAGCACTTTTTAAAAAGCGCCATATCTTTTGATATTTTTCACAAAATGTTCAGAAATGTCTTTATCATTGGTCGCGAAAGCTGTCTGTCAGGGTGTTGGGGTATGGGTTAGGGGTTAGTTTCTGATTTAGCAATTCACTATTCCTGTTAAGTGTGACTCTTGACTGATGCCTCTTCCATCAAGAGAAATAGACCCAAATGGTTCTAAAAATATCTCATTCGAGCCCTTTTGACTGTTTATATATGACCTCATTGGCAGGGAGAGAAAGGAGACCCAGGACTAATGGGAATGCCAGGAATGAGGGGACCAGCCGGACCTAAAGTGAGTCAAGTTCTCCAGGTGTAACTGGTGTACAGCAGAAGGAATGGCATCTTATTATTATTATTGTGCTTTTTTGGTTATTACAGAATTACCTTTTCATCTCACCTATCATTGAGAAAAGAACCAATAGGGAAATAATCGTCTTCTTCTCTGTCCTATTAGGGCTTGTCAGGCTACAAGGGTGAGAAGGTAAAGTATGTCTGTTAAACTCAAATTAAACGTTTCTTTACCTTTGTACAATATGGAACTGAACTCTAACTGAATGTACTTACTTCTCTAAACTTATTCTTGTGGTTTTTTAGGGAGCGCGGGGGGATTTTGGACCTGCAGGTCCAAAAGGAGACAAGGTTAGAGATTAAAAGAATGCAATCAAATCAGACCCAGTGTCTAGGGTTCCTTGTTAATGGTGTTTCCCCTAGCAATAAAATAGAAACACACAGGAAAATCTATAGAACAAACGCAGAACCACCTAGCAACCACCAACAACCAAATAGTATAACACAAGCAGCAAAACAGCAACATGCTAAAATATTTAAAACACAACTAGCGACTACACAGAAACCTATAGCAACAAAATAGCAACATGGAACCATCTACAACACCATAGCAACCAAATAACAACTCTCTAAGCTGCATCTGAAATCGAATACTTCTAAATATAGTATATGAAAAACAGTACCCCAACATAGTAGTATGTCCTAATACATAGTATTCGAAAAACAGTAGACGAAAAGTCTCCGGATGACCTCCTACTTCCGGCGAGAATCTGAAGTACACATTCGATGGACACTTTACTATCCCATGAGGTCTTTAGTATGCCTCTTGATGCAGGGTGGTGAGGTTTACACGCACAGCTCTTACTAGCTTACCTCCGTTACCCTCACCCCCCCTAAGCCTCACTCACATCTGGGTCACGGCACTAAATGCAACCCGTCACACTCAACCCTCTCTGAGCAAGATTGAACCAGCGTCTCTGGCACCAGCTAGCATGCCTCTTGAGGCAGGGGAGTGAGGTTTACACTGTTAGGAGACAACAGTTTAGGACCCAAGACCAGTTGTGAAGAATGAAGACCAAGAGTCAGGAGTGCAATTAATTAAAGAAAAATGTACTGAAGAATAGTTTGCAGTTTCATCAGACTCAAGTCTCATAGGCCGTGCTCCATACAATTTCTCAACAGTTATACTCTTTTCAAGGTCTAGCTATGTCATTACTGCAGGTTGAATGATTCTGATTGACTAAGAGAAAATAGATAGTCATAGTAAATTTCCACACATTGTCAATCACATCTTCACAGATCACTTGTTGACGCTTTCACCCTGGAATTAGGCACGTAATGACCTTCCAGGTCTGGATCAGGCACCAGCTTGCCCAGAAAACAAGTTCACCCATCTCCTAGGATGCCTGTTGTACACATTCAATACTGATCTGTAACACAGAATACTGGCACAGATACACGGTTTCTCCAAGGTTGGAGTTGGTTGAGCTCCAGCTCCGACCAGAAAGTTTCCCAAAACATACTGATAACATGTGCTTTCTCTCAGTAAGAGGTACAGACAATATTCACCATTATTCTCTAGTGATGGAAGATGCAAAGAAAAATAAAAGCTTATAAATATAAAATGAATAAAATATAATATAAAATAAAATAAATATAAATAAAAACATAATTTAGTAAAAAGGAATGAAACCAAATACAGACTTTAGAAAACAATCAAACTAGAAGAAATCATTTAAATCAAGGATAAATATTGATTAAGGCTTTGATTATATATTTAATTAGGATATATACAGGTGCTGGTCATATAATTAGAATATCATCAAAAGTTGATTTCACTAATTCCATTCAAAAGTGAAACTTGTATATTATATTCATTCATTACACACAGACTGATATATTTCAAATGTTAAAAATATATCTTTCTTTTAATTTTGATGATTATAACTGACAACTAAGGAAAATCCCAAATTCAGTATCTCAGAAAATTAGAATATTACTTAAGACCAATACAAAGAAAGGATTTTTAGAAATCTTGGCCAACTGAAAAGTATGAACATGAAAAGTATGAGCATGTACAGCACTCAATACTTAGTTGGGGCTCCTTTTGCCTGAATTACTGCAGCAATGCGGCGTGGCATGGAGTTGATCAGTCTGTGGCACCGCTCAGGTGTTATGAGAGCCCAGGTTGCTCTGATAGTGGCCTTCAGCTCTTCTGCATTGCTGGGTCTGGCATATCGCATCTTCCTCTTCACAATACCCCATAGATTTTCAATGGGGTTAAGGTCAGGCGAGTTTGCTGGCCAATTAAGAACAGGGATACCATGGTCCTTAAACCAGGTACTGGTTTCTTTGGCACTGTGTGCAGGTGCCAAGTCCTGTTGGAAAATGAAATCTGTGTCTCCATAAAGTTGGTCAGCAGCAGGAAGCATGAAGTGCTCATAAACTTCCTGGTATACGGCTGCTTTGACCTTGGACCTCAGAAAACACCGTGGACCAACACCAGCAGATGACATGGCACCCCAAACCATCATTGACTGTGGAAACTTTACACTGGACCTCAAGCAACGTGGATGTGCCTCTCCTCTCTTCCTCCAGACTCTGGGACCCTGATTTACTTTCATCAGAGAACATAACTTTGGACCACTCAGCAGCAGCCCAGTCCTTTTTGTCTTTAGCCCAGCCGAGACACTTCTGACGCTGTCTGTTAACAAGAGTCTGTTGTTCAAGAGTGGCTTGACACAAGGAATGCGACTGTCTTGCATACGTCTGTGCGTAGTGATTCTTGAAGCACTGACTCCAGCTGCAGTCCACTCTTTGTGAATCTCCCCCACATTTTTTAATGGGTTTTGATTCACAATCCTCTCCAGGGTGCGGTTATCCCTATTGCTTGTATACTTTTTTTTTCTACCACATCTTTTCCTTCCCTTCGCCTCTCTATTAATGTGCTTGGACACATAGCTCTGTGAACAGCCAGCCTCTTTTGCAATGACCTTTTGTGTCTTGCCCTCCTTGTGCAAGGTGTTAATGGTCATCTTTTGGCCAACGGTCAGGTCAGCAGTCTTCCCCATGATTGTGTAGCCTACAGAACTAGGCTGAGAGACCATTTAAAAGGCCTTTGCAGGTGTTTTGAGTTCATTAGCTGATTAGAGTGTGGCACCAGGTGTCTTCAATACTGAACCTTTTCACAATATTCAAATTTTCTGAGATACTGAATTTGGGATTTTCCTTAGTTGTCAGTTATAATCATCAAAATTAAAAGAAATAAACATTTGAAATATATCAGTCTGTGTGTAATGAATGAATATAATACACTCACCTAAAGGATTATTAGGAACACCATACTAATACTGTGTTTGACCCCCTTTCGCCTTCAGAACTGCCTTAATTGTACGTGGCATTGATTCAACAAGGTGCTGAAAGCATTCTTTAGAAATGTTGGCCCATATTGATAGGATAGCATCTTGCAGTTGATGGAGATTTGTGGGATGCACATCCAGGGCACGAAGCTCCCGTTCCACCACATCCAAAAGATGGCCTACAACAGCAGAAGACCCCACCGGGTACCACTCATCTCCACTACAAATAGGAAAAAGAGGCTACAATTTGCACAAGCTCACCAAAATTTGACAGTTGAAGACTGGAAAAATGTTGCCTGGTCTGATGAGTCTCGATTTCTGTTGAGACATTCAGATGGTAGAGTCAGAATTTGGCGTAAACAGAATGAGAACATGGATCCATCATGCCTGGTTACCACTGTGCAGGCTGCTGGTGGTAGTGTAATGGTGTGGGGGATGTTTTCTTGGCACACTTTAGGCCCCTTAGTGCCAATTGGGCATCGTTTAAATGCCACAGCCTACCTGAGCATTGTTTCTGACCATGTCCATCCCTTTATGACCACCATGTACCCATTCTTCCAGCAGGATAATGCACCATGTCACAAAGCTCGAATAATTTCAAATTGGTTTCTTGAACATGACAATGAGTTCACTGTACTAAAATGGCCCCCACAGTCACCAGATCTCAACCCAATAGAGCATCTTTGGGATGTGGTGGAACGGGAGCTTCGTGCCCTGGATGTGCATCCCACATATCTCCATCAACTGCAAGATGCTATCCTATCAATATGGGCCAACATTTCTAAAGAATGCTTTCAGCACCTTGTTGAATCAATGCCACGTACAATTAAGGCAGTTCTGAAGGCGAAAGGGGGTCAAACACAGTATTAGTATGGTGTTCCTAATAATCCTTTAGGTGAGTGTGTGTGTGTGTGTGTGTGTGTGTGTGTGTATATATATATATATATATATATATATATATATATATATATATATATATATATATATATATATATATATATATATATATATATATATATATATATATATATATGTATATATATATATATATGTATATATATATATATATATATATATATATGTATATATATATATGTATGTATGTATGTGTATATAATGTATGTATGTGTATGTATATTGAAGCGGCAGTGGATTTCAGAATCCGCACCCTTCAACACACACAGCTCTTGCTAGCTTACCTATGTTACCTTCACCCCCTCACTCCCATCCAGGTCATGGCACCAAATGTAACCCCTCCTACTTAACTCGCTCAGAGCAGGATTCGAACCGGCTTCTCCAGCATGAGAGGCAGGCATGCTAACAAGGATGCTAAAGACAGCAGTCTCTAGCACACCTCTTGAGGCAGGGGAGGAAGGTTTACACACACAGCTCTTACTAGCTTACCTCCGTTACCCTCACCCCCCTTTACCTCACTCCCATATGGGTCACAGCACCAAATGTAACCCGTCACACTCAACCCACTCTGAGCAAGATCGAACTGGCATCTCAAGCACCAGCTAGCAATCCTCTTGAGGCAGGACAGTGAGGTTTACACACACAGCTCTTACTAGCTTACCTCCGTTACACTCACCCACCTAAACCTCACTCACATCTGGGTCACAGCACCAAATGTAACCCATCACACTCAAACTACTCTGAGCAAGATTCGAATCAACGTCTTCGGAATGGGAGGCAGGCACACTAACAAAGACTCCAAAGACCACAGTCTCTAGCGCACCTCTTGAGGCCAGGGGAGTGAGGTTTACACGCACGTCTCTTATTACACTTATACACGTGTATCTGGTCTGCTCTTTTTAGGGAGCAAATGGACTGCCAGGGATGCTGGGACAGAAGGTATGATGTGACATTTTAACCATTAAAATCAATGCGATACATGTAGCGCTAATATGTTTTGGATGTCACTGATCTGACTCGCTTCTCTCTGAACCTCCCCCTCCTTGTCACTCCCCCAGGGTGAAATGGGACCCAAGGGTGAGCCTGGTGTCTCAGGGAAGCGTGGCCCTACAGGGCGGCCAGGCAAGAGAGGCAAACAGGTGAGGACACACACAGCATTAGACACCACATCTGATGTCTAGTTTGTTTTGATATTGAGATCTTGAGTCTATGAGTGATTATAAGGGAGTGGATTATTGGCGGAAGAAGCTTCAGACATATTTAAAACTCACATGTGTATGCGATTAACCTGTCTGCCTCAGTCAGCGGGTCAGTCTGTGATTCTGTGCGTATGCGTGTGTATGTGTCATTTCGTAAGTAACCTGAGAAGCTGAAAATATCACCATGCTGGTAGCTGGATTTGGACCAGCAGTCCATCGGCATCTGATGTTGAGTCCAGCCCTGTCGATCATGTTTCTGAGCTCTTGTATTACACCGTGGATAGGCACTTCCTGGGAATGTCTTTAGTAACTGCTGGGAAATCCCTAAGACTGTTACCGTAGGCCTTAGATTCCTGCTATCAATCAGCCCAACGCTGTGACACATGCACATTTAATGTTCCTTAGATCATTGCACAGGCCTCAGACTTGAATGACATTTCAACACCAGCAACTAGTTTGATTCAATGACTTCTTTGTTTACTACCATTTAAAAGTTTGGGGTCAGTATGTTTTATAATGATCTATATAATTTTCATTCAGCAAGGATGCACTAAATTGATCAAAAGTGACAGTAAATACTTTTATATTGTTACAAAAGATTTCTATTTCAAATAAATGCTGCTATTTTGACATTTCTATTCAAAGAATCCTTCAAAATCACCACAAAAAATTAAGCAGTCAACTGTCAGCATTCATAATAATAAGAAATCAGCATATTCGAATATTTCTGAAGGATCATGTGATGCTGAAAATTCATCCTTGTCATCACCGGAATAAATTAATTTTAAAATATGTAAAAAAAAAAAAAGTAAATATAGTAATATTGTGAAATATCATCATTTGTTTTCTAGTCTACTATATCAAATAAATGCAGTCTTGGTGAGCAGAGAGAGTTCTCTCTCTCTCTCTCAAAAAAAAAGTTAATCTTATCGACTTAATATTGGCATAGGGGCCTGATGGAGAGAACGGTTTTCCAGGGCCAGTGGGTCCCATTGGTCCACCTGGACCCAGGGGCCACCCGGGACCTCCTGGGGTACCTGCATCAGGTGAGATAACACACATGCTCACATGCACACACACACAGACATTTAGCTATCCAAATGAGGACATACCATTGTTTTTATATGATGATGTATCCAATTGTCCCTCTGCTTCTACTTTAAAAACATTTTGATTTGCGTTTATTTAAAAATTATTATTTAATTTATTCATGACTCACCTTTGAGGACGTCTGCAGATCCAAAGTGAGGTTTTGTAACGTTTAGCTAAGTTTTTCTACATTCTGGTCTTTTCAGCAGAGATTTTTATACGCAAATCAGTGCATTACTGCTCTGTCTGATCTATTTGCTTTTGTTTGTTGACATCTCATGATGTACAGGGCTGTTTGTAGTTGGAGAAAAGGGTGAGAAGGGATTGCCCGGTCCTCCTGGAGTCTGTGACTGCAGCTTCCCTTCTCTCAGTCCACCCAGTGCCCCATTACAACACCGTAACAAATATGACAAAGTTCCAGCAGTAAGCCACACTAACTTGCAAATAGTTTTTTATATGCTGAGGACTTTCCATTTACTTCTATTGTTTTCATATTAAATGTAAATGTCACTTCTGTAATGTTAGGTGAAAGATATTCAGTAAGAAACTTGACTTTATCTATTCAAAAGGGGGTGCTACATACAAGAGTGAAACATGAGTAAAAGTTGTTATAGCATGTTATTACTTTTCACAGACTGTGATGATGCATTTTAATGGTCATCAACATCGAAAATCATGCAACTTTTCATTTTTTTTAATGTATGTACATTTATAACACTACTTATTATTATATTACATTTGCATTAAATTACAAGAAACTAGTTAATGCTGCTGTGAGGATGTTTCTAATACAGCGTCAATGGGAGTGACGGTAAAATTGACATTTTTCTCTCTTCCGACTACCATTATCAGTCTCTCTCTATTTTTTCCTCTTTTTGAAAGTCGGGAATAGACTATTCTGAAGATTTTCTTTTGATTATTTGAGCAAATGGGAACACAAAAAATATATTTCATCGAAATAGCTATAGAAATTAACCCAACTATGACCGCTTCTGAGAAACCCGGAAATGTGGAAAGGGTCTATTTGGTTAAAAAAATTACGAAGACAAAAAAATGCACAGATGAATTGTTCACAATATGACCAGAAATATGTATGCAAAAGTAAATGGGGTTATTTTCATGTTGGCTAAGTAAATTCTACATTTACTCTAACCCTGCTATACCTAGTCCTTACAGAAACCTTTTGGTATTTTTAGATGTTTTTTAAGCAGTTTTTATTGTGAGGCGCTCTAGATGATTTGGGGTTTATTTATCATTGTGGGTACATTTGCTCCTACACACATTGTTGACATCCAACAAGCCAAATTTTACCATAAGATCAAATTTAATTTGCCTGTTTCTAATGGAATCAACTGGCCTGTTTGTTCACTCTTTATATCTGCTTCTTCATCAGTTTGTGTTTCCTGATCTTCCTGGTCAGATATTCGTTGTGAGCAGTGAGGAAGAGCTAAAAGGTCTCCACGAAGATAATGCACTCGCCTTCAGAAAGGATCAGAGGTCTCTTTACTTCAAAGATAAAAATGGATGGGAGCCCATTCAGGTACAGGACTGTTTTGAATACAATGCCATGAAACATGCTGCCAGACTGGCATTTTGAGCTTTCGTTTGTATTCCAGCTGATGCCACTCCAGGCAACAGAGAGGATGAGGGATGGGAATGGGAATGGAGTCTGTGGCGATGGAGAGCTGCAGGAACTCAACGGGGAGGAATGCGACGATGGAAACAAGGTTGTTACTGATGACTGCATAGGTAAGTCACGTAATCCCAGAAGCCATCATATACTGTAGCTAATAATGAAAATGCCTAAACATAGAATTATTTAGTAAATTGATCATGTTTTGAATATAATTTACATATTAGACAAAAAAGCAGCACTTACATTGTGTGTGTCTTATCAATTCTGCTCTCTTTCAGTCTATCTTCGCTCACTCCACTTGTGTCTCTTTCCTGTTTTTTTATCTCTGTCTCTGTGTGTAGGCTGTAAAAAGGCATACTGTGGCGATGGATATCGTAATGAGGGAGTGGAGGAGTGTGACGGGAAAGACTTCAGCTACCAGACCTGCAAATCATATTTGCCAGGGTATGCAAACAACACATACATAATTTCACATGCATATTGGGTAGATTTTTTGTTGTTAACAGATTTTGGGCTGAAATGTCTTTTTTTAATGTAATTTTAATGCTTATTTAAAAAAAAAAAATTATTACATTTTAATCATCTTTTACTAATTCACTTTAAATGGTCCTGGGTGCAACTATAAAAGTACAAATGCTTTTTTATTAATTTTAGAAATGCAAAATCCTTTTAAAAGTAGTTTTAGATGGAGTACAGCATGCCACCCCTCAGGACATGACAACTTCCTAAAAGTATTTCATGTCAACACCCAGTATAATGAATGTCTCTATCTTTTTGTACACAGCACCTTTGGGCAGCTCAGGTGCACCGACTCCTGTTTCATCGACTCAACCGGTTGTAAATACAGGACCTGAGGCCTACAAAAGTTTCTCACAAACGCACACAAACAAACCTGCTGAGATCAACAGTATTTAGCAGAGGATCTGAGAGGATTTGTCTCCCTTCACACTCATTTGCGCGCACACACACGCACACACACACACACACACACACACACACACACACACACACACACACACTAAGGTACAACTCAGCAGGTACTGCACTATTTGCGGCACCTGTTCTTTGATGCTAGTATGTTTTTAATGGCAGCTGAGCTGGAGGATGACTGTTTTAAGTATAGAGTTGTGTAATTAAATGATATTATGATTTAAATGAATGTATAATATGTTTATATGAAAATTATTTATTTGTTTGGTATTGCAAATGCATGATTAAGTTTGTGCATGTTTTCACACATGTAACGTTCTTATTCTCAACAAACAACAGACTAAGCAGTATTTGCCTTGTAAAGCATGTATTTGTAAAAGCAGGTATTCACTGTATGTATTTATTTATTTATTTTTTATTTATTTATTGAACTGTGTCCAGACTTTTATGAATAATACCTGATAATTCTCTGCTTGATCATTTTTCACAGAAAAAAAAGTATGTCTTGTAATGTTTTCTTGGGTTAAATAATTTATTCAGTCAGAGCAATAAATTGCAAGCATGTCCAGTGGGTGGCACTGTTTCCCAGTGTCTCGCATGAATATTTTCCTTCTTCAGATTCAGAGCTTTAATACAGCATTTCATACTGGCAGATTTCAATTACAGATAGGAAAAAAAAGAGAAAAGTATTTAATATAGATTGAGGGAAAACAAAGAGTATTTCTTTTTGGTGTTTTAGAAAGTCTTGATTTGATGAGTTAGACTCAGTAACAAAGGGCTCCAACAGCCACAAGAAATAAAAAAGGACACTATTGCCTTAAAAAAAACTTGCATGTTAGTTGTAGCAGCATAATTCCATTTACTATTCCATCTATACTTTCATCCATGATTTCAACCATTTATTCTGCCCAACTTAGGCTTAAAACACACCGTTTCACTATTACTAGTGAACTTTCTTCCCGTTTACAAAAAAAGGCCTTTATTTGAAACAGTATGTCAGCAAGATTTCACTTTTTTTATTTTACTAAGCCATGTTTTAAACTTTTTCTCATTTTTATACTATTAGTAGTTTAATCATTTGCACTACTCCATTTAGGATATGTTGACAGCAGATGGAATAAAAGCCTTGTCAGGTATGATAAGCACAATTATTAGGATAATGCATTTGTTCCAGATACATTAAATGTTAAAGCACTTATTATTGAATGAAGGACATTAATAAGATAGGTATACACATTTCAATAAGAATCATATGTTTTAACAGGGCTGCAGCTGTATGGGGAAACTCATTCTTGAAATGTGAATGGTAAAAACTGTGATTTTGATTTTTTTTTTTACAGATAATGTGATGCTAATTGAGTTGATTTAACCTACAGATTTGGCTTCTGATGAAAATGATGCTTAAAACCTGTCCTGATAAAGGTTAGCACCAAACTTCTTATTTCATCTTAAATGAGTCCTCATAGCAGGAGGTTGTGGGTTGACTGTGAAAACAAAACAGGAATAGTTCATTTTCAATAAGACATGTAGTTTCAGTGTTATGTGTGTTTTAAACTAAACCAATCAACCGAGGAACTGATAAAACAAATGAATCTAATGATAACTGGTTCTGAAACAGGCTGGTTGCATTAAAACAGAGACTTGTATAGAATATACACTTCTACTGTTCAAAGGTTTGGGGTCAGTAAGATGTTTTAAATGTTTACAGAAGGAGTATATTTTGCTCCCCAAGGCTGCATTTAATTGATCAAAAATACATTAAAATAAATAAATATATAACTGAAATTGTATTACAATCTGAAACAATTGTTTTCTCTTTAAATATATTTTAAAATGTAATTTATTCCTGTGATCAAAGCTGAATTCTCAATATCATTACTCCAGTCTTCAGTGTCGCATGATCCTTTGGAAATCATTCTAATATGCTGATTTGGTGACACATTTATTAAAATTAAGAATGTGCAGCTCAATATATTGGGAAAACCGTGATACATATATTTTCTCAGGATTCTTTGATAAATATAAAGTTTAAAAGAACAGCATTTATTTGAAATAGAAATATTTTGAAACATTATAAATGCCTTTAATCTCACTTTTTTTAATATTTAATGTATCTTTTCTGAGTATTAATGAGTCTTTTGGGTTTTTTTAAACATCTTACTGATGCCATCATTTTGAACAGTACCTTTAGGGCAGTGGTTGTCTACACTGTAAAAATTATTTTCATGATGTGTTATTACAACTTTTTATCATTTGTCAAATCAACTTTATAATTAATGTTTTCAAATAACATAATATTTTGAATTTCTGTTTATTAAACCAATCTCCTTTGTTGTATTAACAAAATGTTTTCATTCAAAACTCAAAATTTTAAGGCAACCAGATAACTTACTTTTTTAAGTTAAACCAACAAATTTTTTTTTTTTTTTTTTTTTTTTTTTAGTGTACCAACTAAAAATTAACTTTAATTGTATCACTAGCTGTTTCCATCCATAGTTGCGAATTTAACAATATCACATAAAAGAATTGCGAATAAAGCACAGTTTCCATTCCCATGTATTCAAGAGAACAAAATCGTCACTTCCTGGGAAATTGGCACAAAATGGCTGTAATAAAATAGGAAGTTGGGGAGTTCTACTGGGAGGGAATTAAACCAAATAATCAAGCATTAATGATCAAACCAACATTTGGCAGTCCAGCACCACATCTTCTGTTGAGACAAAGTCACAGGAGATTTATTTTATTTTATTTTATTCTGTGAATGTCTCCGTCGCAGTTTATGTACGCCTTCTTACCAGATTAAAAACATATCCACCTCGATTGAGTGGATACGCATTTTATGCACATTCTTGCCATTGCCATCCAGCGTTTTTTAATGCAGTATCCCAAAATGTGCAAAAGAATTAGGTGGATGGAAACATAGCTAGTGTGTGTTAATATGAACATTCTGGATCCATCCAGTTTTTTTTTTTTTTTTTTTTTTTTTTTTTTTTTTTTTTTTTTTTGACACTGTGACACATTTTAGGCTGTGCATTATAGATGTAGTATAGAGAATACAGCAAAAGCTATATTTCAATTGTATGTAGATCATCTGCCTCAAACCTGTCCAAAATGAACAGAGGCAACATTGTGAGCACTGTCATTGAAGAGACTTCACCTTTCCTCACATACACTCTCACACACAAAGAGATTGTTGTACCTCTGTTCTCCTTGCTGGGGTAAGTACGTGGGAAGGGCCTGAACTCTTCAGGAGGGGGGAAGTCCTCTATCGGATGGAAGTGAAACTTTGATTCAAAGTCATCTGAAAAGTAGACAAAGACACTTCTGTGAGTTTGGGGAAAAAAACAGAAATGCCATGTTAAATTGAATTGCTTTGCATATGGGTGATTACAAACATACAAATACACAATTAGCCAGTTATATTGTCACTGTAGTTAATGTCCAATTGCTTGTTGCTGTTCATCAGAAAGTAATCTTCATCATTAATCGCGACCTGTAGTCTCACCTAAACTGTGCAGGTGTCCGTTGCGTACTGAGCTGGGTGGAGCTGACAGTGGGAGAGGAGGAGGGGGTGGGATCCTAGAGAGTTCAGTGTTAGGAGAGCGAGCTGGGGGAGCAGGGGGTGGAGCCAACCGTGGAGCACCTGTCAATCCAAAAATCTTGATAAATTATTGCCTAAAATTAATTTCAGTTAGGTTTTCAGTTTAGTTTTTGTTACATTATATACATATTTACACTCACCTAAAGGATTATTAGGAACACCTGTTCAATTTCTCATTAATGCAATTATCTAATCAACCAATCACATGGCAGTTGCTTCAATGCATTTAGAGGTGTGTTCCTGATCAAGACAATCTCCTGAACTCCAAACTGAATGTCAGAATGGGAAAGAAAGGTGATTTAAGCAATTTTGAGCATGGCATGGTTGTTGGTGCCAGACGGGCTGGTCTGAGTATTTCACAATCTGCTCAGTTACTGGGATTTTCACACACAACCATTTCTAGGGTTTACAAAGAATGGTGTGAAAAGGGAAACACATCCAGTATGCGGCAGTCCTGTGGGCGAAAATGCCTTGTTGATGCTAGAGGTCAGAGGAGAATGGGCCGACTGATTCAAGCTGATAGAAGAGCAGCTTTGACTCAAATAACCACTCGTTACAACCGAGGTATGCAGCAAAGCATTTGTGAAGCCACAACATGCACAACCTTGAGGCGGATGGGCTACAACAGCAGAAGACCCCACCGGGTACCACTCATCTCCACTACAAATAGGAAAAAGAGGCTACAATTTGCACGAGCTCACCAAAATTGGACAGCTGAAGACTGGAAAAATGTTGCCTGGTCTGATGAGTCTCGATTTCTGTTGAGACATTCAGATGGTAGAGTCACAATTTGGTGTAAACAGAATGAGAACATGGATCCATCATGCCTTGTTACCACTGTGCAGGCTGGTGGTGGTGGTGTAATGGTGTGGGGGATGTTTTCTTGGCACACTTTAGGCCCCTCGTTTAAATGCCACGGCCTACCTGAGCATTGTTTCTGACCATGTCCATCCCTTTATGACCACCATGTACCCATTCTCTGATGGCTACTTCCAGCAGGATAATGCACCATGTCACAAAGCTCGAATCATTTCAAATTGGTTTCTTGAACATGACAATGAGTTCACTGTACTAAAATGGCCCCCACAGTCACCAGATCTCAACCCAATAGAGCATCTTTGGGATGTGGTGGAACGGAGCTTGTTCCTGGATGTGCATCCCACAAATCTCCATCAACTGCAAGATGCTATCCTATCAATATGGGCCAACATTTCTACAGAATGCTTTCAGCACCTTGTTGAATCAATGCCACATAGAATGAAGGCAGTTCTGAAGGCGAAAGGGGGTCAAACACAGTATTAGTATGGTGTTCCTAATAATCCTTTAGGTGAGTGTATATAGGGTACAACAGGGCTAAAGGCACACCTTAAGAAAAATTTGCTTTTCACTACTCCTATAATGTATGATATACAGAAAAATATATATGTTTGTATTTAACATTTATGGAGCAACATATTTTGTGTGAATATAAATCATAAAAGTGGTTTCTTTTATTTAAAAATCTTTAAAATGTATGGGGTGTCGAGGGGGGCCTTTTACCCCACACGAGGCTTGCCTGTAATTTGCTTTAAGCACATCATCATGCGCCTGGGTTCTGCATAAGCGATTTTATGCCCCTCTGTATTAGAGCCTTTCGTACCATGATAGCTTTGCACAAAAAATCTTGCCTATCCTATTAAAAATTTCCACCATGCATTTCAAAATAAATGCTTTTATAGAGCATAATATAGAAGGGCTAATAGTAATTTCTAATAGTTTTTAAAATCAAGATTTTACCAGATGTAGCAGTAAGAGATATGTATGTACTGTAGTATGTACTGTATGTATATGTGTGTGGTTCAGGTATGCCCTACCTACATAGGTAAAAAGCGGTAAGGAGCCATCCCTATTTTTAATGGTAGTATATATATATATATATATATATATATATATATATATATATATATATATTTTTGCAAATATATAACCTGCAAATCGTGGCACTGCAGGGGGTCGTCTACTGGGTGCACCACAGGGGTAGGATGGTGGCAAAGGTGGTACGCTGGGCCTGCATGTAGGTGAAGGCACGGGAGATACTTTCTGAGGTAGCGGAGGAGGTGCTGAGGAGGGGTGACTGCACGCTAACAAAGCAGGAAGAGGAGGAGGTGGGGGAGGAGGTCCTAATGCACTGTCTCTCATTTCTAATGGCCCTGGTGAAGGGGGCAGAGAGAAGAAGACTCCAGATGAGCGGTTAGGGTGCGAGGATGGAGGTGGTGGAGGAGGCGGGGGGTAGAAGACACCAGATGACCTGTCGGAGAGCGAGGATGGATGGACTGATGGAGGCGGTGGAGGGGGTGGAGGGTAAAAGACACCCGATGATCTGTCAGGAAGTGAGGATGGAGGAATCGAGGGAGGCAATGGAGGAGGCGGAGTCGTGGGCATGGGAATGGAGTGCGATTGAACAGGTAACCAAGTGGGTTTGGCCATTTGAGGAGGAGGGGGTGGGGGTGGGCAGGTGGGGAGAGGAGGTGGTCTATTATTGGGCCGCTCCTGAGGAGGTGGAAGAGGGGGTGGGGCAGAGGAAGGAGGAGTAGAGGACAGTTTGAAAGTGGGATGTGCAGTTTGGCTGGGGGAGGGTGGAGCTGTGTATGAGGAAATAGGCCGAGCTTTAGACAATGAGGAGGTTCTCTCCAAAGGCCTGTGGGAGGGGGAAAGATCAGGGGCGCTTCCTCTGAAACCATCTCCTAGTGATGGAGGGTTCCAGAGAGGCTGCTTCAGGCTGGCGGTAGAGCCAGAACGAGACACTGAAACACAAACAAGCCATATCCAAAAGTTATTTAAAAAAAATTCCAGCACTGAACAACTTTATTCAGCGCGACAATAAATAGATCTGACATCAATACCCGGGTTGTGATGTGGCAGTTTCTCTCTTTGTCCGACTGGTTTGAGCACAGGAAATCCCCCAGCAAACAGTCCACCCAGACTTGGAGTAGATCCTGCTGTGTTTGTAGAATTCCCAGCATTTCTTCCACCATCATCCACACTATTCACTTTAGGTTCTGCAAATACATACTGTACATCACCATTATGTTTACAGTCATTTCACCAAGTAGAACATGTTCCTGGATCTATCACATATTTATGGTATTTTTTGACATTATATATACACAATATATATACACCGATCAGGCATAACATTATGACCTAATATTGTGTTGTTCCCTCATTTGCTGCCAAAACACCCCTTGACCCATCGAGGCATGGACTCCACTAGACCCCTGAAGGTGTGCTATGGTATCTGGCATCAAGGTGTTAGCAGCATATCCTTTAAGTCCTGTAAGTTGCGAGGTGGGGTCTCCATGGATTTGAGACTTGGGGTCTCCATGGATGACACAGACTTGTTTGTTCCGCACATCCCACAGATGCTTGATTGGGATCTGGGTAATTTGGAGGCCAAGTCAACACCTCAAACTCATTGTTGTGCTCCTCAAACCATTCCTGAACCATTTTTGCTTTGTGGCAGGGCGCATTATCCTGCTGAAAGAGGCCACAGCCACAAGGGAATACCGTTTCCATGAAAGGGTGTACATGGTCTGCAACAATGCTTAGGTAGGTGTTACGTGTCAAAGTAACATCCACATGGATAGCAGGACCCAAGGTTTCCCAGCAGAACATTGCCCAAAGCATCACACTTCTTCTGCTGGCTTGCCTTCTTCTCATAGTGCATCCTGATGCCATGTGTTCCCCAGGTAAGCGACATACACGCACCCGGCCATCCACGTGATGTAAAAGAAAAAGTGATTAATCAGATCAGGCCACCTTCTTCCATTGCTCCGTGGGCCAGTTCTGATGCTTACATGCTTGTTGGCACTTTCGTGCCATGATGAAGAGATAATCAGTGTTATTCACTTCACCTGTCATAATGTTATGCCTGATCGGTGTATATTGTGCAGTTTATTTTTTATTATTTGTTTGCAATTTAAGAGGGTCTGTCCGTGACTGTAAAAGAAAGAGAGTTGTAACTCGTTGTAATTTGTAACTTACTTAAAGGTGCAGTAAGCAATTTTTGAGAAACACTGTTGATATTTCAAGATGACACCCAATCAAACACACCCCAACCCCTAAAAAAACACACCCCTTTTTTTCAGCACACAAAATTGTTTGTTTGGGTGTTGATTTCAATTCTCAGCAGTGTTTCTCAGAAATTGATTTCTGTACCTTTAATGTTGTGCGGCTCTGATGTGTTTTACTGTCCCTTCAGTTTTCTCTGCAAAACAGGAATTGCCAGTTGAAGTGAGCCAATGGCTTTTTAATGAACATGGCATGTCCTGAGTATAAAGAATACTGCTGTCCTTTGTAATAAAGAGGAAGACGAGGAGCATTGTCAGCCCCCACTTTCTGTGTGCTCCTCACTCCAGCACTTCCTGAGGTCTTGGCCCTTTATATACCACTGTGCATTTCCATATATAGATAGATAACCTATGTGTCTATGTGTGCACATGAGTGCTTTGAAGTGTGAGAACCCAATGGCTATAGACCTTGAGCTCAAATATAGCTCTGCCACTGATAAGCCCTTCCAACTTATCAGCCATTCAGACTTTCTCTGACGCCTGGTTTTCTGTTCATACTTATTCTTACTTTCTCAAACTCCTTCAGTTTCATTTTCACGAGAGAGTAATTTAATACAGGTTCCCATGCTGACACAACTAAAATGCTAAATCAACAATTGTTGAAAATGCAAATGCATTGCCGGTAGTTCTGGTTACACCAATAAACAACATTCCAATGTTGCCATCAAACAGCAGATCTATGCCAAATCAGTTCATCAGGAAATGAACCTTAAACAGTATCAGTTTAGTATTCATATTTTCCATGTTTGCAAACAAACATTTTTGCCAAGTAAGTAATTTCACCTGATCAGTAATTGAGCTTATGTGAATGAATAAGATTTTAACTCACTGTCAAGGACTGGTGCGCTTCGGTCTTTGACCTGTGTGACCTTTTTCAGCCTTGTCCCCTTCTGAATGTCAGACAGGAGTGCACTGCGACCTCCACCCTCGGAACGCTGGACTTTAGGAGGGTCTGTCCGTGACTGTAAAATAAAGAGGAAAAAAGTTGCAACTTAATTCATTTTGTGCAATTCTAATGAGTTGCACTATGCCTTTAGTTTTCTCTGCTATGATTTTTATCACAGTATCCATGATACACCAAAATAAAACTCAAACTGCATGGACAGTCAGGACCCACATCTACCATACACTACCTACCCCCGCCCCCACTACAACCGTCTGCCTGTCTTTATCTATCTCTTCCCCCAGTCCATACAAAAAATCCCATCACGTGACCACGTGTACTGTGTCATGTTTATGTTTATGTTTATGTTTATGTTTTGTTGATGTTTTGTTGTGTTTTGCTATGTAATGCTTGCTAAACTGCATTCTTGTATTTCTGGAGAGCGTGTGGCGGCGCCTGACTAATCGGCTGCGGCCCGGAGGCTTGCTCCAAACTCATTTCGTTATACTGTACTTGTACATGTGTAATGACAAATAAATAACTTGTAACTTGTAACTTGTTAACTGGTTGTCCCCCCTTAAAAATATCATTAAAAACCACATTGTGTGTTGTAATAAAATAATGATATATACTTCAAATAATTGTGTAAGTAGTAAAACAATAAAAACGCAAATGGGGCAAATAATGCGTTCCCCCTCTCTTGCCTCACAGTGGTTTGGTCCACCACGCACCTCACCTAGTCAGGTGAGAGAGAAATTCTTCAGTAGTTGTGGAACTCCAGTAAGTAGGCTGTCAAAGCTATTATATTAATTTAAACATTGGATTAAGTGATTCTTTTCTCTTTAATACAGATGATGCTGAGTTATTAATAAATTAGCAATGACAAAAAATTATGATAACCAATGTATTTTACCATAAGTCCGATATTTTAGCAATCGTCGTTTGGTAGCTTGTTGTAAGTCACCCACTACAACTAACACAGCGATAAGCCTATGTATGAACTGATATTAGGCTAATATTGTAGATCTACCGCTGTGTTGGGTTTTGCTCAATACTATGTGGAAGAAGCAAGATAATTTAATAATTGTTACCGCGTGATGAACCTATGATAACTCATATTTAAACAACTATTGCTATGTGGTGTTAGCCAGATAAAATGACAGAGAAAAGAAAAACGGACATAAGATAATTTTTTCAGTTCACCAAAACGCCACACATATCCTTACAAGTACAATTTTGGCTGTATTATTTGTGTAACCCTTCAAAATTGCCCTTGAGAAATGTTTTTGTGTACTGTCCCCCCCTCTCCCCAGCTGTTAGATGAAATTTACGCCCATGAGCATGACTAAATGATGTGTAAAACAGCATAACATGGTTATGACTTAGAAAGCTTACCGAAAGTTTTGAACTCCACTAACTTTCATTGTATAGATATAAAACCACTGACACATTTTATAAAATATCTTCTTTGTTGCTCCAGAGAAGACAAAAAAAAGTCATACAGGTTTGGAACAACATATGGATGAGTAAATGAGTCAGAATTTTTACTTTTAAAGGGAACCTCCTCATTAATGTTGCATTTTAAATTGTTCAAAAATGTCATTAGTGTGCACATTTATTAAACAAGAAAGTCAGATCTGAACATGTGACACCTGTGCTGTATATGCCTTTGTAATTTTATCTCTAATTAATAATGCAAATATGGCCAGGTGGTTGCCAGGAGAAACTGGGTAACAAAGAGAAAGAAAGACAGACAGAGAGCGAGAGAGCAACACAGATGGAGAAAAAGAAAGAGCCATTATATACACAATGTTTAGAGTCTGATGAACTGTATTACATTAATAGGTATCTCTGTGTGTGCGTGCGTGTGTGTGCATGCGCGTGCAGATCTCACTTGTGCAGGAGCTGCAGCAGGTGGAGGTGGGGGTGGTGGTGCTGGGGGAGGTGGTGGAGGGGGCACAGGCATTGCTTAGGAACCTGAAACAGTCACATGTTAAAGCACATACAGTTATTTGTGATGTTTGCCTACCGGACCACACTATTTGACCTCTTTTTAAACAGATATAATTCAATTAACATTATACAGTCAAACCAAAAATTATTCAGACACCAGATATAATTTTTTACTAGTGGGTGCAGGACACTATAATTAATTTATGTTCATACAGTGGACTACCAGTAAAATTGATAAAGATTTGGGACCAAAATTATTCAGACACTCTGACCTGACCATGTTTGGCTTAAGTGTTTTTTCTTTCATTGCTAATGCGACCTTTTACACCACAGACTGAACAAAATGAAGCATTGCTTGGTAATTGGTCGACCTAAATTGGTATTATCTAATTGTGTACTTAAATTTAACGGCTGACAGCTGATTGGTTGATTGTAATCCATACCTTTCTATCAAAGTTATCTGACATTATCAAGATGAATTTGTTCTGACACTATAACTATAGCGGATAAACTGTGATAATGTGAGAAAATGTTGAATGTGTCTGAATACATTTTGGTTTGACTGTATATGGTTACACTTCATTTTAAGGTGATGTAGTTACATTGTACTTAGTCAAATAAGTACTGAGTAATATTAATTAACTACATGTACTTACTATAGAGTTACAGTTAGGGTTTGGTTTAGGGTTTACTGTTATTACTATAGTAAGTACATGTAATAATGTGTACACTGTAAAAAAATATTTAAAAAGTAAGTTACCTGGTTGCCTTAAAATTTTGAGTTCATTGAAATTAAAAATTTGAGTTAATACAATGAACATTTTTGAGAATTGACATCCCCTTTATTCAAATAGTATTAAAAGATTTTGTAAGCATATTATGTAATTGTGTTTTATTTGTTATAATGTAGTGAAACATGCCAAATTGTGCTATTTTCATGATTTATCGCAACATTTTTATGTGGTTCAGATATAATAATATTTTGAGTTTCTATTTATTAAACCCATTTCCTTCATTGTATTAACTCAAATTTTTAATTTCAATGAACTCAGCATTTTAAGGCAACCAGGTTACTTACTTATTTAAGTTAAACCAACTATATATATATTTTTTTACAGTGTAACTATGTCACTTTAAAATAAAGTGTTACCTTATATTTAGTATCATTTGATTGTAATACAATGATTAAATTAATGCAATTTGTAAATGCTCATTTACAGTTAAATCTCCAGCACTCTCTAACACAAGTGTTAAAGAACTCCAAGAACTTTTCAGCACTTCATTGTGATTTCAACATGACAAAGAAATCTCCCCCACATCCCTCCATGTTCCTTTTGGCAGGAAACTTATCCATTACAAGATGCACCAAACAGGAACCCTCCCTTCTCTTTTAGGAAAACCAATCCCCTGCTTCCACAATGGGCCGTAAGAGGTTCCAAAGATCATCTTTTGTAGAATCTGCATTTAAACCTGAACTAGGGCCATCTCTCACATTTAAAACACTGAACTTGTCCTTTAAAAGGAATAGGCATAAAAAGATCTCAGATCAGAGTGAAGTGGCAACCTTATCAAGAGCTGCTAGGCTTCGGAGATAACAATGGAATCTGTTGTTTGAGTAAAAAGCTGCCCAACTTCTGGCAAGCCCAGCAGCCAATCAGAGCTATTGTGTGAGAGAGAAACATGATAAACACAGCTGAAAAATGTAGAAGGAATTCAGTTAATATGTTAATTTCCAGAAATGTTTATTCTTGCCAAAAATGAGAAACATTGTGTTATTGTTCTATTGCTCTAGTATGTAGGGACAAGTTTAAGCATTGGGAAAAGTCGATGTTCAAAACATGTTTGTTGATCATTAATAGGTAAACTCCCAACACTGATTAAGAGTCACATGAAAAATTCAGCTATTCATCATTTGGCCTCTTTCATGATATGATTGTCCAAGATCTTGTGGTTACATTTCATTTAACAGCATAGCTCTTAACAACTCTCTCTCTCTCTTTCCCCAGAGTCCCATTAACAGCTTTCCCATGGAGATGTTGACACACAAGGTTGTGCTGGTCCACCCATGTGGGAACAGAGACATGCTGTATAATATCTGCCCAGTGTTAATTATAACACTTGTGAATGATTTGTATTCTGTTTGCTATTTTCTGTATATATTTTTTTCATATTATTCGATTTTTTCTATAATCAGCATAATACATATAAATATATTGCAGTGTTAGGAAAGCCTACGAAAGATGATTAAATGAAGACTAATATTTATTAAAATAAATATGCACTACATCATTAAATAGTTCACCCAGGGCTCTACTATACGTACAACATTTTCACCACTGCAAATCCAGATACTAAATTGTCATTCGAAGAGGTGTGAAATATGACCGACTGTTTTAAGGCTACTGTCAGTGCGGTGTCAATGACACTCACCAACCGAGTCCAGCCGAGAACGCTAACATAACGGTAGTGGTTCACTGTTAACTGTAATGTTTTCAGAAGCTACTTTACCTTAGTGGTTTGGAAAGCTGAACTTTCGTGCGTTCTTCTGTTCCTCCGGTGGACGCAGGGAAGTTGTCAGAGGCCGGTCGTGGCGCGAGGCCGGGTCCGCATAGCGCGCCTTTGACCCTCGAGATACAGTTACTGACCGCGAGCTCGTGTTATAATTAGGAAGACGCCGAGCCGAGGACGCAGTCTGTACGGTTTCACGGCGACTATTTTCGTCTAATTTCCCGTTAAGTAGTGTACGAACCGCATAAAAAGTATAATTTGCTGGTCAAACAAACATATTTGAAGAAAACTTCAGGATTATGTCCTCTCCACTTGGTAAAAAAAAAAAAAAATAATCCACCATAAATGTTTGATTTTTAAAACACTTTTCAAAGGATGTCCTCCTTTTCTCAGCTAGGAATTTATGTGTGAAGTGAAATGAACTGCACGCGCACCACGTAGTCCGCCTGTTGCGTCTAGGGCACGCGCGTCAATGCGAGCGCGTGCAAAAGACAACATAGCAGGCGCCGTGGTGGAAGCCTGGCTGGTTCATATATTTTATTAGGCTATTTACAATTCTAAACCAGACAGTGTTGATTAAAATGCATGTTGAGATAATACGTTACGTTTCTATAATTAGAAAAATAAAAGGGTAGCCTAATGCTTTTATTAGTAGTTTAACACAATGAATATTTGATGGTACTTCAAATGGCTGTATGTAGGCTACTGTACTGAACCAGATCGCTCTCTAGTGGTAGTTTCTGACATGGTTGCGCTTGTGTGTGTGAAGAGTAGAGGCATGGCTAATTAAAGATGACCTCCAAACCAGATTTAATCAGAAATGGGGTCGTGAAAACGAAAATGAAATCAGCTACTGATTAAAAACTACACTAAAATGCCTTGAGTCAATGAGAACAGTGCAGTCACAACTCCAAAACCTGGATTGAATAATCTCTAATAAGAAAGCATTTATACTTGTAAACTCATGCAATTGATCTAATATTTTCCAGCCGATTAGAGAAAGACAGCATAGTCATTCTGGCTCTTTCTGAGGAACTTGACTTTTAAGAGGGAGGAATGCTGCGACACAGGGTTGATGAGGTTAAAGATGACAGCCTCAGGCGAGGTGACGAACATTAGTACACAGTTTTAAATACTGTAACTCTAATAATGACCTATTGCTCTCTGTTTACCCCACCCATAACAAACACTCACGCAGGTCTACACGCAAGCACATTCAAAAACAACAACAGAATGCAGAACAAGTTGATGCCATAAATGGAAAATCGTCTGTTTATTTAAAATCTTCCCAAAGCTAAATTTGGCAAACTAATGCATAAGACACTGAAACCATGTAAATCTTCATTGATGCATTTTTTATGGACATAAATCTCATTATACAAGTGAATCTGAACATCTGAATATAGCCCAGTTTTCTTACAGCTTTACTCATAATAACAGTTAAAATTGTAAGATCTCATTTAGCTTTTTTAACCCAAGTTATCAGGTTTTGATTTATAATTCAAGGCCTATTCAATATACTCACTGTTTGCGTGAGCTAGCGTATCATTTAGTTATTTTGCATCGCTTGACCTCTAACATCTTCACTGGATGTTTAGCTAAACATATATTATAAGAATAGAATCTTTGGTTTGTCTAGCACTACTAGTGTGAGAACTAAACGCTAGTATCAAAGTGTCCTGGATTCAATAAAACAAACAACACAAGAAAAAGCAGGGCTTGTTGGATCTGATGTCTGACTATCATGGCATAAAACAGTAAAAATCTTTGATTCTGGATGGATAGGACCACCACCCTAACCCCATCACAAAAAAAACACAAAAACAAAACAAAAAGTCTACTGGCAAGCATCCACAAACATTAAAACAGTCATGCTAAAGCTGTGCACACTGATTACCATTAAAATAATTGCTACTAAATCCTTCAAATGTAGTCCTTCATAAAACATTGCACTTAGCCAGCTAGACAAGTTGTAAAGTGCCCAAAACCCTTTTAAAACCTGCAAAACGACAAGCCTGACTAGGCTAAGAGACAATGTATGCAGTGTTTTTCAGCAGGAAAATGTCATTATTTCCAGCATTTGGAAAAGCTCCTGTGATATGGATAACTTAGGCTACTCCATACCCTTATTATAAGTGCATTCATAAGTCAAATGTTCGAAATTGTCAGTCTGGAGGTAGTGCCGTATATCGTGCTCTACTATCGGGTGTAAACCGAGGTTGCAATCAGTGCGTTGACCGAACGTCGGTGGATTTGGCAGCGGCAGGCTTCCCAACATCTTCGTGGTTCTGTGGAAGACTCGCACGCGACTTCCGTTTCTCTTTGAAGCGACCGGAGCGGGACACAATGAGATTACGGCGATTGGAGCGCTCGTTGAAAGTTGGCTGCACAGCGGAGTCGTCATACGTTTCGTCGCTCGGTAAGTAGTCGCCTGCTTCTTTCGCTGGACTTGTCGGTGAAGTGAATTGTTGGCCCGGCTCAGCGGAGGGATGCTGCGGCGTGGACCCTGCTGAAGCCTGATTTCGCAGGTCCTGTTCCAGTATCGCTGCCGATTCTCTGGCTGCTGTTCTCCTCTTGCCCACGAAAGACCTCCACCAGGGAGCCGTTTTCTCCGTCATTGTTAGAACTAAACAGATAATGAATAAATAAACAAACAAACACAACCAAGTTACTACTTAAACATAGAAAACTGAAAGAACTGCTTGTTGTAGCTATATTTAGGTGTAGCTACATTTTAATTGTAATCTGTAAACCCACGCTTATGACGCTATGACGTAAGAACAACAATAGGCACAGCATGTCTATTCAAGAATAACAACAACACAGTGTAATCTGAGATAGCCTAGATCTGTAATATATTTAATATAGCCTACTTTGTTGAAATAGGCTAGGCCTACATCTCCACCCTTCAATGGATAGGCCTACATTAAAGTTATAAAATGGAAATTGCTTAGGGGTAAATGACAAATGATGTCCAAGATGTAAAGACCTTTTAAAAAGCTAGTTTAAAACAGTCAAGTTCTTAAGGTGATGATACACAGGCAACTTTTTGAGCAATGTTGCCGTCAGCAGGCAACCAGGTGAGACACAGGTCCCATGACCAATCTAAAGTATCCATATAGAAATTTCTTGCCCATTCTCAATGGCAACATTGCTCCAAAAAGTTGCCCTGTGTATCATCACTTTTATTAGAATTGGCCTACTACAGATATATAACACTGTTTCTTCTACCAAAACATAATTTTGATATAGCCTGTCATGGAGTGTACATAAGCTAATTAAACTTTTTTTTTTTTCCAGAATTAAAAAAATAAATAAAAGTTATAGACTAATAGCCTACTTTACCACATTGGGGTAGGCATATAGGGTTCTCCCTATTTTAGGATTTTGTCACATGACAACAAAATGGCTCCCTTCATGTGGATTACACCATTGGCATTAAAAGTGTTTTACTGTTTTTAATAATAATAAATAGCCTAATAATAAAAAAATCATAATAAAATAGAATTCCAAACTATTTAGGGTATGCAAATATTAGATTATTTGTTTATCTGTTTGTTTTAAATCTCCACACAGAATAGCTAGATACACCATGCATGCACCTTGACATCTTTTAATTTAAGCAAAAAAATAAATAAATAAAATCAAAATGACTTAATTCAGAAATTGAACACATGCTCATCATAGAATAACTGTATTCAAGTCATATTTGAATTTGATTGGGATTTAACTTTTTTAATAACTTCATAGATCTGTACAAAACCAATGAGCGTCACGTCATATGACAAACAACCTAGGATACTGTCCTGCGATGCAGAACAGGTTTACAGCGCCATAACCTCAATAGAGTCTTTTACAGGTGATGATTCATGCCACAACAACGAACCCGATCATCAGCCTGAGCGACTCACCTGGACAAAAATGATGAGAACAAGATAAACGCAGCCCGAGGTTCCTCTAAATGAAAGGTGTGTTGAGACAACAGATACGCTGAATCCTCAGAAGAAATCACGGTGCGTGAAAATCATCTTTCACTCCCACGTATCCGAAGACTTCAATCACTGAGACGCAGTTTTGCGCATAATTCGACTGAAATGATGTCTTTTTGTCTCTGAGAAAGCGTAACATAATCCTCTGCCCAACATCACCTGGAGGAGGTTCTGAATGACCCACGCAAAATTTGAACTTACGTGAAAGACTTTATAGTGTTGTCGCAGTTTACAAGAGTATCTGAGATTCCACCTCCGAAACTACAACGAGTGCACCTGTCCTCTCTTCTGATTGGTCGACCGGCCTGGGGATCGGTCACGTGAGGAGAATTCAGGTAATTCTACTATGGCGGTAGGTTGGACTTACGGTTGCCCTGGCAGCGAACAGCGAGTAGCTTTTTCTCCGGTGAAACTTTTTTCAATTTTTTTTCAAGGTGGGGAGCATTCTTGTGTGATCTAAACAAATGAGCCCAACCCTCACCTACTATGTCAATGTCTATTGATAGACAAAATGTCGAAATTAATTGAGACTGTAGCTTAAACCATTTCATTTCGCACAAGGGCTATATCAGCTTCGCATAGAAGAGTAGTGTTCCCACTAGTGGAGTGATGCCACATGTCGGTCTTCAATGTTACAGAAATGACAATGGAAAGATTATTCTAGGCTGTCATTCTTAAAGCCCCACATGAATATAGAATGCAGTGTGTAGGCTACTAGAACAGTGACTTGTTTTATGTTTGTGTGTGACAATTTTGGTGAGAAGTTATATTTCACACTGGTTGATTGCATTAAAAAAGCTGTTAGACAAAGACATTTCAGAGGTGAACAATCCAAGACCTCTATGTTACGCATATCACTGCTATCAGTAGGCTAGATTACATTTGTAGGCAGGGTACTGTCATTGTTTGAGGGAATCCCTTGAGGTCTTGCAACATTTAGTAACTCCCAGCTTGTCCTGACCTGAAGTAAGAGTTTAGTGTTATACAGAAGTGTGGAATGATGCCAGTTTCTACTGTATGTTGGCCAGCAATGTTCCAGTACTGTCTCACACATGCTGGTACACAGTGAACCATCAAGATTTGCAACAAATTTTTTATTTGTTCTATAGATCTCTTTCAGTCTCCTCTCTCTTTCACAAAGAAAATCACAGATATTTATACAATAAATATAAATCACAGTTGTTATTGAAAGATAAACATACATTTAAGCATTCAGTGAGTACATTTCCAACATCTAGAATTTTTAAATAATTTACAGTCACTTTGCAAATGTAAATATTGGCGTATTCATTAAGATGGATCCACACACACACACACACCCACACCCACACACACCCACACACCCACACACCCACACACCCACACCCACACACACACACACACACACACACACACACACTCACCTAAAGGATTATTAGGAACACCTGTTCAATTTCTCATTAATGCAATTATCTAATCAACCAATCACATGGCAGTTGCTTCAATGCATTTAGGGGTGTGGTCCTGGTCAAGACAATCTCCTGAACTCCAAACCGAATGTCAGAATGGGAAAGAAAGGTGATTTAAGCAATTTTGAGCGTGGCACGGTTGTTGGTGCCAGACGGGCCGGTCTGAGTATTTCTCAATCTGCTCAGTTACTGGGATTTTCACGCACAACCATTTCTAGGGTTTACAAAGAATGGTGTGAAAAGGGAAAAACATCCAGTATGCGGCAGTCCTGTGGGCGAAAATGCCTTGTTGATGCTAGAGGTCAGAGGAGAATGTTGCCTGGTCTGATGAGTCTCGATTTCTGTTGAGACATTCAGACGGTAGAGTCAGAATTTGGCGTAAACAGAATGAGAACATGGATCCATCATGCCTTGTTTCCACTGTACAGGCTGGTGGTGGTGGTGTAAAGGTGTGGGGGATGTTTTCTTGGCACACTTTAGGCCCCTTAGTGCCAATTGGGCATCGTTTAAATGCCACGGCCTACCTGAGCATTGTTTCTGACCATGTCCATCCCTTTATGACCACCATGTACCCATTCTCTGATGGCTACTTCCAGCAGGATAATGCACCATGTCACAAAGCTCGAATCATTTCAATTTGGTTTCTTGAACATGACAATGAGTTCACTGTACTAAAATGGCCCCCACAGTCACCAGATCTTAACCCAATAGAGCATCTTTGGGATGTGGTGGAACAGGAGCTTCGTGCCCTGGATGTGCATCCCACAAATCTCCATCAACTGCAAGATGCTATCCTATCAATATGGGCCAACATTTCTAAAGAATGCTTTCAGCACCTTGTTGAATCAATGCCACGTAGAATTAAGGCAGTTCTGAAGGCGAAAGCGGGTCAAACACAGTATTAGTATGGTGTTCCTAATAATCCTTTAGGTGAGTGTATATATATATATATATAGGATGTATATATATATATATATATATATATATATATATATATATATATATATATATATATATATATATATATATACTTTTGTTGAAAGTTGGCTGAACAGCGGAGTCGTCATATGTTCCATCACTCGCTAAGCAGTCGCCTGCTTCTTTCGCTGCTTGTTGGTGAAATGAGTTGTTGGCCCGGCTCAGCCCATGCTGCAACATGGACCCTGCTGAAGCCTGATTTCGGAGGTCCTGTTCCAGTATCGCTGCCGAATCTCTGGCTGCTGTTCTCCTCTTGCCCACGAAAGACCTCCACCAGGGAGCTGTTTTCTCCGTCATTAACTAAACAGATAATGACTGAGTTGCTGTTGTTCCCAATTGCTTCCACATTTGTTATAATACCACTAATAGTTGACCGTGGAATATTTAGTAGTGAGGAAATTTCACGAATGGACTTGTTGCACAGGTGGCAACCTATCATGGTACCACGCTTGAATTCACTGAGCTCCTGAGAGCGACCCATTCTTTCACAAATGTTTGTAGAAGCATGCATGCCTAGGTGCTTGATTTTATACCATGAAAGTGATTGGAACACCTAAATTCAGAGATTTGGAGGGGTGTCCCAATGCTTTTGGCAAAAAGTATTAGTATATATATACTTTAAGGCTTATTATAATAAATAGTTTTATGAATCGTTTTATAATAGCCTAATGAACATGAAATGCTTGCAATTTGATTTGCGCTAAAAGTTTTAAAGGTAAAATATAAATAATGATTACTAAAATGTTCTTTTTATTTGAAGCACTTAAAGACAAAAAATACAGTTTTGGAATAAGATACTATTGCAATCTTTTAATATTAGATTTTTTTCTCACTTTTAATTATATTGATCTGAACTTTTCCATTATAATACTGATTTAATGATTAAAAATATATTTATATTTAAATTATTAAATCCGCATCATAATGTGTTTGAAAAGATTGAGCAGACTGGGTCATCCTGGGTTCATCTGAAAGGCAGATGGAAATCTCCTGGTTTCAGAAGAAGACTGAATGGGTCAGAGGGGGAATGGTCAGGAATGCCTCTCTAGTTATAGTTTCTTTGCACCAGCAACTGGAGGTTAAGCCAAGGAATGCTATCTGAAATAGTCTCTGCTCCCTGTGTGCTGGTACCAGGTACAGTGAGGAATGTCGCTCATAACAGTTTCACAATGTTTCTGTGTGTATGTGAAACAAAGAGAAAGAATGAAAGAATGAGAGCGAGAATGAGAAAAAAAGGAAATATCCAGGAATGTGGTTTTCACAGTATCATTCAACACTATGAGAGAGAGGCTGTCCAGGAAGAGTTTACGATATATTTATGTCACCAGCCGGCTGCATACTTGAGGGACTCCCTTTCTTCCACAGGGATCGAAACCACACATACTAGCCACGTTACATATTAACACATTACAATGAATATGTACTGCTCATACAAATGTATGCATGCACTCACTGCATTTTTTTATAGTATTACAGAATATTGCAAAATTACACACACACATATATATATATATATATATATATATATATATATATATATATATATATATATATATATATATATATATATATATATATATATATATATATATATATCTACAGTGGATTATTTTTTTATGAAAAATACCACAAGTTCATTCATAATTGTATGCATTTCATAAAATTAAGTCAGTTATAGGTTTCAAAACATTAAGCAATAAATGTTTCTTCAAAATGACGACAAGAAGTGTTTCACTTTCTGGTTTTCAAATTTTGTAGAACATTTTTATTGTTACTACACTGGTGGTTTCTTGAGAGGAACTGACATTATACATCTATGAAAAATGACCTTTCAGTTTAAAATGATGGAAAAAGTGGCCTGAGAAAATCTGTACCATATTTTTTTTTTGCTACTTTGATATTTTGTATATTATATAATATATGTATATATAGCGTCCAGAATGCTTTTGGTCTAAAAAGCATCCAAATACTTTTGTCCAAATACTCTTTTGTTAAATATATATTTAACTCTAAATACTTTTCAAACATGCAGCATCACTGACCTGCAGATGTACTGGCCTGTATAATAGATTGCTGAAGTTACAGGTGCACCATTCAATGTTTGCCTCTAGGTGTTTTATTTCAAATGGACATCAAAACAAAAAGGTCTTGGCTGAAATATGTCATCTCTCTCTTTCTGTGTGACCACTCCCTCTCTCTCTGTCTTTTCTCTCTCTTTCTCTTTGAGCATAAGAGAGGAAGAGACGATAGAGAAAAACAGCCTGTTGGACTGGTAGAGTGGGTCTCTTCATTCGGAAACAGCAATTTATCTCTCAATGTGCTTACTGTGTGCTTACTCTGTGTGTGTGTGTGTGTGTGTGTGTGTGTGTGTGTGTGTGTGTGTGTGTGTGTGTGTGTGTGTGTGTGTGTGTGTGTGTGAGAGAGTCATCTGTATTTTTGCCTGTTCATGTCCTAGTGTGCAATTGTTATACCATTGTGCCTGTGTCTAAAATAAGAACTGGGTCCAAACGTCCAAAAAAGACTGTAAAAAAAAAAAAAAAAAAAAAAATTATTAAATAATACTACAATACATTAAAAATGATTGTTAGGCTTTTGAAAATTTTAAATAAAAAATTTAATATTAATTTCATTTTTTTTTTTTTTTTTTTACACCAATCAGGAATAACATTATGACCCAATATTAGGCATTAGACCCCCAAAGGTGTGCTGTGGTACCAAGATGTTAGCAGCAGTTGCAAGGTGGGGCCTCCATGGATCTTGTTTGTTCAGCACATCCCACAGATGCTTGATTGGATTGAGATCTGGGGAATTTGGCCAAGGCCAAGTCAACTCACCAAACTCGTTGTTGTGCTCCTCAAACCATTCATATACCCCTTTTTGCTTTGTGGCAGGGCGCATTGTCCTGCTGAAAGAGGCCACAGCCACCAGGGAATACAGTTTCCATGAAAGGGTGTACATGGTCTGCAACAATGCTTAGGTAGGTGGTACGTGTCAAAGTAACATCCACGTGGATGGATGTCAGGACCCAAGGTTTCCCAGCAGAACATTGCCCAAAGCATCACACTGCTTCCACCGGCTTGCCTTCTTCCCATAGTGCATCCTGGTGCCATGTGTCCCCAGGTAAGCGACACACGTGATGTAAAAGAAAACGTGATTCATCAGATCAGGCCACCTTCTTCCATTGCTCTGTGGTCCAGTTCTGATGCTCACGTGTCCACTGTTGGTGCTTTTCGGTGGAGGACAGGGCACCCTGACTGGTCTGTGGCGATGCAGCCCCATACACAACAAACCGACACCTTTCTATCAGAACCAGTATTAACTTCTTGAGCAATTTGAGCTATAGTAACTCATCTGTTTTATCGGACCGTGCAGGAACAGTGCAGTGGTTCACCACTGTTCCTTCCTTGGACCACTTTTGATAGATACTGACCACTGCAACGGAACACCCCACAAAGCTGCAGTTTTGGAGATGCTCTGACCCAGTCATCTAGCATCATAATTTGGCCCTTGTCAAACTCACTCAAATCCTTACACTTGCCCATTTTTCCTGCTTCTAACACAAAATGTTCACTCCCTGCCTAATATATCCCACCCACTAACAGATGCCGTGATGAAGAGATAATCAGTGTTATTCACTTCACTGGTCATAATGGTATGCCTGATTGGTGTATATAGCACACATAAACACAACAAGAGTTTTGTGACCACTGTGCTTTACTGTAAATGTCTAGGATACATAAGAGAGAGAGAAAGATAAACCATAAACACATAGAGAGATAAAAACTAAATTAAGATTAGTTAAATACCCAGGCAAGAAGATAAAGCTTTACCCAGATTTAAACTATGGAGACAGGAATCTCAAAGATAAGGGGAGGCTATTCCATAGCCCAGGTCTGACAACTGTGAAAGCACGATCCCCTCTTGACATACCCGGGCTGGGACAGATTCAAGATTCAAGAGTTTTATTTGTCACATACACAGTTATATACAGAATATACAACCGCAGTGAAATGTAAACAGGTCCGCTCCATGGACAGTGCAAATTCACAGTTAAAAAACACAAGGAGGAAATTATAATAGAAATAGAATAAAAGGTACTATATATATATATATATATATATATATATATATATATATATATATATATATATATATATATATATATATGTAGAATTATAAATAAATCAAGTCAAGTAGAAAAAATTAAAATAAAGAAGTGGAATAAAATAAGTGAAGTAAACTGTGCAGTGAGTAAACTGTAGACTTATAAATATGTGGTTAACAAATGTACAAAGAAGTATAATGTGCAAACAGGTTTATAACAGGTTGTTACACAGTAACAATGAGAACAGAAAGTGCAGTGCAATTTCAGTATATCAATGATCACGTGATGTTAAGTGACTGAGTTCAGGAGTCTGATGGCCTGGGGGAAGAAGCTCCTCCTGAGTCTCTCGGTTTTGGCCATCAGGCTTCGGAAGCACTTACCAGATGGCAGCAGTGTGAAATGAGGGTTTGCAGAGTGATTAGAGTCCTTGATGATTTTAGTAGCTCTACCTTTGCAGCGTTTGGTGTAGACGTCCTGCAGAGACGGGAGAGCTGACCCTGAGATACGCTCGGATAAGCGCACGACTCTTTGCAGGGCTTTGCAGTCATGACTGGTGCTATTCCCATACCACGCTGTGATGCACTGAGTTAATACACTTTCTATCGCCCCTAAATAGAAAGTTTCCAGGATAGCTGGTGAAACCCTGAATTTCCTCAGCTGGTGCAGGTGGTACAGTCTTTGCCTGGCTTTTTTCACCTGTGTCTGAATGTGTGCAGTCCAGGTCAGGTCCTCGGAGATGTTTATACCCAGGTACTTGAAGCTGCTCACTCTCTCCACTGGTGACCCGCTGATCATGAGAGGGGAGTATGTCCGTTGCTGTCTCTTCCTGAAGTCCACAATCATTTCTTTGGTCTTGCCAACATTCAGAGAGAGGCAGTTGTCCTGGCACCATGATGTTAGATACTCCACCTCGTCCAAGTATGCAGTCTCATTGTTGTTGGAAATGAGGCCCAGGACAACAGTATCATCAGCAAATTTGATGATAGAGGTGGAGCTGTGTGTGGACAAACAGTCACGCGTGTAGAGAGAGTAGAGCAGGGGACTCAGGACACAGCCCTGTGGAGCTCCCACACTCAGGGTGATGGAGGTGGAGGTGAACTGGCCTACTCTCACCACCTGAGGCCTGCCAGTGAGGAAGTCCTCAATCCAGTGGCAGAGAGAAGAATTCAGGCCGAGATCCAGGAGTTTGGCGGTTAGCTTAATGGGTAAAAGCTATAGTCAATAAATAGCAGCCTTACGTAGTTCCCACTTTTGCTGTCAATGTGAGTGAGGGAGGAGTGGAGGACATGAGAGATGGCATCTTCAGTTGATCTATTGGGACGATAGGCAAACTGAAGAGGGTCCAAAGTGTCAGGAATGAAGGAGCAAATGGTGCTTTTAATGAGTCTCTCAAAGACCTTTCATGACTATAGACGTGAGAGCCACTGGACGATAGTCATTTAGGCAAGAGGGTTTACTGTTCTTAGGGACAGGGATGATAGTGGATTTTTTGAAGGAGGTGGGGACCACAGATGTAGCGAGGGACTCATTAAAGATAGATGTAAACAACCCGGCGAGCTGATCAGCATAGGACCGCAGAACACGACCTGAAATACCATCCGGCACGGCAGCTTTCCTGACGTCCACACGCTTGAGTGCCCTCCGAACTTCATCCTCCGAGACAGAGATCACGTGGTTGTTGCTGCTCTGAGTAATTCCCTCTGACACGTCACTTGGCGGAGTCGCGCTGCCACGATTACATTCAAAGCGAGCGTAGAAAGAGTTTAACTCATTCACAAGTAACGGATCAGCTCTGACCTCTGCAGAGGATTTAGATTCAAAAGAGCAGATGGACCTCAGACCCTGCCACATGTGCCGCGAGTCGTTGAGTTGGAAATGAGACTCCACTCGATCCTTATAACGGAGCTTTGCGGCTTTAACTGCACGTCGCAGAGCATAGCAGGACGATCTGTATTCAGTCATATTCCCCGATAGGAGACCGGCGTTGTATGTGGCAGTGCGTGTGTTCACTGCAGCATGGATTGAATTGTCCACCCACGGTTTCTGATTTGAGAAGGACGTTATTGTTATTGTTTGTGTGGCTTGCTCTGTAAGCGTGTTGATGAAGCAAAGCGCCACATCCGCGAACTCGCTGACATCAGATGAACTCGCCCGGAACATGTCCCAGTCAACGTCATCCAGAGCTGCCTGTAGCGCGGTCTCTGAGTGGGGTGACCAACGCTTAACTTCCCGCCTCACCGGGGGTTCCTGAACGAGCCTTTGTTTGTATTCGGGTGTGAGGAAAATGGCGGCATGATCCGATTTGCCGAAAGCTGGAAGTGACCACGCTTTATAGGCGATTGTAACTCTTTGTGGACCATAGACACCTGCCAGACACGTTCAGATTTAAAAGTTCAGATAAGTAAGAGGGCACAATACCATTTAGGGATTTAAAGATATTTTGAAGTTTCAAGTATTTTGAAATCAACTCTATGACACACCAGCAACCAGTTAAGAGACATTAAAATAGGAGTAATATGTTCACGTTTGCGAACCCCAGTTAAGAATCTGGCTGCAGCCTCTTCCTTGTAATAGAAAACTGGGATATTCCAGCATATGAATAATTACAGTAATCCAGGGGAGATAGGGCGAAAGCATGTTTGAAAAAATCTTGATGTCATGTGTTGATCAAGCTTAAAGGGATAGTTCACCCAAAAATGAAAATGTTATGTTTATCTGCTTACCCCCAGGGCATCCAAGATATAGGTGACTTTGTTTCTTCAACAGAACACAAAAGAATATTTTTAACTCCAACCGTTGCAGTCTGTCAGTCATATAATGCATGTGAATGGTAACAAAATCTATGAGAGTAAAAAAACATGCACAGACAAATCCAAATTAAACCACGTGGCTTGTGACGACACATTGATGTCTTAAGACACGAAACGATCGGTTTGTGTGAGAAACCAAACAGTATTTATATAATTGTTTATCTCTAATACACCACTATGTCCAACAGCCTTGATCACCAAGAGCCATCACTTCCGGCGCTTGCGTAACTACGCCAGATCATGTACAGACCTCATGCACCGGAAGTGATCACGCGCTCAAGGCTGTTGGACATAGTGGTGTATTACTGAAGAAACAAAGTCACCAATATCTTGGATGCCCTGGGGGTAAGCAGATAAACATAAAATTTTCATTTTTGGGTGAACTATCCCTTTAAGGGAGGAATCCAAAATAACTCCCAGACTTTTCAATATGAAACAAAGAAACATTTATGATTCTGTCACAACTTTTCTTATTTGATTGACTCATGTGATCATGTGAACTCTTTGTACAGACTATCAGGTATTTGTGCATCCAATGAAGCACAAGAAGCATTTTGGATCATCTCAAACCATGCTGGAAAACATGATTATCAGATTTTAAACAAACTTATGGAATTTATAGCTTGAGGGCTGCTATTCAACTTTTCACTCAAATTTAGATGCTAATAATGCCATTTGGGTTCTCATCTAATGATTGTTGCGCAATGCCGATCTAAATTTTCTCAATATGCAGTAGGCCTATAACATTACAATATTTCATGGATGCAAGCCAAGACAATCAGTCTATAGCCTACATGACAACACACACGCACACACTTAACAATTTTTGATAATCCGATATGCTATAGTATTCGTAAAGCAACACTAGGTGAGTTTACATGGAGCACTGTACTAATCGGTTTAAAAGTCCAATCCGAATGAAAATGCTCCATTTAAACACCTCAATCGGAATAAAAATGCCCAAACCGAATGAAATTGTAATCGGTTAGAGAGGTGGGTGGGATAAACATTTTCATGAACCGATCAAACGAAAAATTCCACCATGTAAACGACCTCTCCCGATTACTGTGTGGTGGAGCACCAGACTATAATGTTGACAATAGAGGAAAGTTACATTTTCTGAGGTGTTAAACTTTATTTCGTAACAAGTTATTAAGATAATGTTGGAATAATTACACAGACATATAGAATGGCTACACCATCTCATATTGACAGCGTTTGTCCCAGACACTTTTTACTTCAACTGCGCCTGAGAGAAGAATTTATTTTTCTGAGATGATTCTTACACTTTACAGCAAATGAATAGCTTTTATATAACAGTATAACTCCTGGTGGCCGTTGAGAGTGGCCGTGGCAACCGGGAACACATTCCAGCTGCTGGAGAGGACAGCGTCGACATTTCTGATGCGGCCGACAAACTATGTGCGCATGTCACAAAAGGATTCCGATTGAAAGCGTCAGCACATGTAAACACCAGATCGGTTTATATAGCTCATGTAAACAGTCCACAGAATCTTTCAATTGGAATGACAAAAAAAAGTGTGCATGTAAACGGGACTGACATAGGAGGCTGCATTGGCTAAAGATGCACGTTGTTTTATAACAATGAGCGGCAATGTTGTGCATTGCAATGCAGACATGACAGTAATTGGTACCAATCTGGCACACGTACAAGAGCAATCAACTGAATAAATGCCAGGTATAGCCAATCGGAGACTGGCAAAGCACATTCGCCTAACAGAAACCGTGCAAACAGACCATCTCTCAAATTGAAAAAAGCACCACGGCGGATGCTGACAGACAGCCTGCACCAAGCCAAACATCACCACGGCGGGTGCTCTCGCTCTCTCACTTGCAAGGATTGAAAAAAAAAGCCTCTTACATTTTACCTTAAGTTAGACACACACATTTTTAGTATGACTTCTCAACGTTTTTTTCTGTTTGGCGCACATGGCTAATTTGCATACGCGCATAAGACGGCTGGCTCCGCTTGGCAAAAAAATAGAACATATTTGTGAATAAATGTTTTGAATCCTGAATACTGGACATGGTGAGCTTAATATTTTAGTGACAATTTGAGACCCCCTTCAAATTTTGCTTTTAAGGCTTTCAGGGGGTCTCATTCGCACACTGATTATAATGCTAAATGTGTTAAAAGTTAAAACAAAATAAATAAAAAAAACAACCAGCAGATGGCACTGCTCGCATTTACTCCGCACATCTCCACTGGCATAAGGAACAACATCTTGAAGCTTGTGTACTTTTTTATTCTTATCAGCATTGTTTAAAACCTCATATTTGTTTTAGCCAGTCTTGTGTACGCATGTGTGTTATCTAAAAAGAGTAAAGAGATGAAAGGAATCACCTGGTACAGCGCAATGATGTGGAACATCAAACTCACAAGAGCTGCTTGCATTCCTCTCTCTCTCTCTCTCTCTCTCTCTCTCTCTCTCTCTCTCTCTCTCTCTCTCTCTCTCTCTCTCTGACACACACTCAGTTTCTCTCTCCCCTTTCACATCTCTCGGTGTAAAGGTTTTAATTTTTTCCAGATGTAATCCTTTTCACTGGTAACACTAAGGAGAACAACTGATACTTCTCTCCAAACCATCTGTGGCTGACCGTTACAAGGTTCTTGGTTTGTTTCTTCAACGCCTTACAGAAGTTACAGTATTTACGTGAAACAAAAACAGCAGTAAAGTGTTTAATAGTCATGAAACCTGCATTAAATCACTGTGACAAGGAGGTGCTGGTTATTGTTGTTTCACTGTTCACCAACCACTGTGGCATGAGAAACAGAAGTGTGTGTTTTAACAGCCACAGTTCACAGACACTGTGACCAGAGAGAAAGCAATGCGTTTCTACTGCCTCTTCGACGTTTTAGAAGGTTTTTGAGAGAATGCATAGGTATAAATGAATACAGACCATGGTCTTTAGTCACTTCTACCTCAATCAATTCCAGGGGTCCTCATATACACTTAAAATTATTTTATTTTATTTTTTATTTTAAAGGCCAGAATAAACTATACAACTTTTAAAATATGACAGACTTAAGACATGAGGCATCACACACTTCCCGACTGTGAATCATACATTAAATGACTGAGGATCATATACTACCATACTTTTAAAACACAACAAATTACAGTTTTTCTGAATTGCTAAAAACATATTTCTTGAAACCATCACTCATTTTCTCAAAACCTTAAACACAAATCCAAATCTTCAAACTACGTTCACAAAACTCTTCTGGCAAAATCAATCAGTTACCTCAAAACTATTTCACCTGTTCTCAAAATCAAACAAAGCTTTCAGATCATACACACATGAGTCAATACAGTTCACAAGGAACTGAATTGCTAAAACACTAAACCCCATTCTCCGAACCAAATTCTCAATTGCCTAAACCAATCTGTCGATTAAATCACTTTGTTTCTGCAAAACCTTAAACGTTCAGGCAGTTAGACACTGTTCGCAAATCTCATGCCGTCTTTTTGCAAAACTCTGAACACATTCTCACTCACTAAAACAACATTTCACACTGTGATACATTTGTGTTGCAAAAGGCAAAAGTTAAACACAACTAAAACACAGTTGTCATCGCTTACACACAACGACTCAAAACTGTTCACACTTATTTCTAATGATGTGATCAAACCAATTGTATAAAAGCCAGTTCAGAGTGCACAGATGCACTGAATGATGATACAAACAATAAATGGAAACGATCTGAGAGGGAGGGGAGGAAGAGTATGTGTAAGAGATGGTGGATGAAGAGGAAGAGGCTGAGGATGAGGATGAGAAAGACCAAGGTGTGGAGAATATTGTCAAGACTGGATCTGGCACAACAGAGGGTTTTCCCCTTTACCTGGCAAGAGACAACATTGCCTGTGGAGTACTCAACAATATTCTTGATCTGACTGCACTGACACTATTGGATGAGAACTGAACTGCTTTACAGAGCTGCTTTATAGATGAAATAAACTAATTTAATAATTAATGATCTTTACAATGGAACTGAATCAACACTGAACTGACTTCATTGACACTTTTTGTCAATTTTCTTTTAGAGCTGCTGTACAGCCGAAATGAACTCTCTTTGCATCACTGATAATCATTTTCACTGTAAAGCTGCTTTGAAACAATCTGTATTGTATAAAGCGCTGTTTACATAAAGGGGACTTGACTTGACTCAGGTCGGGCCCAACATGAATACCTCATACCTGAATATCCTCAGCCTCTTCCTCTTCCTCTTCATCCACCATCTCTTACACATACTCTTTCTCCCCTCCCTCTCAGATCGTTTCCATTTCCGTTTCCATTCATTGTTTGTATCATCATGCTCATCTGCTGAGGCAGAATCGATCTCTCAGTGACCTTGATTTTGCAGATGCACAACTTTTTTTTTTTTTTTTTTTTTTTTTTTTTTGCCTTACTGTTTTCAGCTTAGAGTTTTCTTATGTGTGTTTTTACATTTAGACTGCTGTATTTTTACAATACAGTTTTTCAATGCACATTTTCTGAAAGCATGCCTCATACACACAAATCAAAACACACACACACACACACACACACACACAATGGGCAAAACCCCTCAATTCTCCTGCAAAATGAAACTTTACATTCAAAACAATGTTATTTCTTCTCAAAATGGTATTTTGTTTTCAAATGACACACACAAACCATAATGTGAATAGACATTTATAAGATCCAGTTGAACACTGATGTGCTCAAAAAAACACTTCTTCTCCAGTCATCATAATGACATCTTGTTTTGGTTCAGTGTTACACTTACTACAGACAGTACATACATAAGTGTGTTGTAAAATATTTGAGAATATAGTTTTTGTACTCAGAACACAAAAATACATGGTAACAAATATATTTTATTTTTCCCACAAAAACAATGTACACAGTGTACATCCCAACCAACACAAAGTTGCACATACAGTGGTCTACAAACAACAGAAGAATTTACTGTATACAGTTACAGTAAAAAAAAAAAAAAATTCACTATTCACTATTACCTCTCTTACCATAGTGCCACACTTTAAATATCTTGGCAGTTATCTATCTAGTGACTGTGGCATGGATCAAGATAATCAATACAGGATCAAGCAGGCTGCATCTTCATTCGGGAGGCTGAGGAAAAGAGTTTTTAGCAACACTAATTTAAATCTACACACAAAGATTGCTGTTTATCGGTAAATCTGCCTCACCACCATGGTTCTGAAACATGGACTATCTATGCTCGACATCTGAAAATGTTGGAATCTTGTTGAGATCCTGCAAAAAGCTAACTGTTGGAGTATAGAAGCAACCCTAATGCTCTACCAACTTAGATGAACAAGCTTGGTCATGTTGTGAGAATGCCATCAAGTCTCCTTCCACGTAAGGTATTGTACGGTCAATTACATCTTGGCTGCCGTTCTGCAGGAGGTCAAAAAAAGAGACTTCTTGGGATTAACCCCACATCCCTGGAAAGTAGCGCCATAAACCGCACACTCTGGCGGCAACTCTGTCAGAATGGAGTACAAAGCTATGAAGACAGGAGAATTGAACTTCACCTGTCTAAAAGACATCAGAGAAAGCAGGCCCCCCAGCCCCCCCAAGACAATCCGGAGAGATTTTTATATGCCCTGTCTGTAAAAGACAGTGTGCTTCCCGCATTGGACTATACAGTCATCAAAGAACGCACAAATCATAGAGGAAGTCATCATCGGACGACGATGGACTACCAGAGAGAGTGTGTGTGTGTGTGTGTGTGTGTCAAGCTCCCCTTACTCTGTCTGCATTGCTTGCATCCATTGTTCAAAACCTATAACTTGACCTTTGGCCTATTTTAAAGCCATGATTGGTTGGTGTTAAGTAAAGCAATGAGTGTTTGCACACGTGAGGAGTTAGTGTGAGGCACTGATGAATTAGTGTGGCATTTTGATTGGTTGTGTTTGAAAAAGTAAATCAATATACTTCCTCTTAGATTGTTGTGTGTTACATAGAGAATTGTGTGTTGTGTTTTGCAAAAAGTGTTTTATGAAACTGAAAACTCGGAGGCCGAGAATTAGTGTATGGTTTTGCACATTTGGTGTGTGGTTCTGGAGTTTGAGTGTCAGGTTTCAAAAACTGTGTGAGCTTTCCTGTAGCTCAAACAATACGAGCGTGGCACTAGCAATGCCTAGGTCATGGGTTTGATTCCCAGGGAAAGCAAGAACTGACAAAATGTAAAAATGTGTACCTTGAATGCAATGTAAGTCGCTTTGGATAAAAGCGTCTGCCAAATGTGTGACAAGTAAGGATTTTGTGTGTGAGCAGTTGGAAAAAACTGTGTTTCATCTATAAAGCAGCTCTGTGATGTCCTCGTTCAGCTCAGTTCAGTTCTCATCCAATAGTGTCAGTGCAGTCAGATCAAGAATATTGTTGAGTACTCCACAGGCAATGTTGTCTCTTGCCAGGTAAAGGGGAAAACCCTCTGTTGTGCCAGATCCAGTCTTGACAATATTCTCCACACCTTGGTCTTTCTCATCCTCATCCTCAGCCTCTTCCTCTTCATGAATGTAATTTGCAGCCGGGGTGTCTAGCAACTCTCCGTTGACTTGCGAGCTGGAAAAATCAAACTCTGGTCAGGCCTTAACAGGGCTTAACATAATGACGGCAGAGTTATTACGATTCTGCATGCTAGTTGTAAACAAAGAAGTTAGCGAACAGCGGCCTTTTGAATCGGCTTTGGCTGCGACTCTGGAAGACTTGGAGTTAAGCTTTTCTTTGAGAAAAGAACAAAGGACGGCACTGAAATCATTTGTAAGAAAGGAAGTTTTGCGTTTAATCTATCAACTAGCTCCGCTTCACCTTCTTCGTTGCTCTGGTTGGTTTAGCGCTATCCTATTGCTTGCAGAGGGAATCTGAAAGACAACCGTTTATCCCGCCCCTCAGATTGAGCCCTGCCAATGGTGTTGGGTCTGGCTTGTCAGGCTATTTGATCACATCATTAGAAATAAGTGTGAACAGTTTTGAGTCGTTGTGTGTAAACGATGACAATTGTGTTTTAGTTGTGTTTAACTTTTGCCTTTTGCAACACAAATGTATCACAGTGTGAAATGTGTTTTAGTGAGTGAGAATGTGTTCAGACAAAAAGACTGCATGAAATTTGCAAACAGTGTCTAACTGCCTGAACTTGTTTAAGGTTTTGCAGAAAAAGTGATTTATTTGACAGATTGGTTTAGGCAATTGAGAATTTGGTTCAGAGAATGGGATTTAGTGTTTTAGCAATTCAGACTGTAACACAGGAACATGATTCCCTTTGAGACGCACCACAAAAATCGTCTAAAAATAAAAAAACATACTTGATACCTTGACTGGATCTGAAGGTTAAAATCTGAGTCTGTGCCTATATTTTCAATTGAATCTGTCAACGACTGGCATGGACTTCCTGCAAATAGCATTGAAAAAATCTGTGCAAAATCAGTTAGAAAAAGTGAAAGGGTTGCAGCATTGTTTTTGTTGCAGTTTACTCTTTAAATATCTTCCTTTTTCATTCTATTAGTCATACAGGTTTGGAACGACATAAAGGCAAGTAAATGACAAAATTTAGATTTTTGGATGAACTGTCATCTAAAGGATTTTGCATGATGCCAATTGACGAAAACACATGCATGTGTCTGAAGTTTATTAATACGCAACTGTTTTCGTGCATTCACTCCACATATAATAAACACTCGCTCCATACTGTGTAAAGGGCAGTAGAGAGTTAAAATCTGTGGAGCAGATCTAGGTTAAAGAACTTAATGACCCAACCAGCTGCTGCTCATGTCAACCCCTCAAATCTCTTTTCCTCTTCTCCCCCTTTTTCTCTTGTTCTCACGAAAACCGATACAGAGATATACACAGTTGCAAGCGCTAAAAATCCTGCAGACAGACAGGAATGTAAAATAATTTACACTTTCATTCATCATAAAACAAAGAGAGAGTACCACAAATGCATTCACACACATGCATAAATAGTCAGGTTTTATAGTCAGGTTTTGAAGTTTATCATCTTGCACTTGAATTGTTTGGGTGAATGAATGACTCTAAATGAGTGACGTGTTTTTATGGAAAGCTGTTGTTCATCAATAAGGCAGCATGTGTTTCCAATAGAAAACCTTCCTGCTTTCTCAGAGAGGGTGATCGTTACTAAGAGACATGCCCCCATGAGAGAGAGACTGAGAAAGAGGTGTTTGCATGTGTGTATGCATATATGTATATGTGTTTGTGCTGTGAGCTGTAGAAACACTATGCAGTTAAACACACTGTACAGAGATGCGACAATGTCAGAACGGAAGTTGTGTCCCCAGCTAACAATTTTGGATTCAGGAAGGAACACCTAAAAATAACAATTTTGTAGAGGTTCCTAGTAGCTTGTCACACAAAAAGCTCCCTGCAAAAAACCTTAAAAAGAACATTCCTAAACCATTAAAAAAATAGCCAATGTTTGCTTGAGTGTATAGTACTCACGTACACTATATTGCCAAAAGTATTGGGACACCCCTCCAAATCATTGGATTCAGAAGGTAGACACCTTCTACAAACATTTGCGAAAGAATAGGTCGCTCTCAGGAGCTCAGTGAATTCATGTCACCAACTTTCTGCAGAGTCAATAGCTACATACCTTCAAAGTTTGTATGGCCTCCAGATTAGTGTGTAGAGAGCTTCATGGAATGTGTTTCCATGGCTGAGCAGCTGCAACCTGATAGAACACCTTGGGGATGAATTAGAGTGGATGAATTGGGGATGACTTTCTCATCCAACAACAGTGCCTGACCTCACAAATGCACTTCTAGAAGAATGGTAAAAAAATTCCCATAAACGCACTCCTAAACCTTGTGGAAAGCCTTCCCAGAAGAGTTGAAGCTGTTATAGCTGCAAAGGGTGGGCCAACTCCATATTAAACCTTACAGATTAAGAATGGGATGTCATTAAAGTTCATGTGCATGTAAAGACCGGCGTCCCAAAACTTTTGGCAATATAGTGTATATGAGAATGCTCTCCTGGTTTGTGTACAAGTGTGCTCTATGACTTTGTGTGCATATTGATTATTTTACAGTAGGCCTAGAGATGCTAAACACTCTGCATCAATCTCCGGCAACAGGCACTTTATTACACATCCTGCCATTTCTCATTCTCTATCTGTCTCTTTCTTTTTTCTCGTAGCCTCCTTCCCCATGGCCCCTTTTTACTTGTTTCTCCTCCTTCTCTCTCTATTATGTTCTTTCCATTCCCTGCTATCTGTTTTGCACTTTTCAAGGATAATGCCATATGGCTTTTTTTCTCTTTCTCCCCTTATTTACCTCCATCGCCTGTTGTTTATTCTTTCCAATGTAACTTGAATTAAGCCCGTTGTGTGGTGTGATCATATTATTTTGTCCAACAAACACATTTTGTATACACACAACAGTTTTCTTCATCATGGCTTAGCATGTGCAGTCCATTCAAGTCAGGACCAGACAGGAAATGACCCCCGGGTGTAGGGGTTCCTCACTGGAAACACACACATGCGAACACATTTCAAAGTGCAGAGACGATATAAGCATGTTTGTCCATATCATTCTGCATCATTCTGTTGCTTTTAAGACACTGAAAAGTTTGGCATTTTGTCCACTCAAACTTGCTAATTCTTTGACATAAATATATATGTTTTTTTTTTTTTTTTTAGAAGATCCAATCGGAAGTCAAAATAATTATCAACACTGCTCGTGGCAGCCCTCCTCCATGCTGAATGTTTGAGCTAAAAGGAAATATGAAACATCTGGACCTTTCGCTTAATTGAGTGGACGTTATTTATTATGTTCTTGTTGGGTTTAGAAAAGTAATGAAAAATTGAATTATTCCACGATAACTTTTCTTTGACAAGCTATTTCTTCACGAATATATCAAACTTATAAATTCAAGCGTTTTGCAATTGAGTGAAGTCTGCCCACGCACCCAAGAGAGAACGCTCCTCAATCCTTCCCACGACCTGGCACACGGCCTGAGACAGAAATTTGGTCTGAAATTCCCTGTCTTTACTTTTCTATTTTTCTTCCCTGGCGGTGCTTTTTAAACAAGCAGCGGAGTCCAAGATCGAGCCTCACGGGACCTTCGTGGGAAGAATGTTCATTTGCGTTGCCTGTGCACACATGTAGGGTTGGGAACCAAGCACTTGTTCTTATTCAGAACTGGTTCCATTTTTTAAATAAATATAACGCAACCCAGTAATTTTCATGATGTCAGTTCTGTTAAAGTTGTCATGAAATGGAAGTCGCAAAAGTCTTTTATTCCCTATTGTGACGTATACCCGTATATATAGAGTGAAACAGCTTCTCGAACAAGAAAAATATGTAGGGCGGGACTTGATTTTGTCCATCGGGAATTGATTGGATCGTTGTCATTTGCTATTGCTGTGATCTTGTGTGATTGACAGGTTGACCCGCCCTCACGCCATAAAACACGTCATCAGAGAAGAGATGTTATTGCAAAAGGGAGGGAAAGTTATTTTGATTAAAGAACATGAGGACACATGAATTGAAAAAAAAATTATGTGAATGGTAAAACATTTATAATAAATACACCAATATTCCATTAAAAATAAGATTGGTCCATTTTGATTTCATGGTGACTTGGTGATTCTGGAATGTGCATTTTTAGTACAGAGCACTGCATTAAAAATACTCTGACCATGTTTTCTGCAACATTGCTAGCAGGGACGTCACTAGAGATTTGTGGATGGGGGGGATAAGCGTGTTTTAGCCAGGTCTGGGCATATTTCCCCTAGATTTTTTCCTCATAACGTCTTTACATTCATGTATTTTTAGAGTAACGGTTTAAAATCAATTGAAATAATGTTATTTTTGGTCAAGGTTGACTAAAAGCATACCTGTCTCATAGTTTGTCTCCTAGACACTGATTTTAATTACTTAATTTTTATCCCAGTAAAGAATGTAAAGTCCCCATCGATCCAACACCAACAAAAGGAACAAAAAGGACTGTACTTAAAAATGGTTAATAGTCAAAATACTTCTTGGATTCTCTGGACATAATAGGTGTGGACCCAATGGGTGGAGCTTGACCTTTAGGAGTAGGGATAGAGACAGAGAGACACGCGTCATAATCTGAAAACCACGCCCACCGGGTGTCCATCTGGATGCCTCTCCATTGACTTTGTATTGCGTGAAGCTGCCTCCTTGTCATTTCTGACTTATAACAAAAAACAGAACAACGCCTAAAAGCTGCTATGTGACAGGGTGTACAGCAAACAAGCTAAAAACGCTAAAAAGTTTTTATGAGCTGTCGACCCCCCCAAAAAAGAGCGATTAAGGACACAAACGTGGATACAGGCAATTGAGACAGAGCGCAATGCGTCATACTCTGAGGGGAACGTAATCAGTGACAGGATATGATAAAACAAAACATTCATTATTTTTAACCATGTCAAAGGATTATTTCACCACCCTATATGAACCTGAGAGGCACATGTTGGCACACTGACTGTCAAGATCCCACAATTTACCCATTCTTCCTGCTGATGCTTCACATCTTATTGCCTTTGTCTCCTTAAGGCTGGCTTCTATGGTTCAGTAGCTTATAAAAATGTAATTATGTTTTTTTAGCTTGCTTTCTGTACATCCTGTCACACAGCTTTTAGGCATTGTTCTGTCTTTTTGTTAGAAACAAGAAATGACAAGGAGGCAGCTTCACGCAATACAAAGTCAATGGAGAGGGTCTCTATAGGCTTATTGGTAGGGTTAGGGTGTGGCTGGACCTTCAAGCACCACCCATTACATCCAGAGAGTGGGAGCTGGACATCAAGCTCCACCCATTACATCCAGAGAGTGGGAGCTGGACATCAAGCTCCACCCATTACATACAGAGAATGGGAGCTGGACATCAAGCTCCACCCATTACATCCAGAGAATGGGAGCTGGACATCAAGCTCCACCCATTACATTCAGAGAATGGGAGCTGGACATCAAGCTCCACCCATTACATCCAGAGAATGGGAGCTGGACATCAAGCTCCACGCTTAGCACCACTTGTTGTACTGATCTCTCGAGAAGATCATGTTTATAATCTCACTGAATTTCCAGAATTGTTATGCCCTTCAAAAAAAATCTCATTCAAAAATGTAGACTAAAATTTATATAAAGTTAGACCAGTGCAGTACACTTCTTGAAAGAATGACTTTGTGAACTGGTTGTTTTTAGTGAATAAAAACAAACCAAAAAAAAAAAAAAAAACACTTGAATTTGTCTAAACAGCTACAGACTCACTAACTGACTCTGATTCGCAAGTCATTTTAGTCACTTTAGTCAGGTCTGTCCGTCCATCTAAAAATATTTGAACCATTAATTAATTTTAAGCAAATATTAATGAATTAAATATGTTATGATTTAGTATTTTTAGGGCCAATTATTAGAACTGGTTTATGCTGCCTCTAAAAGTTTGTAAAAAAAAAAAAATCTTTCTAAAGTCTGTTTAAACAAACCAATTGCAATAACTTTTCCTGATTTATGGAACAACAGACTGCGAAAGGGCAGTAAATGCAATAGGAATTGTGTTTTTATTTTTATTTTATTTTTTATCCCCTACATTTTTAAAGTACTAAAAACACCCTTAATGCAAAGGAATCATTAAGATTAATCTGAACCAGAATCTCTAGATCCGATTCCTAGACACAAGTGTGTATGTCGTGTGACTGAAATGTCCACATCTGGAGGGGATGGGGCGGGGTGATCCGTGCCTGAACTCGGAGATGACTATGGTGTGTGTGTGTGTGTGTGTGTGTGTGTGTGTGTGTGTGTGTGTGTGTGTGTGTGTGTGTGTGTGTGTGTGTGTGTGTGTGTGTGTGTGTGTGTGTAATCTGCAACAGATGACTTCTTGGGGGATGAGAGAGTTTGACGGAGGCAAATGTTTCCTTGGTTGGATCTGTTCGCAACGGTTGTGCATGGATATCTCAATACAGCCTCAAATCGCTATGCCATCGTGCTATACCTAAACACAATCTAAATGTCTGTACTCGGGAGGCATTGCATCCGTAAAACTTTCATTCCTGGTGAGGAAGACATTGGCGAACCTGGACTGAAACAAAGGAATGCATTGAGTGTGGTGTTGTTTGCGTGTCACTGGAATGGCATATTTGCTCTACAACTTTCTTTTGCTAGGCAGCGGAGCGCTTTTATTCTTCGCGCCTGTTTGCACCATTTGCCCTGAAACATGCGACTGCCAGCACGCGCAGCATATCCTGTGCGCAAATCGCGGTTTGCGCGCGGTGCCCAAACCGCCGCAGGTGGACCGCGCAGGGGACGTGCGGGTTCTTGGTCTTGCGGGAAACTTCATTCACAACATCAGCGCCTTCGACTTCATGCGCTATGGCAACCTAATGAGACTTAATCTCCAGTTTAACCAAATAAGGAATATACACCCTAAAGCATTCGAGAAACTTTCCAAGCTGGAGGAACTATATCTGGGAAACAACTTAATCTCGGCAATACAACCAGGGACTCTACAGTCGCTGAACAAACTCACGATATTATATAGCAATAGCAACGGACTCAAGGACATTACTTCCGAATCTTTTAGTCATTTAAATAGTTTAGTAAAACTGAGACTTGATGGAAATTCCATTGCGTTTTTAAAAGAATCCGTTTTCAAATGTCTGACAAATTTAATGTTTCTGCATTTAGAATCGAACCAGCTTCGCCATATTGACCGCAATGCGTTTTCGCGGCTCAGCAAACTTCAGTTTTTAAACCTATCAGACAATAAACAAACAGAACTACGCGATATTTTTATGTTTTCTCATCTCAAGTCACTAACAGCTCTTCTAATAACAGGCAACCAAATAAGGCACATTGGAAATCACGTCTTTCAGAATTTGAAAAAACTAACAAAACTTTCACTCAGCCACAACAAGATATTAAAACTGGATAACGATTCGCTCAAAGGGCTCGTGCGCGTCAAAGACTTCGAGATTGACAAGAACGAGCTGACGGAGATCCAGGCTGGTCTGCTGGACCCGCTCGAGCGCATCGAACACATCGACTTCAGTGACAATCACATATCCCGCGTGGACCCCCGTGCTTTCGACCATCTTTCACATCTAAAAACCTTAAAGTTGAAAAACAACCGTCTTATGAATCTCTCCGGCGGAATTTTCGCCTCAAATGGCGTTTTGTTTCACGTAGAACTGAATGGGAATAACTGGATTTGCGACTGCCGGATGGAGAAGCTTAAAAGCTGGATGACGCATGCGCATTCTCAGGGAAAGCTGTTGACCGTGTTTGTGCGCTGCCTTCACCCCCCAGCGCTGGCGGGAAAATACTTGGACTATGTCAACAACTCGCAGCTGAGAAATACGAGTGGCTATTGCGAGTCTCAGCCAATGGAGAGCCGTGGAGCAGTAATAGAGACGTCGATTCCCAAGGAGGAAAGGGAGAAGCGAGAGGGAGAGAAACATGAAGAAGTAGGGGTCCAAGGAGATGAGGGGGAGAAAGAAAGAAAGAAGAAGAGGAAACTGGTCAGCTCAAGGCCAAGACCCACAGCTGGGAAAAATGACTCCTTATCTAATTTTTCCACAACAGTGTCCACGTTCCTGACAGGCCACAACACCCACAACCACAGCACTTTTGCTTTGGCCCAACAGGAGCAGTTCAACCTGCCCTTACAGGACAGAGCCAAGCATCATGACTCAAGAATCACAGTGATCTCTGATGCATGTCAATTCAACCATCACTCCATCCTGAATGTTAGCGTGGAAGACGTCACTTCCAGTACAGCCACAGTCCACTGGAGCACAACTCCCGATGTTGAACTAATTCATGGGAAAGAACTTCTCTTTCGGGTTTTATTTGACCGTTTCGGCCATACTTTTCGCTTCCCACGCTATGTTTACACAGATGGATCTGACCAGGCGGTGACCCTCCAAGAGCTCCGTCCAGACTCCACCTACATCACCTGTGTGGAGAGCGTAGTGGATGGAGCTTTGTGCCAGGTTGCCCCCAGAGATCACTGCACTGGATTTGTCACCCATTTGCCCTCTGTGACAAGTGAGGTCAATCTACAGCTCGTCACAGTAGCAGCCCTTACAGCCAATGCTCTGCTCCTTCTTCTGGTGGGTGGAATCTGGCTGGGGCGTGTGTTGAAGAAGCGGATCAGAAGCAGGAAAACGTCCGCTCATGCACACGTACGTCACATGTACTCAACCAGGCATCCGTTTCGCTCCACTGTGGCTACTACCTGTGTCTCTTCTGAATTCAGTGGTTACCAGAGTGGCAGACAACTGGCTGAAGAAGGTGACCTCATCCAGTTCCCCGGCGAGCGTTTCTTTGACAACAGCCCTGCACGAAGAGATGATGATGTCATAATGCTTAGATACTCAGACTGAAGTGTCTTGTGTGTCTGAAAATAGACACTTTTGGAAAAATCATTTTGGCCACTGAAATTCTGAAACTCTTTTCTTTTGGTTGATTGTCTAAGCCTCGGCTGCTGGTTGGCAGAATTGCTTGGTTTTGGAATGAATGTCTTTGTTGAAAATGTATTACTTATTTACCCTGTACAGATATACTGTATATCAATTGAAGTACAGCACAAAAAAAATAAAAAATCTTTTGTTAAATTTGATACTTTTCACCTTTGTCATTGCTTTTTTGTTGTTGCAATAAATATATAGACGTTAATAGTGATTGTGCATACTAATGCTATTTTGTGTGTAATGTTTTCAATGTTTTTTCCTCGATTCTTTTTTCTTTCCTATTTACAACGGCCCTGATTCAATGCATTTCGCACAGCCTTGCCGTTAGTTCCAGGATTTAGCACACACAGCTGTCACTGAAGCTATCAAAGCATTTACACTGAAAGTGGCCAAAAACAACAACACATGTGCACACAGTGTTACTCCACATACTCCAGGAGTAAAACTAAATGAGTGTCCCTGAGAAAGATCAGCTATAAAATAAAATAAAAAGCATGAGGAAGAGTGTGAGAAGACAGATATACAGATATACTGTATATCAATTGAAGTACAGCACAAAAAATATTTTGTTAAATTTGATACATTTCACCTTTATCATTTTTTGTTGTTGCAATAAATATATAGACGTTAATAGTGATTGCATACTAATGCTAGTTTGCAATGGTTTCAATGTGTTTTTCTTTATAACTAATTCAACTCTGTTCTTACATTCAAAACTCTACAATGCCAAACTGCTAGGATACTGCTTGCTTTTCTGCAAAACTCCACCATAAGATGGCGCAATAAACAATAAAACGTTTTCACAAGACTTGAACTCCAACACTGTCTAACCACATTTCAGCAATCATTTATTTAAACTGTCACCCATGCAATCAAACTCTCAGAATAATGTCTTGACCGCACTGTATGTACAAATCTGGGCACGTTAATACACTAAAGGCAGCAGTTGTATCACAGCGTTATGAAATTATTGCGATGGACTGTGAGAAAAGAGATCAGAACATATGGATACAGATATTAAGTGCTTTTAATTCAAAATGGCCACAAATGTGTACAAAAATAGATAAATATTTCAAAAAACCTGTACATGCATAAAACAGTTTAAACCTGTAGTGTTTACAAACATTCTATTTTTGCAGATTCATAATTCCATATTCCACAGAATGTAAAGCCATTTATAAGAGATAGCACACATGCTTGCATGTCATTTCCAGGAAATGTCCGTATAGACATTTTGATTGTCTCTGAACCAGTTATTGTGAAATGATGTTATGCCGTATTGAGAATACTGTAAGAGCATTTCTAGTGCCAATGAGTGCGATTAGTAATACATGAGTCCTTTACCATCATTCCTATACATGCTTCTGAATTCGGCTATATAATGATGAGCATGTTCCGTCAATCCAAAATTCACATAGGTAATGTGATACCTGATAATTTACCAAGGGGCCACTGACAATATTTACAGCGAAGACAAACATGTAACAACAGCTTTAGCTGCATCATCGTACATTTATAAAACTAGAGATTCCTATTTACAATTACAAATTTACAACTGCCCTGATTCAATGCATTTCACACAGCCTTGCCGTTAGTTTCAGGATTTAGCACACACAGCTGTCACTGAAGCTATCAAAGCATTTACACTGAAAGTGGCCAAAAAACAACAACACATATACACACAAATGTGCACACATACTCCAGGAGTAAAACTAAATGAGTGTCCCTGAGAAAGATCAGCTATAAAAAGAAGAGCATGAGGAAGAGTGCGAGAAGACAGATAGAGGTACGAAGTGGGCGAGAGACAGAAAACTGAAAACTAAATTTAGTGAGTGGAAAAGGACAGTTTGTTTTCCAGCAATGTAACAAATAACAGAGAGGTAAAATAAAACCACTGGAAACACCCATCTGACCCTCGGCTGATTTCCTGAGATGACAAGGGCCATAAATATAAACAGACTTTTGATTAATTATTCTATTCTTTAAGAACAATACACACATATATGTGATGCATACATTCCCTTTTAGTCAGAAATCCAAGTTTAAAACTCTGAATTTAACATTTTGCTGTTCTGTTTTGCTTTTGCACTGATGGGTACCTGTTTGGTTATAGGCGCCCTGACCATATGGCTCTGAAGATGAAGTTCTCATCATTCTGTGTCTATGTAGAAGCATGTTATAGTTGTATGTTGTTAGTTAGGGTGGGAGTGTGTGTTGAGGTGAGTGTGTAATAGAGTCGAACTTGAGGTTGAGATGCTGTTGTGTTGAATGGCATGTTGCTGGACAGGACTTCCTGTTGGGCTACCTACTCCACCTAAACATGAATACGAAAGGAGTTCATTAAAATGATGGGTTTTCAAAATATATAAAACAATATACACATTATATGTAATAAAACACAATATAAATACGTTTTTGAGTATTTTACTCTCACCAAGGCTGCATTTGAATTAAAATACAGTAAAGCAGTAATATTGTGAAATATTAAAACACTTTAAATAACTATTGTAATATAATTTAATATATTTTAAAATCCTGTAATTTATTTCTGTCAAGCCATTATTCCAGTCTTCAGTGTCACCTGATCCTTCAGAAACATTTATCTTCTATCAGTGATGAAAACTGCTTAGTTTTTTTGTGGAAACTCTTCGATCAAAAATGACCGAAACATTTTACGTTTTGAAATTATTATTATTTTTTGCTTCATTGGAAAGGGATGATACTTGGGTGATTCTCAATGTCCCTCCTCGTTTCCTCGCTCCTCCGACCTCCATCCTATGACCCGGAAACCAATGGAGCTCAGCCATCTTGTAGGACATCTCAACTCTCTAATTGAACCGCGAGGATCGAGGAGTGAGGAGGCTTCCTGAGGAGTCATGAGTGAGGATACACAGGTGTATCCTTTGCGGAAGTGTTTTATCGACTAAACGTGATGCACGTATAAATTCTCCTCCCCCTTCACATCTTGCCAGTTTATTCATTATTATAATTCTAATTATCATTATTGTTTACAAGCACAAGACACAAGTGTATGTCAAATTACAACAACTGTAGTAGGACAGCTGCAGAATTATATCAAAGCACAAGAAAATGAAACAAACTGTAATACTATACAACAAATAAAAGCATAATAACTGGGAATAATTTATTGTTAATAATAACTGGTAATATATTAAAAAAATATGGACAAATGTAGTATTTTGTGGAGGTTGAAACTATTAAAATATAAATAATTATCGCTAATGTTCAAGAATGTTCATCATTAATTGACAACGCTTTGAAGTGACGCTAAAGGGAGCGGGATATATCATTTCACTTGATTCAATTCCTCCGTCTTTTCCTTGCGTCCTTCCCTCGCATCCTGGAGCTAAGACGCAAGGAAAGGAAGCTAGGAAAGGAATCGAGGATGCGCAAATAAGAATTGAAAAGCACCCTTGGTGACTTTTGTCACATTAGCGATGCGAACACAAAACAATAATGGAGATGATTTGGTTATGTTAAAGGGTCGGAAAAAAAATAGTCACACTTGGCTCCTTCGCGGTCAAAAATAGGAAATGAATAGAAAATACGCAAAAATACAAAAACTCAGGGAATCTTTTGATGATACAAACCACAAAACAGACACACTCACGTAAACACACTCACAGACACACACACAAACCACAATATTATACGCACACAAATGAACTGGTGTTGCTGTGTCAATATGGTAAAACTGAGCCAAAAGACTCAAATAAGAGGTTAAAATCAGATCAGACACAGATTTATTATGCTGTGATAAAACATACCTGTTCATTTTTGTTACATTTGTATTGAATTTTGATGTTATGTGTCCAAAATGTTCTCTTCCCTGCTTAGGTTTGAATGTAATAAAATTAATGCAAAAACTGATACTTCAAATCAACACACACACACTTGACCAAAAGTAGTCTTTTAGAACTTAATAAAAATAAGTATTTATGTCTAAAAACACTATAGGTGTGTCCCAATTCACATACTTATGCACTATTCTATGACGTTTTTAAGTATAAATAGTGTGTTCACACTGAAAATTCCAAAAATAAAAAGTGCACTTTAAATACCCGGATGATGCACTAAATTAACGGAAAAAATGAAGTGTGGAATGTTGGACACTTCATGCACTTGACTGTTGCAGCTTTAATTACATAGTGGAGGGGGAGGGGCTACTAGATTCCGATGCTGAATGACAAAATAATAATTTGTAAAGTTCATACACTGCACGGTTGAGTACATAGTGCAAAAGTGCATAGTGTATAAGTGCACAAGTGTATCGTCATTTGGGACACAGCTTATATAATTTATAAGCCACTTTATATAGTTATATATATCTAGTGGTAACAACACGGCATCACACAGTTTTTTTTTTACTCCCACCAGATGGCACTAATCTACCTTCAAAAAATGGATTTTGAACGTCTCTTCTCTATTTTAACATGGAATAACATGGCTTTAATTGAAAAAAAAAAAAAAAAAAAAATGTTTTTGATTTTTTTATTATTTTCAATGGGGAAAGCTAATACAAATTGTATAAATATTGCATAGTATCATAAAATACCCTCAAAATTTAAAATAATAATCAAAAAATATTAATGAACTAAAATATATTACATTGGTTTTCCTGGGGGAGTAACATTTTAAGGCACTTTTGACCGCAAAGAAGCCAAGTGTGACCCCTAAACGAAGAGGATTAAATAAATATTCTATTAATATTAAATGTTTAATAAAATGGACTATATATATATAGTATTATATATATTGGTTTCTTATTTATTTATCTTTTTTACATATTTCTATTTATTTAATTTTTTATATGCCATTTTAAATGACTATCGTGCAATTATTTTTATTTAGATTATACTATCATGTTGTATAAATACTTTTATTTTATTTTCAATTTATTAAAATTTTCCTTTTCATTATTTGTATATTATTTGGGGTTCTTAAAGGGATACTTCAGTGATTAGCATTAAGCTTTGTATCAGTAGAAATCCGGTAGTATATTCGAATGATCGAAAGTTAAGCTTCCATAGGCATGATCTGAAAACGCGGCAGACTGAACACGCGCCGTGAATGACTGCCGCGCCCGCGCTTACCTCAGCTCTTCATCTCGCGATGAATGTAATCTGACTCCTGCTGCGTTTGTGCTGTGACACTCACTCGGCTCACTCACATTATATTGAACAGACACGTTCAGTTTTTTAATTGTAGTGTGTTCTCTAACTGAACTAAATTATTGTATTATTATAAAAACGGTAGGGGCGGTGCCGCGGTGGGCAAGTGATCCAGTAGCCGTGGCTTTGGGAGTGGCCTCGTAGGGCAGCGAAGCAAGTGCATTCTGGGAGTTGTTGTCTTTCATCCACATTAGCCAAAAAAAAAATTTCTGGCTTTTCTAAGTCTAGAAGGCACCAAATTCAAAAATAATTTCACGTTTCTACTACATAAATGACCCAGTTTATATACACATTCATCTTCCCAGCGCTGAAGTACCCCTTTAATTGTCTTGAAAAAGATCATACACTGCAAAAAAAAAAAAAAAAAAAAAAAAAAATCATAGTTGTCCTAAAATAGGCTTCATTATTATTATTTTGGGGTAAAATATGAGATGCAGACATGCTCTTCAAGGTATGAATGTGATTCAACAATATGCAGTAGTATGTGAGAAAAAGGAGGAGAGAATGAGAAAATGATTCATACTCACTCTGCGTTTCTCTCTGTCTCACAGAGACAGGACAGTCTTTATGTGCAAGAAGAATTTGCTTCAGTTGAGTGACTTCTGTCCTGAGTGATGTCACCTCATTCTAAGAGAAGACAAAAAATATATGAAAACAAAGCAGCAAATGCATGAATCTATCATGAAGTTTCAATTGTATTTGATACTGCAAGGTAGGTACATACTTGTGCATGTGTAAATGTACCTGTAGCTGTAAGTTAGTGTGTGTAAGCTCCTCAGCCTTCCTCTCCAACGATACTACCCAGACTTTTCTCTTCTGTCTGCACCGTGTGGCAGCAGCTCTGTTTCTTTCCAGAAACTTCCGTCTGCGCTCATCCGGATCTTCCTCTGCAGTCCGCCGGCGTCTGCTCACGGTCGGCTGTGGAGGAGATTGCGGGCAGTGGTTGTGTTTCGGTGTGGAGGACAGCTATAAAACACAAACATTGCATTAAATAATACAATAGTTTAATACAAACTGTAAAAGTCAGAGTTTGGCGGAAAAATCTAGACCTGTGTAGGTATTGACTGATGTGAAAGGGGAGGGGGGGTCTGGTGGGAGGAGCCAGGATGCAAGTGTGAAGTTGGAGAGTGGTGAGCATGGCTGTGATGTGATTGGTCTTGGTTTTGATGTTGATGTGCAAGTCTTTGCGGTGATTGGCTGTGGCAGTGCTGCTGGTATGTGTGATGATGAGATGAGGATTGTAAATGCGACAGTGGGTGCTGTTGTGACGACATCATCTCCATCATGTGGCAAAGAGGATTCTGACTGCCATTGGAAACTGCAGGCTGGCTGTGGGCTGGTATGACCTTTGACCTCTGAAGGATTAGAGACGGGGAAAGATGGGTCAGAAAGGCTCCTGGAGTCACTGTCAACATCATTGTCATGTAACACTGTGTATAATTGGTATTTAAAAGGGAAATGCCTAAAGCAAGATGTGCTTTACCAACTTTTGCAGGCAACCATGTGTTTTTAATTTCTACATCTAAGGTTTCCTGTGTGTAGTGATTGTTTGCGATGGTAAGATTACTTGGCACTTTTAAGTTGTTCAAAACACAGAGAATCTACAAAGACGGCTTTGAAAAGTCAGATGATAACCAGGTCAACCTGAAGCCTTTGAAATTTAATCTCCTCCACTTTCTGAAGAGAATCAGCGCATGAGAGTCTCCTTGCATGTGTGTGTATGCGTGAATGCAGCTTTTTAACAGGCAAGACCGCAACATTGCATGTGTCTGAATTAGATAACACAATCAAGATGTCTACATTAGTTACAAAGCACTGTGGCATTATAACCCCTGTCTGACTTGTAATGTTTCTATAGAGACATCATAATCCTGTAACCATGGAGTCAAATCATTAGAATGGGGCTGTACCTGAAGGGAGGAGCATGAGCCAGAGTGGGCGGGGCCTGGTATACCAATCATACTGGAGTTCATTGACAACTGTGCCTCCATCTGTTATTTTAAAAATATATGAAATTATTGTGCTGATGTAAAAAGAAATAGAGCTATTACCTTGATTATTATTTTACTGTGCAGGTGGCTTTGAAATACTCTCAGGTTTACTTACATTCATGGCTGATGTCCCAGGCATGGCGTTTGCCTGGGTGCTGTGCAGACAGCTGGGTGCAGATCTGAAATGAGCCAGAGGGATTCAGATTAGTAATGGACAAAAGACTAAAATTCCATACAGACAATTATGTATTTACTCATGGAGTCAGTATAAGGCGATTTAGAAATTTTCAGAAAGTTTACACAGGGCTGCTATTTGTGGAGGACATGATGTCCTCCATCAAAACGTGAAAAAAGTATCTCATAATTTAAAAGTTAAACATTAATTTGCAGTATTTCAACATCTTTACAATGACAAGCTGGCAAATTCTAAAGATGCAATGCTACAGGCAAAGATAGCATTGACCTTTTTTATGATTTGTGCATTGTTTACAAGCAATCTGAGGGGGGCAGCATGTTGAGAAGTTTGAGGATGGGCTGAAGACTACACCCAACTAATAATAACACAAGAAAATTGCTGTATTTTCCTTTTTTAGATGAAAGCAATATTTGTCTGCTATCAGCGTGCGAATTGCGGGTTTAAAATGTATCTTCATATTTACATTAAAGCAAACTGTCTGCTTAACCACAATGTTAACAACAACACTGAAATAAGAGTGCGCGGTTTAGGCCTGTCTATGTCACGTTTGTGTCCTGTTTTAATTTTGTTATCTGTATGTCTCGTTAATCTCCTTGGTTACTCATTGGTTAGTCATTCTGTTCAACTGATCATTATTAGTTCCCTTTATTTGCCTCTTGCATTTACACCCTGAGTTTCCTTTGTCCGTTCTCATCTATTTTTTACCCTGAGTATTCTAACATGGAAACAAAGGCATGCCTACCCGGTATGGGGAAATTTCGCAGAGTTTGTGGAGTGGGTGCTGGAAAACAGTAGAGTGGCCAACACCATTTGCCCAGCTGAGGATTCCAGCCCCCCTCCTACAGATCCAGAGCCCAGCCAGCAATCATCTCACCACACGGATACGCCGCCTGAGCCACCCGCAAATGGAGAGATTGAGCCCGCCGCAATGCATGAGCCAGCACCAGGAAAAGGGAATGAGTCAAACATTGCCCTGGGGCGGAAGCCTCCAGAGGCGTCTGACCAGCAACACCGTGTGATGTCTTGGAAGCATTGGTGGAGGTCGAAGGAATGGAGGAAGACCCCGCCCACACTCCCACCGCTGAGGGTAAGATACTGCTGTCCTCTGCTATTAATTTTTGTGATGAACTAGAAGAGGAATTTTACCTTGATCTCCCAAGCCCGATAGTCATATTTAGAAGGTAATCTCCTGTGATAAAGCTGGTTCAGCCCAGTTCAGAGTCTCCTGCATGAATTCTGCCCTGGTTCCGCCCAGCATGAATTCTCCTGCATCTCCAAAGTTCCAACTCAGCCTCCCTCTCCAACCTCCTCTTTAAACTTCAGCCAGTTCCTCTGCCCAGTCTCTGCTGTCTCCCTTCAGTCCCTCTGCTCCTCCTCCTTTGCCTCCCCTCTGTGGTGTGGATCCACTTTGGGCCTTCCAACATCCAGTTCCTCCTGGACGAAGGTGTCCTCAGGCTTCGCCTCCAGCTGCTGATCCCATCACTCCACCTCAGCCAATTGTCCAGACTCCTTCGCCTCCCTCCCTCATCTCCACCTGGGACCATCAACCTCCGGCTGCACCTCGGTCAGACGAGGCCTCGTCTACTCCACGAACTTGCTGTGCTCTGTTTTTTCCCCTACTCTCCATCTGGCCCTTCCAGCTCTACCTCGGCCCTCAGTCGCTCTGGCTCCACCTCAGCCCTCTGGTACCCCGGTTCCTCTTCAGATGGTCATCCCTGCAGCTCCGTCGTGGCCACCAGGTCGAGCAGTGTCGCTCGGTCCTATCTGCTCTCCTTCTGTGCCCAGGGCTCCACCACTATCAGCTCTATTTCCATCGTTTGTCCCTTATGATGTCGTGAGGCCTTCTCTACCATGGCTCCTCCCTTCCTCAACGCCAACATGGGCCGCCTTCCTGGCTGGACATCGCCACTCCTGCTCCTGGTTCCTACATCGCCACTCCTGCTCCTGGTTTCCACCTGGCTCCTCACTCCCTCCACTCCCCCATGTTTTGTTTGCCCCTGACTGTGTTTGTTCCTGTCCTCTTCCACATCCTCCTCCAGAATTCCGTCCTCCTTCTTCAATTGGACCTTGCCTTTCCAGAGGGGGGCATAATGTCATGAAATTCTTGCTAATTTCCTTGGTTACTCATTGATTAGTCATTCTGTTCAGCTCATCATTATTAGTTCCTTTTGTTTGCCTCTTGTATTTACACCCTCAGTTTATATCTGTTTCCTTTGTCCGTTCTCATCTATTTTAAGTGGTTGCGTTTGCCTTATTCTCCTGAGTTCTCCTGTAATTCCTGAGTGCTATATTAAAGACTGTTGTAGTATTTCTATTGTTGTGTGCTTTATTCACTACATCCCCACGTGACAATATATCAATAGATAATATTTATCTATTACCTTCCAGTTTACTGTAGCAACAGTAGGCTCCTGTCACTTTAACTTTCAGAATTGTCATTGGATGGTGGAAAAGCAAAAACAGTTTTATTTACAGTGAAAATAATCTACATGCATCAACAACCAAAAAATTGCTCATCCAGGATATCTGCCCACCATTCTATAATCAAGAACCAGTCCTGCCTTTAATTGGAAAAGAAGAGTATCGGGGTATTCTGGTACATATATGCTATACTTACTGTTTATTTGAAGTGGAGTATGTGGCAGTGCATTGAGACTGAGTCTGTGAGCTGTGCGTGAGGAGCTGGTTCTGGTGCTGGTTCAGATGGGCCAGAGCGCACTGCTGCTGTTGCTGAGGGAGAAACTGATGATGCTGACCCTGCTGAGGTTGTGTCTCAGTGTGAGGCTGGTTCTGACCTGACGCCTGAGCAGAAAAGTTCTATAAGCAAGAACATTTTTAGAATTTAGAAAACATTTTATTGCAAAATATATATTTATAAATGCTAATTCATATAATTTCTTCTTCCTCTGCCCCTGCTCTCCATCTCCAACTGTTTGATATTTAATATACTTAATATGATCATCTGATAATCTAAACAGATTGCTTGGTTTTGTTTTTCTTACTACCATCAACATGAACACACACACAAGCAAGTACAGAAATATATTTGGAATTTACATTTTTGTTAAATGTTTTCTTATTTTTTGTTTGGCTATTTAATACAACTTCATATAGCATGTAGACTGGGTAAACCCAGCCTGATCTACCAATGATTTGATTTCGCTGAAACCTGTACATTAATTTATCCTGCTTCTGTCACACTTTTGTGGAAACCAATTACAAACTAGCTTATCCGCCTGGCGCGCTATTGGCAGGTTTAACACAATGACGGATAGAGAAGGATGGATCGATGCCTGTTGATCACGCCTCTTGTGGTCTGATTGGTTGAAGGACTATCCAATTGCGTACAGAGTCATTTGAATTATGCCCGTTGATCACGCCTCTTGTGCGGTAGAAAATACAGAGCAGACTCCCCAGACCAATGTTCAATCTTAAAAGACTGAGCATGGTCTAGGGATAGCCAGAAAAACTACATGGACTTTTATGTAAACATTTATTCACTTGCACATTTGTGTAAGCTTTTGAAACATGTATTTCCTCTCACCGGTTTTGTCTCCTCCTCCACCCGTGACTGGTTAAGCTCCAGGTCAGTAAAGAGGCCCACTTCCTCACAGTCCCGTAAGAAACGGGTCGGAGTTGGAGTCTGATCTATAGATGAACAAAGAGTACACGTTTATCATGAATACAAACAGCATCATCATATACCACGCAGAAAATGCTACTGGCAATATATAAAGGAAGGAACAACACAACTGAACAAAAATATGAGTTTTATTAATTAAGGCAAAGCCTTATAGAGCACATTTCATACACAATGGTAATTCAAAATGCTTTACATAAAAATTACGAATAAAAATAATTATAAAATAATCATAACAAGACAATATCATAACAAGACAATATAACATAATAACAATAAAAACAAAAATGGATTCAAACTTGTTTTAAAATGTAATAAGAAGAGAAGAATACATAAGATGATACAGTGCAATCAGTAGGACGTAGCACAAATTAAACATTGTATTAATTAATAAAAGTTTTATTTTATTTAAAAAAATAAAAGTTTATGTGTACATAATATGTGTGTGTACTGTGTATAATTATTATGTATATATAAATACACACTCATTCATGTATATATTTAAGAAATATTTGCATGTATATACTGTGTGTGTGTGTGTGTGTGTATATATATATATATATATATATATATATATATATATATAATTTAGATATATAAATATTTTATAAATAAATATTTAAAAATGTTGTTTTCAAATATACATAATAATTATACACAGTACACACACATATATGTAAACACAAACTTTTATTTTGGATGTGATTAATCGAGTTGACAGCACTAATTATAAATAATATATAAATTAATATGCATATTTGGAAACCTTTTAGTTTTCATGAAAATTAAAGTGCTGGAAAAATGTCAGCTAAAGTTAAAGTGTAGAAAGGTATGTATAATAAAAAAAAAAAAAAATATGTAGACAATATAAAATTGCTTAAAGCTTTAATACATATATACTAAACACATGTAAACTGAGGAGTTACTGGAGATTTCTCAAGGTCATAGAGTGAAAACTTTAGATCAGTAGATCAATATCAAGTAACCTTCAGGCATTCTAAACAAATGTAAAGAAACTAACCCTTTACTCAATGTCATGAGCAGAACTTGTCTAAAGTAACCTTCTGGCATGCTGGGAAAATGTTAAAAATTAACCCTTGTCATAAACATAGCCTGACTTTGCTCATGTTGTTTTGGTAATCTAGAGGTAGTCTAAACGAAACTGCTTTTTCTAGACTACTATGAAAGGGGTCAGAAATTAAAGTCCTTCTTTTGTTTTTATGTAAATGTTTCTGTCACTGGAATGATGGCTCACAGACCCCAGAGGTCAAGGGTCAGACTGATGTTTATATATCAGACATTGGGTTTCCAGGGTAACAGACACTGTCTAAATCCTAAATTAAAGGAGATGGAGAGCATGACCTTTCATGACACGCACACACACATTCACTTTTCACAGTATCCACGTACCCACCCTTACCTGAAAGCATATTGTCACACTTAATGGAAGGGAATTTAAGGGTCATCTCATGTTTGTGTCTGTGAATTATTAGGTGATCTTCTCTTTGAAAGCGCTACAAGAACAAGAAACATGGTAGGCCGTGACAATACTGAAAAAAGCACAGCCCCCTTTTTACATGAAAGATATTACATAAAAGATACACATGTTTAATTACACATGAATTGTAATTTACTGCACTCTAAGTGATGGCTAAAATTTGTGACAGCATACATAAAACACATTGTTGTAGCTCTAGTCTAGACGATATGACAACCCCCAGCAAACTGGACATCTGTCACTTACCTGCGAGCATCCAGTAGCAGTGCATACATATGGCCTGTCCTGATCAATATTCATCACTGAGATCTAAAAAAACCTAAACATATACACACACACACATGCACACAGACATACAAACACATACACATGGGAGATGACATTATAAAATGCTCATGACAAATAAACAGACAAACAGGCAAATAAAAAGCGACACAGTTTGTTGACATGACAGTGTCAGCTC